>VZRQ01002744.1:21347-84894 GCA_013397975.1 Machaerirhynchus nigripectus | reverse complement strand
TTAGAAGGTTGGTGTTTTGGACACTTACCTAGAAGACAGACTTTTGGAAGGAAAGGAAGTGAAAGAAAGAAGGAAACTTGCATCCTGGGTACAGAAACAGGAATTTGACATGCTTTGGAGGGGTGGAAGTGAATTTGTCCCTCTCCAGACCCTCTCCAAAACACAAAGTGTGCATGATATATCCACGTGCTCCTAAAATACTAGAGGTGCATCTATTTTTGACAAAAGTTCAGTTATTTTACCTGTCATTCTAATTTATGTTTCTTAGCAAACATAGAGCTGCAGTTGGAAGAAAAGAGAAAAACTATGTGGCAGACTATTGCCAAACAAACAAACACATACAATATAGATGCCAAACAGCTTTTATACAAACAAAAAGAGCAGAAAAACAGCCTTTTCCCACTTTGATGCATCTACAGGCTTCTATGAAATAATATGTAGCTGGCTTTTATCCCCCATTCAGTCCTTCTGGAGAGACTGGCTCTTTTACACCGTGTGCTCAAAGTATTTCCCAACACGCTTGGGTTTTAATAAGACCTCAGTTTACAGAAATAAATATGTCTAAGCCTGTGAATGACTCTGAAACTGGCATTAATTTTAAGTGTTATCACATATTTGCCATAGCTGAAATACTGTGGGATGGAAAGCAGCTGGCTGGGCAGGGACTGTCACGGCTCAGACGTGGCCCTTCATAAAGTTAATCAGGACTGAAACCCCACGTCTTGCTCATGCAGCACCTGCTGGTTCCTCAGCCCTGTGAGGAAAACCTCTGGAGCAACCCTTGCTCAGGCAAGCAGGACCTCGCTCCTTTGGGGTCTGCAGGGTGGTGGATGTGAGGAGGCTCCTCAGGAATTTGCAATTACAGTAAATGTTACTTATTTAAGCTGCTAACTCTCATATAATTTAAAAAGCCCTAGAGCACCACCTCTGTGTCTTTTTGAGAGAGTAGATGAGGAAAGAAATAAAATCCTCTAGGTTTTGTCAGAGAGGGAGGAACTGATTTTGTCTGTTTTGGAATCATTTGATCCAATGCTGGCTGCTGCGCTGCACATCTGCTCACCGCTGGAGCACGATGTGTGCACACGGATCACTCGTGCACACACATGTGCACTCACACTCACACTGCTGGGCACTACAGGCAGCACGGGAGCAGCTGGAATGGGATGGGCAGCTCCTCAGGGCAGCAGTGGCTGGATGAGAACAAAAGGACAGCCAGGATTAGGAAGAGAGGAGCAGAACCGGTGCCGAAAGCCGGGGCAACAGGAAAACTCAGGGACTGAGAGGAGCCAGGAAGGTGTCCGGGGCTGCCTCTTGTCATTCCTAAATTCCTCTGCTTCCATGTTCCCCCGTGCCAGAGAAGGCCTGTGAATGGCTTATCAAAGTGGGTTCTTTTTTGTCCTCTCTAGAATAGGTGAATGTTGAAGTAAACAATATTTACTGTCCCTGCAGGCCACCCCCAGAGGCAGAGCTCTGTCATGAGGAGGGCTCCGGGTGCTCCACACTCGGTGTTTGTTGAACCAACTCCCCATGCTGGGACTGATGTATATTTAAAACAGGAGATGGCATGTTTCTTGCTCCTCATCCTCCCTGTTCCCCCCCACAAACATGCAGGATGCTCAATCTGCACAGACAGACTTCTCGAGGTGTGGGGATGTGAGTACCTGAACTCACTGGACAAATCAGCTCCCTTGTCTGCCAGAGCCCTTGGCCAAGTACAAGAGCACCAAGCTCAGCATGGCTGTGCACGTTTTCACTGATGCCTCATGAACACCCACTGCAAAAAGGAACTGCAAAAAAGTTGGGTTATCTCTGTGTTCATCCATGACAAAATTAGTAACTTAATGAGAATTTACCATGGATGCGGTAGGTCTCATTCCACACAGGAGAACTTGGGTTAATTGATTGTGTTAATCACATCCTCCCCTACTCATCTTAATCCCTGCATTTAATTTTATTTGGGTTGTGCAGCTCCCTTGAGGAGCTGTGCTTGATCTGAGCGCAGTCAGACTCAGTTAAGTTTCTTGACAGGCCGAGAGGAGTGAAAGCATGCACTGAGGATACAGCTCAATCCAAAGCAGAACGGACAGGAGGGAGAAAAAGGAAAGGAATTTCAGATGCAAAATTCAAAGTGTAAGGTGCTAACTGTCACCTAATGGGCCTTTCATTCTTACCATTATAAAATTACTAAATAGATATGACTGTTTTAAGAAAGAAAACAGACAGGAGCAAGCTCTTTCTCACTACCTGCTCCCACACTGCTGTGTTTTCTTCTCCCAGGGAGTGGGAGTCTTTGCCCATGTAGCCAAATGAGGGCAGCTGGGGCTCAGTGATGCTTCTGGACCATGCACAGACCCTGTGTGGCAGTCGTGGACATGAATCTAAACCATTCTGAGGTGCACTAAGATGTAAACACTGTGGACTTTCACAGGTGGTGTTCGAGCCCAGCCCATGGCCCAGTTTGGTTTCCCAGTACTGACAGAGCCCATGGGTCTGCAATCTGCAGGCAGTACACTTCTATTTTGTGAAGTCTCCATGCTTAAGGATGCAGTAAGGAGAGGCTGCTCAGTGGGAATTTCAGATCCATCTTTGAAATTCATCACTTCTGCAACTTCAATTCAGATTCTTAATGTTACTTTAATATAGGTTTTTTGTGATCTCATTTCCCTTAGACTCAATTAGGGGTTGAGGACATTAGCCCAGTAAAATCCTGGAGGAACAAAAGAACCCTGCCTAGTTTTTTTTCTTCATCATTTTTTTTGTAAGCGAAGTAGTTAGCAGGGGTTTAGAGTAGGTAATTTTACCCTTGACAATAAATCGGCAATCATTTGTGATGAGGCAAATAGACATTCAAGCTGGGCAGAGAACAGCTGAAGTAGAACCTCAAGAGATTATAAAAGAAACCTGCTGATGTGCAGGTTTCTGACTTTCTGGTGTCAGCATAAAGTGACACTATTCAGGTAAAACAAACCTTTTTTCTGTGTGAATAAAGCTTTTTTGCACTTGGTGAGCGAGGCATGAGTATTTGAGTAGATGGATACAAAGCCATGTGGCTCAGCACGCTTGAATATCAGCTGTCCCCAGCACCCCAGGTTCAGCTGGTTGCAGGAATCAATCAATTTATAGTGCAGTTACAAAAACCCAAAATTCAGAGTATATAGACCAGGCACACATTGTTGTCACAGATAAACAGGGGGTAAAAAGCCACACCCTAAGGAAGTGCTAATCACAGCCATCCCCCTGGGATCTGGAATCCAAACAAGGGTGGTCACAGGTGGTCATGGAAGAGTGGTCACAAGAGGCCAAGGAGCGTCTTGAGGGGTCAGACAACAGAGCAGGGAAGACTTAAGACAATGTAAATGTTTTTTTTTAAGCCATAGAGATCTTTATATCCACACAAGTCCAGTGGAAATCCCCTTGTAGGACCTTCACAGAGCAGTCCTGTTTGGTTTCTTGCCACCAACCCCAGGAACAGCCCAGAGGTAAACAGACTGACCCTGCACACCAGCCTGCCTCTCTGCTGTCCCTGTCAGGCACGGGCTCCCTCTCACACTCTCCCATGGAGAGGGGGGATGCTCCAGCCCAGCTGCCCACGGACTCACCAGCTGAGCAGGTTTACTCCAGGTGCCCTGTGCCCTCATCCCACAGAGAATTCCACCTGGGAAGCCAAGCAGAGCTACATTTTCTCTCTTCAGACATACATGAGGCTGAGAGCCAGTGTACTCAACATGCTCTGCGACAGACTTTAGAAACTCAACGATTTTTAACTTTAGCAAGTTTGCCTTTATTGATGATGCATTTACCCTTGTTCTCTCCAGGCAAGTCTATTAATGCACTGATAACACTTAATCCTTGACCTGTTCAGAGACAGATAAGCAGGCTCGTACCAGGTTTAGTCTCTCTAGCATAAGTTACAGCACAATACAAGAAATTCCTAAGGATCTGAGCAGTTCATATAATCCCAGTGGAATTAATAAATGTGCTTCAAGATATTCCTTGTGTTATAGCAGATTAATTTGTTTTTATTAATGTATCGCATCTTTGAATGTTGTAATCTCATCCTAGCTCCAGGAAATTGCTGTGATCCCTGCTCCAAAGCTCTTAAAATGTTATATTAGTCACAAGTCTATTGCTGAGATTAAAGGACCAAGAGAGTAGAAGGCACAACATGAATGTGGTGAAGAGGAAGTTTACAGCAGCAAGATTGCCTGTTTTCCCAGGGGAATCACAATTGCATCATGAGATTTAGGATAAATTTTTTTTCTCCTGCTAACATTAGATTAGAAGACACTCCCATGCTGGCACGCAATGTGTGAACTTCAAAGGGAAAGTGTTTTGAGTAAGGAAAGAGTGACAAGGGTTTTCCAAGAGAAATGCCCATCCCATGAGCACCATAGGCACTTTTTTTGAAGGAGATGTTTACACATTTAATCTATTTTTAGGCAACAGTGGAGCACTTTTCAGCTTCTAACAGGCTGCCCAGGGAAGTAGCTGAGGCACCATCCCTGGAGGTATTTAAGAAAAAGTAAAGATGTTGTGCTTAGGGACATGGTTTGGTGGTGGACTTGGCAATGCTGGGTTAATGGCTGGACTTGATGACCTTAGAGGGCTTTTCCAGCCTAAATAATTCTGTGATTCTCTGGGCCGTGGACTGGAGTGAGAGACAAACAGCAGTGTTCCTCAGGGTGATATACCTTACCATCCACTGCTCCTTCAGGCCCCCTGGGACAGCAATCCTTGCTGCCTTCCCTCCCAGAGGCCACACTCACCATCAGCCCTGGAAGTGGCAGGAAGCACATCTCCCACCCAAAGCCATTCATCTCTGGTCGTGGTGCAGCTTCTTGCTCTGGGCTGAAGAGCAAGACAGTTACAGTACCTCGCCTGACTGCACATTCTTCCTACAAAACACTGGATGAGCAACTATTCCTAGTTCTAAATGCTTTGGTTTCCTCAGCACCTCCCTTTTGAGCAGGGAATTTTGGTTCCTGCTCAGAGCTGACTTACAGTTCATGCCCGTGTTGTGAAGAGGTCTAGAGATGGTTTTAAGGCTCTCCATTCAAGGCCTTTACAAAAATTCAACCCAGTGCTTTGCTAAAATGGCTTTGGAAATAACGGGGTTAGTGTGAGGAAGAGCAAGGAAGGGAGGCTATTGCTAGAAGTCTGTTTGGCAAACAGAAAAGAGGATATTTTGGGAGAGTCAGAAGAAAATAGCTATTAAAACAGACACATTTTTCTGGATCTTCTCTCTGAGTTTTTGGCTTCTGAAAAGCAGTCTGCTAATTACATGAAAAAATGCAAGGAGAGAAGGAAGTTCTGACTAATCCTAGTGTTGAATGTGAATATGTTGGCCGTCTGTAATAAAACACCTTGTCTCCTTCCCTCCCTGCCTCCCATCTCCCCTCCCCTTTTCCTCTCTCCCTCCATCCCGAGAACTGATGTATCCATAGTTTTTGTAACTGTGCAAGTTCTTGTCCAGCAACAGTTTCAAACAAACCCAACCAGATCACACAGTAATGTTAAAACAGTGGCCTCTGAATTTCAGCTGAGCTGATTAAAAGAAAATAACTTAAAAAGTACTTTAAAACATTAGCAGATTAAGCCTAGCCAGCAACACAACAAACAGCATTTTTATTTACTTAGTCCTTTTTTAATTTTTAAACGATTTTCCCCTTGAAATGGTTGCTAATTTAAAGCAGGAAATTCACCAGCTATGTCAGTATAATTTGCATCAGTTAGTAACCCAGAAGTGGGTGCAATTCTATTTTGATCATGCAAAAAAGCAGTAGCCTAAGGGTCTCTCTAAAGAGGGACTAACACAGAGCCATAATGTATTGCTGAGAGTACCTCATAGGTGATACATCTACATAGGCCACAGAGTGCTCCTTCTCCCTGAGGAAAGTGGTAAAAAGATGTCTTAATGAGTGAAATGTTTTGGGGATGGGAGAAAGGAAATGTTTCATTGGTTATTTTAATAGCAACCAAAGAGGCATTTAAATATGGGGATATTCTTGTCTAAAATCTAAAAGGGAGAATGACAACAAGAAAAATAATAATCAAGTATAAGCAAACATTACAATTATCAATTTTTCTGCCTAACATTTCCCCAGTTACAAATGAAGATGTTATTCCGATAAAGACACAGTAGCATCTATTCAAAGCAAATTTCAGGACTGTGAGAGGCACTGTTTGTAACTCATGGGAGGAAAGAAAGCAGTGTGCATCTCCTCATTCCTTGGGAACATTTTGCCCTTCTCTTGGTTATTTGCCACACGGAGAAAGAACCAGCAGTTTTCTGCTACAGACATAATTGCAATTTCAGTTCTGATTTGTACTACCTGGAAATCAAACCGGAGACTCCAAAGGGCAGGAGGGCCTACATGCAGCTCTCTGGAGTCTCAGTGGCTACAGTGTGTCTGTCTATATGGAAAATATTTTTTAGGACATGCTTGCTATGAGGAGTAAATGGCAACATGGGCTGTCTGCCAATAACCTCAAATCTGTAGTGAGAAATAATTCAGTCTGCTTGCAAGCTGAGTTCTACTCTTCCTCTCCTGTATAGGCTGTCGATTTTGCTGTGATTTACTAAGAGTAGGTACAAAACATATTTTATTAAGGCAACATCTTCCACTCTAATCATGGTTCTCAAAGTAAAATGCCAGCATTTTACTCACTGTCTCCCCAGCTCGTTTCAGGCTCACTTCTAAACCTAATACACTGTGCTGAGTACAGGTCTTCACCACTGGTGGTGGCTTTTGGCATCAGTCATTGCTAGATTTAGCTTCTGCTCTCTGTATTTCATCAAGTGGTTTGAAACAAATTCATTACCAGGTGGCTTGTGTGTGTCTTTGATGCATTTTTCCAGCTTATCTAAATTGTTGAAACAGCCGAGCACCGAGCACTTTAAAGTGCAAGTCAACAAGTATCAAGCTGAGTTTCAGCTGTCTGGTAAGTGACGACTCAAGTGACATTCGCCACTACCCCCCATAACAGAGATGACAGAACAGCTCCTCGAGGAAGCCCTCCCTGTTCTCACCAACACCAAACATGAAACTGCTGAAGTCAGGCACGGGAGTGGTTTCATAACCTACTGTAACAATGCCACATGCGAGTTTACAAACCTGTAGCCTGAAATACATTTGAGCGTTGCTTCTGACTGTGTGTGGAGCAGAGCCTTGGAGGCTTCATGGTGTGATGGAAAGATGAGCCTCAAAGCAGCTGCAGAATTGTCCAACTCAACATTTAGTATGGGAAATGAAAAAATGTCTAGCCTGTGCACATGATAAATGTTTGCAGTGCTGAAGGTTTAATGCTGGCATGACACGTGTCCTTGGACTCAGCAATGTGAAGGTGTGAAGCCTGGCATCAGAACTTGGTCAGCCAAATCAGGAACTCACCCTCCACTCTCCTCCTGTTAGTTCCCACTGTTAGTTCCCACCCTGATCACATCCTTTGTTTGTACAGCATGTGGCAGTGATTTTATGTGTTTGTACCAAATGCAGCTTTCAGGTGTAAGGACTGGGCACGAACTGGGTGGTTAAGCTGACTTGACCACGGGCTGCTGCTGAAATCAGTGGCCCCACTCCCGTCCCCCTTATCCACAGAGACCTCTGGCTCCAGCTGCTGCCTTTGCACAGGCACTGCTCTGTGTTCAACCCCTCGATGTGCTGGCTCAGGCAGTTTGGCAAGAATAGCATAGACTGCAGAGCTGCTTGGCCTGAGTTGGTGGCTCACAGGGTCAGAGCAGTGCTGGTTGTGGGGAAAGAGGTGGAGAAATGTTGCTGGGGAGAGGGAGGGTAAGCACACCCTTTTTTGGCAGCAGGGATGTTTCATCGTAGTGGATTTAGGATTAAGTGTCACCCTGCTGGGGTGCAGACAGCATCTCATCCACAGAGAGTTCATGGGCTGCTTGCAGGGAAAATTGCTAACCCAGTCGTTATTCCTGATGTTTATGGTCAGGAAGGCCTGGAGTTCACTGGCCACACAAATGGAGATGCCAGGATGTGTCTCGTCTTTGCCAGGGGATATCCACATTCCTAAAGGCAGGTTGTAAGAGGTGTCAATCCCACAGTTTGCATGGTAAAAATGCATCTCTTGATTAAAGACTGAGCTTATCAGCTGCAGGTAACCCTCTGTTTGATGTCTGCATCTGTGCAGCCTGCAAAGAGACAGTGGGTCTGCAGGAATGGGAGCAGCCCCAGGGCAGCATCCCTGTTCTGTGCCCTGCCTAAGGAGCTGGAAAGTAATGAAGGTGTTTGAGTTCAACATTAACTGCTCAGGCTTTCCGGGCTCTGACTGTGGCTCTTGGAGCTGAGACAGGCCCCGACAGCACTTCAGCTGGATGAAATAAAGAGAGCAGCAACTGGAGCCCAGCCAGGATGCAGTTAGCTGAGAGAGAGAGAGAGCGCTTCCTTTTCATTTTTATAAATTTGTTCCAAGACTGTTTTATTAAGCTTATTCTGTCTTTACAGAACATTGGTCTAGTTTTCAAAAGAGTTTCAGGCTGACTGGCAAACCCTTCCACTTGTGAGGAAATGCTGATCCCAAATTCCTGCCTGTTCCTGTGAAGTCCAGCAGCTAGATATAAGGCTGGGGTGCTGAGGAGTTGGGGGATGTCCTCTTTGAGAGGCATAGGGACCAGCTCATCCCCTGGAGACAAGCCCCAGCCAGCACACCCTGTGATTTGGTGGGGCACTCTGTGGGCTTTACACAGGCTCTCCTCAAATATTTAACAGCTGGGAACAAGGCAGGGCCTGTAGTACAAGCCAAGCAGACTTAGACCTGGGGTACTATAGCAGCAGCATTGCTGCAGAGGTTGAGATCCCTGAAATTTAAAGAAAGGAAGATTTCCTAGAAACTCTGTAGTGGAAAGAGCCTTTCTTGGGTGCTCCTGTGGCTGGTGTGGGCTGCAGAAACACTTCCCTGGGCACACCTGAATGCAGGGAATATCCAGGAAGTTTTGGGTCATCCATCAGCGCAGACAGAAACTGTGGGGCTGGAGAACACCTGCAGCCTCCCAACAGCCAGACTGAGGGAGGAAGGAGTATCCTGGTGGAATAGCAGCAGCTGTTCCTAGAGTGTGCTGCACAGAAAATTAAGTTGCTGTGACGAGAAAATCAGAGGCCAGAGTGAGGATGCAAAACAATGTTGATATCAAGGTGCTACAGTCTGAAAAAAGAAGAGTTTGAATAAAAATGTCAGAGAACGAAGTGGAGGGATATTCAAAGGAGGAGTAATAAGACACTACTGTGTGCTGGATCCCAGCAGGCAAGTGAAGCTTTGATTTTAGGCATTTAGCAAGGGGAAAGTGAAATTGTAGGGAATGAGTTGTAGGCACACACTGAAAATATGAACCATATTTTCTTACAGGTCTTCCCTCTGAGGCCAGGAGAAGCACTGGTCAGCATGGGACTGTGGTGCTGTTGGTGGGAGCGTGGGTCTCTCTGTATCCACCATAATCACGGCTCTGGAGGCTGACCCTGCAATCTGCTCCGTGCTCCCAGTGTGACACCCACACCGCAGACATGAGAGCTGAGAAAAATGCACAGCAGGTCCAGGATGAGGCACAATAAAAGGAGTGAAAAGGTTTTCTGGGAGCCTCACTGTGAGGCAGAGAATATGTGTGTTGGTTAACAAGAGGCTGTTTAAACCTGCATCGAGATCACGGGCAAAACACCCGGCTTAGGATACGGAGTGTGGTACGAGTGAGGAAACTTAAGTAAATTGTATTGATGCAACTTGAATCAATTTATATTTGTTCTGATCAACAAGCCCAAAGCTTGTATAGGTATTTGTATTTCAGAGGGATAATGGATTGTTCTGGGTTAGGTCCAGTGAGGCGGGAATTGACTTCAGCTAAGACCAGGCAGGTGCTCATTTGGGCCGGACTTGTTTGTGGAGCTGCTGCCCCTTTGCGCTCCCTTTGTGCTGAGTGTGGGCGCCGAGCTAATTCCTGCACCTCAGCTGGTGGGCTGTGACCTCGAGCTGAGGACAAACCTTGTAACAGGTGTGCAAGCTCTTTACCTCTCAGGCTAAATCAGTGTGAACTACTCTTAACCCAATTGAAATATCTCCTAGGGAAGAAGTTTCAAAACATCTTATGTTTTCCTGTTGCTTGATTGCATCACCTTAAAATTCACCTTTCAATCAAACTGGTGGGAATTTGCCTGCAGTCTGCTCTTTAAGCAATAAGAAAGTTTGAAAATTAAATGGGCCTCAAACTGCAGAGAAATGAACAGGAGAGGAAAAAAGGTTTATCCTAGACAGGAATCTTAAGAGTGACTCTGATCTTCCAGTTTAAGCTAACACAGTGCCACTGATATCAAAGCAGATATTCTTCCTTTACACAGAAATAAATTTGATCAGTGGTTGGGCTGTTAATTCAGCATTATTCAACTAGATGTAAGATTTTTATAACATTACCAGTTTATTAATACTCAGAACACGAAACTTTACATTAGTGTCAGGCATGTGGGGGAGAAGCAGAATGAAGAATGGAAAAAGATGACATTATTTGCCCAGAGCAGACAATTAAAGAGCAATCTACTTTAACAGTGTCACCTTTATATAATTTCTCCTGTCTAGCATTGCCAGAGTTTTCCACACCTCCGGGGAAGAGCTGGCATTCTTAGCAGAGCTCCTAAATAGCTTATTGTTTCTGTGAGGTACTCTTACTAAGATATGTTTTTTTTAATTTTTATTTTTTCTTCTTCTGGAAAAACAACCAGTAAAACCACCCCCAGACTTTGCAGAACTACACTTTGCAGAACTACAATGAAGTTAGTCCTCTTGCTGGCAGAGGGGAGCTGAATGCTGGGACACAGCCACTGCCTTTATGCTCTTGGGCAGCAGAGTGGGTACGTTACTTTGCCAAATAAAAACCTTTACTTTGATTTTTCATATATCTTAATGTATTACATGGTTTTCCTTGAAGATACCATCAGCTTCTTTTTCCTGCTTATTTATTCAGCAAATGTTTCTGCATCTGAGAGAAAAAGAACTTTTAATTTTCAGGAATCTGTGCTCTTTAAGTTAACATCTGTTATGGTATTTTTTTACACTTAAAAAGCCTAAGCTCCTCACAGTTGTTTGTACAAACACTTCCTATAAAAATGTGCTTGAAATTAAATATATGCTCTTGGGAATGCAGTTTCTTCTGTCTTTCAGTGTTAGCCCCTGGTTTCTGGAATTCAACACGATTGTACTCTCCTGCCAGCCTTGCTGAACTTCTGGAGTGACAAGATTCCCTCACATTATTAACATCGTGCTACCACTTCAGTGACATTGAATGTGTATTTCATGGACATTTTGGCCTTTATTTCTGCTATCATGTAAATTACAGAGTCCATATTCTGGAAAGTATTTGAAATAGTAATCCTTGTAACTGGGGATAATAATTTAGGTGCAATGATTTACTTAAGGACTGAGTTTCTCCAAAGGTGTACCCACTTTGTGTATTTAGGATTTTATGACCCCAGCCTGTGGCAGGTGCCTGTCTGTTAAAGGCACTGCAGATCCAGGGCTGGATGCAGGACAGAATTTCAGATTTGCTGTACCCACGAAACAGCATCATTTAAAGTGTCTCACTTAAAACATACAGAGCAAATAACTTCATAAGCATTTTTAAGAAATGTGGCCTTAAAACTGCTGTGCTTCATTCCTAAACATTGTTTTTCATTTCATAACCAGTGAAAAGTAACGAGCTTTTCACTCCTGCAGGTTGTTGTAAACAAGATAAATGATGCCCCAAAGATGCATCTTGACACATTCCTGTTTTCATCTTCTGCTTCCTTTGTCTTTCCCTTTCTTCTTCTGGAAATTTTGCAAGAGTGCCCATTTCCTTGATCTCTATCAGGAGTGTTCTTTAAACTGTTCTCTTTTGCCTCTGGTGTTAACCTTTGGGTTAGAGACACCTCTTTGGATAAATATAAAGCTATTTTACATGAGGAGTATGCATCAATCCATGCCTCCTCTGTCCGAGGCTTAGACAGAGGTGTTGTTTATATGGGATGAATCATTTGGCAATTGTTAATGTTTATTTGACCATTTATTGCTTCTTAAATTTTTTTTTAATTACATAAGAATTAATTGTGTAGCATTTATTTGCCTTACAGGAAATGATTTTTAAGAGTATCTATGATACTGCTCCTAGATCTAATCTATGAAACTTGGACCTGAGTTGTAAGACTAAACATTTATAATGTAAGTTCTGGGTAAGAAATTCTAAGTTAATAATAAAAACACTAAAATAAAATGCTGTTTTTAGACTACCTTTTAATGTCAATATATTTTCAAACAAGCCTTATGGCTTTGGTAATGGAAAATGATCTTTCTGTTCTCAAGTCTGCCTTAAGGCCTTACACTCAGACCAGGCTGACGTGACTAAAAGTCATCACCCATTTGGCTGCTCTGTGGTCAGCTACAAAATTTAGAGCTGTAGAGGTCAAGTGTTTGGCTGCCTGTCATAACTGGCATCCGTGCTGGAAGTCTTAACAACCATTCCAGAGCGGGAGCTGTGGGTGCTGAACACAAAACCTCCCTCAGCCCCAGAGCCACCACTCATGCCCGTACAGCTGCCTGTCAGTCTCTGTGACAGATATCAATATTTTACAGTGGTTGTAGGACACCTGCCTGCCTAATCTGGGATTAGGCAGAAGCATTATTCACTTCTAACCCCTGAAGAAGCACAGGCTGGGGAGCTGAGGATTTGAGATCTCCCAGGAGCTAAAGAAGAGCCACAAACAGCACGTGATAAACAGTTTGGGAAAAGCAAACTCCTTATGGGTCACCTGAAATAGTGCAAAAAAAGGGCCAAAATAATCTATAAGGCTGTAAAAATTATTTCTTAGGAAGTCTCATGGAAAAACATAGTGAGACTCATTCTACTGATTTTTTTTAAATGGAGGATGGGACAAAGTCAATCCTTCAGTGTCTTCTATCGCACTAGAAAAATGAAGGGCCTCTGAGGAGTAACTCTCTGTGTTCTCTGTTCTCAGTGTTATTGGTCATAAGCAAATTTTGAAAACCAGTATTTGACAGAAGGGGCAGGAGCAGATTTTGAACATGACTATTGGGAACTTTTTCCTCGAAGGCTTCTCTTAGAGAAAAAAGAAAATGATGAAGTGGTATAAAAGTTTTCAAAGTCTGATAGACATGCAAGTTAGTAGACTAAATGTAGAAGAATCTTATCATGCTTTGAAGATCAGAAATTTCTCTTTGACAAAAGAATACATAGTACTTTTTATTTTCTTCAAGTTGTGTCAGTATGAGATTTAGAAAAATAAGCCTAGAAAAACTATAATGTTAGAAAGGTGATACTTGAGGTGTTTAATTGTATTTCACGCTGGAGTGCTCTTTTTAATGTATAGGAGATCTGAAGAGAAATTCTTTTATGAAAATACTCCTGGTATCCAAAATGCAGCCTGCTGAGTAAAAAGACCCTTCTGACACATACAGAACTTCTGAAGATCCTTTTGCATGTAGTTCAGGCATGTTTAGACCTTTCCTCTGAACACAGTGAACAAATAGGTAACACTGTCAGGGAGGGAAAGTGAAATGCTTAAAATGAATCATGTGGAGCTACCACAGTTACTTCTTAACCAGATATGTGGGCAGTTGTCTCTCTGAAGCAGTATTCACCAAGGGAGAGAAAAGTGGCAAAGCCTGTAATATTTGATGGCATCACTTTAAAAATGAAACCTGCTTTTTTTTTTCTTTGCCCTTGAATTCCTTTTCTACTCTGTCAATTAACAGTATCTTTGTGGTAAAAAAAAAAAAAATCCATTCAAAGAAGGAAGGAAGGAAGGTGATCCTTTTCCAAAATATTTCAGGTGATTTTGACACATATGAGGCCTTGTGAAGAACCAAACTCCATTACTGGACTGATGGGCTGGACTTTAACAACCCCTAGCTGGAAAAAACTGGCTTACTTTTCAGATCTCCAAGCATATTTGTCTTAGAAATACAACCCACATTTTCTTTGATTGATCATTCGTGCAGAATGGCCAGAAGAGCAGGAAAACAAAGCCACAAGACAGGACAACCTTGCCCCTTTTCCCCAGAGAGGATGTCACAGCTCAGTCACGAAATCATGGCTAGTACCAAAAATATAACTCAGTTCAACAAAAACCCCTCAGCTCTGAGTTTCTAATCCAAAAACAGCGCCCAAGGCATTGGAAGGATAAATCCCTTCCTTGACTGTTTCTCTTCCTCTGAACTCTGGCATTGCTTCCTGTTAACCTCTGTGTAGCTGAGTTGTTGTCAGCTTGTGTTTTCTATAGGGAGATCAGAGACTGCAACTTTCTGCTGTCCCAGCTTGGTACTTCAAGTGTAGGATTGGGCTACCCCCTGCTTCTGTACGAGGCCAGGCTGGGGAAGATGCTAGAATTTCCTCCCATTTTCCCTGGAGTAGATAACACCCTTGTTCTGACAAGTACAGCAAAAGATCAAGCAATTTCAGGCCCTGCTTTCTGCTCTCTGGCCTGCAGTGAGTGTCTTTAATGGTTCATCTGGCAGTGATGGTTTGTACCCTTCTTCACAACAGGTATCCCCATCCAGCGGCAAAGGTGTTTGTGAGCCCTGCCCTGTGTGCATGCACTGACTTCTTGAAATTAATGAAATTTTGTTTTCTTCAGCTTGCAGAAGATTTGCCAGCAAGCAAAGGCTGGTGAGGGTTCAGCCCACCAGAGTAGGAAGTTTGATTTCTCTTACCAGAAATGGTTGGAAGAATGCAGCTTAACAGGGAGAGGGGAGGGAAGAATAATATTTTTCTTTCAGAATTCAAACCGGAGTTTTGATTTTTCCTAATGGAGAAACACATTGCTTCTCTGCTGGCAACTGAGATATTCTCCACAACAATTTAGTAAAACAAAATGCGTTTGTGACTAGGACAGGGCAGCTTGGGAGTGTTGGTTCTGCTTCTGAGAGCACACCCCACATAGGCTCTGCCATTCTCTTCCAAACGTGGGTACACCATGGGGGAGAAGAGGGCGTGGGCTGAGCTGCAGCTCTCACGCTGCCTCATTGTTCCTCCGAGGGGGTAAAGAAAAGGCTCAGCTGGTAGCTTGCTAAGCTCAGGAGCAATGGACTAAGTGCCTCTGCATTTAATAAAGAGCAGAAGTCAATTATAGCACCACACAAGAGCGAGGTTAATTGGGGCAGGAGATTCAGTGGCAGGGCTTTGCCAGTTCTCCCCTTTGCTCAGCAGTCATATATCCAGCTGTATATATAGCTATATATTCAACATCCTGAATGTAGGCCGTGCTGTGGAGGAAAACTACCTTGAGCTTGAGGCTTAAAAGCAAACTCCCATTTGAATAATTCAGATACAAAAGACCTCCTAATTTTTATTGGGGATGTATTTTTGTTTCTTTCCGTGGTTGTATAACACACACGAATGTGAGGGATCTCTTTGTTCTCCCCCTCTAGGGTGCTGTACATCTGCGCAATGCAGAACTACCTTGGCTCGCTGCACTGACATTAAGAAAACCAAGCTTTGTCTGCAGACTGAGTGTGAGGAGTGTTGTCTGCCAAGAACCATGAGAGTCAAGTCATGAGGGCAGAAAAGTAAAGTTTTAAGGTGGGCTATTGGTTTTTCTGACTGAAGTAGTTATAACTCCAATTGGCAAAGAAACCAGAGCAGCACAATAAATATCCCAGGCTTGTAATGATCAATACTGCAAAGTGACAAAGCAAGTCCTGGAGCTGGGAGATGGGAGCACTCAGGTCCTTGCTCCTTGTAGGAAGACACTGATATCTCTGTGTCGCTATGAACCTCCTTTGGAAAGACATGAATCCTTATTATTATCAACATTGTCTTGTCAGGTGCTGCAGAAACCTAGCAGAAAAAGTTGCCTGCTTTCCCAGGAAATGTCGGGTATCAGAATCAGAGGTAGCTGTCAGAGGAAGTCAGGAGATAAAGAAACACAAAGGAAAAGACTATTTATCAGCAGGAGAAATGGTGGTCTCACCATACCAGGAATTTTTAAACCATTCACTTTCATTGGTGGTGATGAAAATGATGATTTTTCACTGCTAGGTTACAAAATCCCACTGATTTCAGAAGGGGGTAACTTGTGGTGCTAAGCACAAGTGCGCAGAGACGACCAGGTGCAGAACTGCTGCAGAGAGTCCCCAAAAGCCCACTGAAGTTGCTACTTGCTTTGTTTCTTGCTTATTTACTTATGTAATGACAACAGTCAGTTTCAGAAGTCTCAGACACAGTCACACATCACCCATTAGGCCAACGAAGAAAACCAGATGAGAGCCGTGTGCATTGACTGCTGCTGCTGGAACTGCTGAAGGTTGTGTCAAACCAAAAGATGGTTGACCTTTGCAGTGTGAATCCTGACCTTTGCAGTGTGAATCTGAGGCTCTACCAACCTGTGCTCCCACTGGTTGCTTCCAGAATCAGCATTAACGTGCACTCCAGACAGGAGCCCAGAGTGTAATTTACTACTGCAGTAAATCCATGTAGTCCATTTGTAGCTGAGCACATTCCACACCTGGAAGAGGCAGCCAGGGCAGCTGCAAGGTGCCAGGCATGAACCTGAGCTGAGCAGACATTTGTGTGCCAGAAAAGGAACGTATTTTGGTTGCTGGGTTGGGTTTCACATCATTTGACTGTGTCACACTGTCATTACTGGCCTCAGCCTCAACCACCCTCACTGTAAAGCAACCTGGAGACACAGGCAGCTCTTGGTGACAAGACCTGTTGAGTTTTTGGAAGTCACCTCTGAACAAGGCAAAGCTGTTATTTGTCTCTGTGGACTGTGAAGGAACCTCACTGACAAGCTCCAGTGTGGATATCAGCAATGTACATGTACATCTACATACTTGATGATTTCCACATTAGATCTTGCCTGTGTGCTCAGAAAAGCCTTGGTGAGCAGCCTGAGTGAGGTGGGCTGGCCCAAGTCATCCACCCACAAGTGCTGAGCTCTCTCACAGAGAAAACTTGGCCTCATGACAGGGTCACTGACTCTCCAGCTTGTTGTGATGGTGGAGATCAGGAAGGAAGAGCCATCTGAGTCTCTTGTGATGAGTTTTGTCATGGACATAATGTGTTTCTCGTTGCTTTTTAGTTTTTCTGTTATAGTCGTAAACTGTAATTGACTGAGATTGAAAAATCATTGGACTTGCTGGGGGATGCTGATTTCTACAAAGGGGAGAAATTATGTCATATCGAAAGGACACAGTTTATAAAATCTCCAGGATTCCAGCCAGGTCTTAAACAATTCCAGGGATGGAGAGCCCACAAATTCTCTGGGCAACCTGTTCCAGTGCCTCACCACCCTCACAGTAAAGAATTTCTTCCTAATATCTGAAATAAATTTCCTGTCTTTCAGTTTCCAGACAGTCCTTAGCAGGAATGATGAAGAGTGGCACAGGGAGCCTCTGCACATCACATGTGCCCTCCGCCCCTGCACCCCTGTCTCCTCGAAGCTGTCAAGCTGAGACTTGGCTGGTTTGTGTGCTGCTCCACTGCTCTTTGCTGAAGGGTGGCCTCCTCCAACGAGCTATCAGTCACTGGTAAATGATAAGGGAAGGCTGCCGAGGCTTCACTAACTGCGTTCATTATAAACATTGTAATTGTAAAGATTTGCTATAATTCAGTTAGCTGCCCTAAAACCCTTGGCAAACCACATTATTGAAATGATTATTGTTACAAGATTGTTGTAAATTGAAGTCAATCATCCAGACGTGAAATTGTCTTTTTTATATCTGTGTGGTAGGGAACAGTCTTCCTCCTTTTATTTCTTTAAATTAAAATCTCCTGGTTATTGTACCTTGAGTACCTTATTGGACAATGGGATCCCTTCCCAAAAAATGCAATTAAAACTTCTCATCTCCTCAACAGAGGTGCCCTGAGTCCTTCTAATCTGACAGCTCACACTGTTACTCCCAGCAGGTTTTTTGGTGCTGTAGGAAAACAGCTGTCAGGGATCACACAGGTACAGCTGACTTTCCTTTGCAGCTCAGCTGCATTGGACCAGAACTGCTCCACCTGTGTCCTGTGGGAATGGCTGCAGACTGGACAAGGGAAGACATACAAGGACATTTCCACACACAGGCCAAATGCCTGTACAAGGGTTGGAGCTGCTGTGCCTCCTGAAGAGATAATTATTTTTATGCTATCTAATATAGCCAATAGTTTGACCTTTTTCTGAGGACTAGGTCAGTAGCTGTGACAGGCTTGGTATGAATATTCCATGAAAGGGGTTCTTTTTACTCGACCAGAGGTGCAGATGTGTAAGTGGCAGGTAAAATATAGTCCAGCCCAGCTGTTGGCAGTAGGAAATTTGATATTTATGAGTCTTCCCTGAGGTGGACTTCCAGCTCAGCCTAAGAGAAAAGCCGTGTCCATGCTCTGGTTGAGCTGTACCCCTCATAGGAGCAGGGGAGTGGGAAGGAAGTAGGACTTTATACCAGTGGTATCTCTTTAGATTGCATGGGCAGTTTCCTGTCTGAGCAAGAATAGGTGTCTTTAGTCCTAGATTTGTCCAAAATGAAAAAAAAGATTAAAAAGAATCAGTCTTTATGCCTCTTGTGAACCCATTGTCAAGTGATAGCACCTGGTGCTCCTGTGGAAACTGTGGGAACAAGCACTTCAGTTATTCATTGCACAACCCTTGAAATTATTCATCTGATAAGCAGAAGTTCTTATTATTTTGGACCTGAAAACACAGTTAGATCCCAGAAACTGTGAAGGAAAGAGTGGGAAAAGGGGCTAAACAGGACTATATTCTGCTTGCAGAAGCAGAGGGATGTTCTTGCTGTTTCTTGGCCTCTGTGGAAGAAAAACTGCCTCAGAGTCTCCTTTTATCTCTGCCTTGTGCAGAGAAACCATGAAGGGAAAGAATGTCTCAAGTGGGAGAAGGGGAAAACCCCAGGGCTACTGCTGTGGGCATATGTGGTGTGCCATCCTTGGCTGATAGCACTGCAGGATGTCTCCTCTGCTCTTTCCAAGTAGAGGACCTCTAGGTGGAGTGGCACAAGGGAAATAGGCTTTGTACATTTATCTCCTCTGTGGAGCAAAGGGAAAATATTTTGGGGGACAGAAAGCATGGATTGCCTGTGGAACCTGTTTCCACACACCACCAGATAAAGCATGAGTGGCTGTTACAGATGCCCCAGGGACTGTTTCTGGATATTTTAATTTTTTTAAAATTTCCCTTTATTGTCCCTGGCTGTCATCATGCAGTGTGCTGTGCTGGGTTAGGAGCACACAACCTACCAAGCTTAATTGTTTAACTTTGACTCTTCCCTGCTCTCAGGGCCACTCAGAAAAGTTTCTTAGTGTTTGATTGTCATGGGTCCTTCAGACCACTACAGCTTTCATGAGCATACCTGTAGCACTGCCTGCCATGCCTCTCCGACCTCACACAGAAAAAGCAGGTGGCTTGGTTGTGGGAGCAATGAAAGGTGTTGAATGGAAATTCACTGGAAAAGGAATTATTTTCTACCTAAATTGAAAAATTGTCATAACTTCAGGGAGCAAATACCAGATCAGGTCTATGGAAGCTGCTCCTACCTAGAGCCCAGGAGCTACTTGTGAAATTTTAATCATATGAGCCCACAGAATAATAATTGCCTTTTTTTTTTTTTTTTAAATTTTTTTTTTTTTTATTTACGTGTTCAGCTGAAACTAATGCTTTTATTGTATCAGTGATCAAATACCTTATGTCCAACCCACTACCTCCTCTCAGAGGAAGGAAACATCAAATGCCTTGCAGAAGAATCTGGGGTAAAGTTGAAAATGAAAAGTTGCTGATTTCAAAGAGGGCAGTTAAAATGCTGGTCAAATTGAGAGCTTAATGCATTACTGAGGTGAACATAAAGTTCTTCTTTTGTTGTGGTTTTTTTTCCCCCCTTCTGAATCAGAATCTTTCAAAGACATTTAAATAAAACTGAATTGATATAATTAGTACAAGCCCATGAGAAGTGATTGAATTATTAAGTATGGCCACTGCTATGGCTACATAATGGAAGCCTTCAGTTTTTATTAATTCCACGTTTGAAAATCTGGATTAAACACCCAAACTAATAAGTCAAAACATTAATGTAAGATCCAAAGGACAACAGCATTGTCACTCTGTATAGCAGGGCACCAATTCAGTACTTAATTGGTACAAGAGCTGTAATAATATGGTTCATGTTTAATTAATAAGACTCCTAACTAGTCATGAAATTTTTAAGAGCTGTGAAATTGTTGTAGTTTACATCCAGAGTGCTACAAAGCTTTTCCTCTCTGAGACATCACACTCTGATGGGGCAGCTTCACTGGATACAGGCAGTACGTGTTTATCAGCAAACCCCAAAAGCAAAAATTGTATTAGAAGGAGTTTTAACATCCATCTTGTTAAAAGGACGGGAATTCAATTTGGGTTTTGCTTTCTCCTAAGAGGAACAGGGAAATACATGGCAAATCTGGGCAGTTAAGATGAAGTGGTCAAAATACTTGGTGATGTGTTGATTAGCTCCCACTGACCTCCTTCTTGCTGACTCCTATAAGCACTCACAGACTGATTGTCTTCAGAGAGGGCTCTCTTGGCATTTTATAGATTTTCCAGGCATAATTTTTCTATATTAAAGGAACAGTGTTCAGTTTAACGTTCCAGCCATATGCCAGAATTTATAATCCCTCCCATTTAAAGCAGTTCATCTAAATTTGATCCCAGTCCCGTGCAATAAAAGAATATAATTAAAGGTGAATGTAAAAATTATTGAACAAATATAATAAAAGGGCAATTAAAGTGTTCAGATATAAAAATGTAAGAAAGGCGAGCCCTAACCTCTTAAATTATTCTTAAAGCAAATATACTTAATCATGTAGATTACATTCTTTTTTTTTTACCTTTTGTCCAGACCTGCATGAAATACTGTTAAATCAGGAATACATTCTGGGTATTTTTTCCCTAATACCTACTAAGATTCATAGGAAGGATAACTTGCTATTAACATAGGCTTCTCTTCTTTTTTTCTTAGAATTAGCATACTCAGGGTACCAGTGCACTCTGTGAAAAGAACATCTTGTTTGACATTTCTTCGTGGATTTTTTTTTTCCAATGAATATATCTAATCCCTTTCTGTAAAGCTCATGTAAGTTTTAGGCACTCCCAGTGTCCCATAAAAGAGTACTCCAAAGCTTAATTCTGTGAACTACCAGCTCTGGTTTCCTGTATGAACCTGCTATCTGCAAGTTTCACTTGGTGCCCTCACTGGTGTTAGAGGAGACAGTGGCAATCATTCTCTTCTCCCTTTCTTCTTCCTGCCCATTCACAAAAAATGTTTGCAAAAGAGCTGTCAAGTCAAATTGAATACTCTGCAGGAGACAGACCTTCACCATAAGATTAATGGGAGTAATGTTCTAGGGGAAATGCCTGATTATCTGTAGGGCTAATCCTTTAACCAGGTATTATATGGTGATCAGGAGACTTCAGAGGAGTGGGAGCTGGACACCTGGTTCTTTGAAAAGAGGTAACTCAAACTGCAAAGACACTGAAAGGAGGAGTGAAGAGAAGGTTTCTATAATGTTAGTAAAGTTTGAAACCATACTGATCATAAAGCAGTTTAGCAATTAATTTGACAAATTAAAATATCTGTTTTCAATATTTCGTGAACTTTAAAATACCACATCCATATTTCGTGGGTCTTGAGAGCAGATTTAAATTCGGGGTACATTTTTCTTTACACCAGATTGCTAATCTGAAATGCAGTGTCATTGGCAGGTGTGTTGTAGTGAATCTTCTGAGTCTCCTGGCTGTGATCAAAGGTGGAGTGGACTGTCAGTGGTGACTAATGAAGACACTGACCCTATTTTTTCAGCGAGCTAAAGTGAGAAATTGTTTTTAATCCTTTATGAAAACAAAACCAAGCAAAATCTAAGCCAGTCAACAAATAAGGAGATACTTCTTTGTGTGCCTGAGATACAGCAAATAGGATAAAAGCTATTTGTGGATTTAGTGGTGCTTGTTGTTTTACACGTACACATCCTCTAACGGCACTTGCTGCTGCTCCTAAGTTAATGCACTTGACTGGTTTTGTTCTCTGGCTCATAGCTTTGCTTTGTGGGAACATTCAAAGGCTTGCTGAGTAAAGCTGAAGATGGGCTAGAAGTTTTGAAGCCAAACCAAACATCTCCTAAAGTCTCTGGTTTTCGAGAGTTTCATTCTGCCCAACTGTTCAGGTGTTTGGTAGTTTAAAGCCCTTTGAGTGGTTTGTGACAGCCTGTGGTTACACCCAGGATGAAAACCTCTGCTGCATCTTCATGGTGAGGGCCATGAGGAAGATTGTGCTCAACTGCACTGGTTCCTGGGACCTATGGATATTCCCTGCTGCCGTGATCCCTCAGAGCCAGATATGTGGGGTCAGTTCTGCCCTGCAAGGAGAGGGGAAGGGTCAGTGTGAGGCGCTGGCTGGAGGCTGCCAGGGATGGGGGAGGGCTGCAGTGCTGTCCCTGTCCCAGGCTCTGAAACAGCTCCTGGTGGCCCTGCCATTGATCAGTGCTGGTAACTCTGCTTTTCTGAGCTGTGCTTCAGTCAGCTCTGGGGCCAGGGGCCTCCCTGGATAACAGCCTTGGATAAGCAAGAATTTCTCTCCTGTCATTTGCTCAAGAAGGGACCACTGCTGAGGGAAGGGCATGCCCCTCCTTTTGATCTTCCTCTGTAATGCCCATGTTAAAGATGTGACACAAGTGCTGATTTTGGAGGAAAGCTTTGGCTAAAATGCTGGCCCCACTGAAGTCAGTGGCATAATTCCCATAGACTTTAAAGATGCCAGAGTCTTGTCCTTTATCCTTCTATTCCGAGCCTCTTCATCCTGAGGAGGATGTTTGCTCAACCAACAAATGAGATAAATGTATGACTCTAATGGGGAAAAACTCCCCAATATTAAGAAAGATTCCAGTGGCTTGGGAGTGCCTGGAGATGTGAGGGATGGGTCTCCTCTCAGGAGCAGAGCCAGCTGGCTTCCAGACACAGGCTATTGGGGCAACTCTGCTGATAGTGTGATGAAAAATGCAGAGAAATAGCAAAGATAAACGTCCCAAATCTTGTAGTATTAGAAAATGCAATAACAATCTCAAATTTGTCTGCCAGAAATCAAACTGACACAGTTTAGGAGGAAATATGCTGGCATCCTGTCCCTCTGCTCTGTCTCCTGACTCCCAACCTCCCTTTTTTATCTTTGATTTTTCCATCTGGCTCATGTAGATGAAATTTGAACTGAGTCTGAATTCAAGTTCCTTTCAGGATTTTGTGGGATATTTTGCATGGTAATCTGTCTGTCTGACATCACTGCAAGGTTGTGAAATCACTAAACCATGGTTTCTCCTTGTTGCCACAATGAAAACATGTATTGTAACAGTGCCCCATTACCCCTTTAGTGGGTACAGCACAACTCCCACTTGTGGTCTCCATGACTTGGTAAAGAATTATGTGCACTGGCTGAATTTTTTAGCGGATATAACAGTAAACCATATTTGGGAATTTGGGGGGAGGGAAGCATAATACAAAACCAAACAGGACTAACAGCTAAAAAATCCATTGTGTTTGCAAATTTTAATAGGCTCTTATTAGAGATGGACTTGAATCAAAACCTTGACTTCAATACAGCAGGAAGTATGGTGGGAGCTGGGAGTCCAGGCCCATATCAGATATCATGTCAGCATATCTCTCTGTAAAGGGTTGAACCAAACCCAAAAAGCTCAAGGTCCATCAGCCAAGAGGCCAATCAGACATGGAGACCAAAATAGTGTAACCTGCATGAAAAAGGACTCCTTTGTTTTGAAGCATGTAAAGACAAAGACAGTCAAGAAAATAAATGTATTGCAGAGGTGTTTTATTGCCTTTTCAGATGATTTCTGTGGAGTGTATTTTATGAGCTTTGGCCACATTTTTACATTACTGGTGAATAAAGCTCTCATTGTTCAAAGGGTGTCACCTGGTGACTCATGAATTTCTTCAAATGCTGCTTAAAAAACTCCTCATGTGAAATTGAGAGAGCTGCTGTCTATGTACCTGTGAGCCTACAGAAAAAGGAACTACTTCTGAGCTTGATCAATTACTGGACTGAGGAGTCTCAGACAATTCAAGATTGATAGACACAGGGAAGAGGTGAAAATACAGCATCATCTCTGCTCCTCGTGGAAAATAAATCTCCTTGATTTTGTGTCACAAGTGCTGATTCTGTATTTCCTACTCAGGACTTCACTCTGGAAGTAGGAGTTGAATTTAAAGTGAGTCTAAGTTATTTTTTAATGAATGTCTGCCGTCTCCTTCCTTGAGTCAATGCCAGTACAGACATGCCTTGCACAGAGCTAACAGATAGTGGAGAGGTTAAAAGGATGCTTAGGTGGGCAAACAACTGCTTTACATGATTTCCCTAATTTTCTAGGTCAATCTGGATGAAGCAAGTCCTTCAAATGAATCTTCTCTAGCAGCTTCACAGTGGTGTGCCCAGGTTCTCATGCGTGCTGTGCCTGCAGCCCAGCCAGAACTCTGCTTTTGAGGGAAATGCCCTTCCCAGCCAGTGGAGTGTCTGTAGTCCAGAGCTGCAGCTGGAGTTATTTTCAGAAAGTTGATCCTATTACAGAATCCCACCAATGCACTTTATAAACCAACTGCAGCTTAACTAGCATTCTCCTAGTATTTCTGTTGTATTACCAAACCCATGTATTGGCAAAACCATTTAAACTGCCCAGTCTTACCCCTCTCCAGAGGAGTGTTTGGTCATCTTGGAGATCAGATTTTGCTGTATCTAACCAAAACTGTGCCTGGTGCACCTGTGGCAGAATTACCTGTCTGTCAGCTCTTGCATCTCTCTGTTTTTCTTCCTCTGTCTTGCTGTTTCATCATCTAGTATTGTTATGAGCATTTTAGAAATACACTGCATAATCCTCTGATTAAAACTAGTTGAAGTAAAAAGAGTACAGATCAATGTCAATATCTACAAAAAGAGGTTGGTAAAGACATGTTCATAAAATGTTTTCAGTTCTTAAGGAATACCTTTATACTCAATATCAACAGCTGAGAAATGCACCCCGCCTGGGGAAGCAAAAAATGGACCCCTTTGTGGAAACCTGAATGCATGTCTGTAATCAAGATCTTGAGAATGGGGTTTTATACCCATTTTATACATGAGGCTACAAGGGGAAAAATGACACTGGCTACTACGATAGACTGTGACAAGGGAGAAGGCCTTTTACTCCCATCTCTGGGGGGCTTTGCTGCATTTCCAGTTTGCATTGTACAGGTTTGCTGCTGTAGGGCTGCACTCAGGCAGATGGTTACTGCATGCCTGGAAGCACAAGTGAGGAACTGAAGAGGAGCATTTATCCTATCCCAGAGAAAAAAATGCATCCTCTCTGGCAGCAGGGCCTGCAGGAAAACTTGGCATTGAAGATCTTTTCCCTTTTCTGCAAAACACTGAAATATTAGCAGGAAGAAGTGAGGGTGGGCAATCTCATTGTAATCCCTCTTTGCCTCAGAGATAGGGAGTCAGGAGACACCTCTAAGTGGTTCCCCTGGGACAGGGATAAGGTGGTGTGTGCGCTGACCATAAAGGCCCAAATAGATGATTAAAATGTAGTTGCAGACATTCAGGATGACCAAATTTGCAGAGGTGCCGAGAATTTGTAGATGCCTTTGAAGCCATAATGAGACCACAGGACCCTTGGTAGTTGAGCATTATAAAACTGAGCCATGCCTTAATATACAGAACCAAAAATATGCAAAAATGCCCACTTTATAATCTCAAGTACTGAGCAATTTTAAATGCAACGTACTAAGGAAAGATAAAAATGAACACAGTGCACAGTAACTTAAAATATTTAGTGAAAATATTGGTATTTTTGTCCTAAACTCTGCAACTCTAATAAGGACACAAAACTACGAGCAATTTACATCCAAATCAATGCATTGACCAGACAGCGAATCTCCAAATTACTTAACAACTCAAAGTTAGTGTATTTTTCCATGTAACCTTTCATATTATTAGCAGCAAACTGAGTCCTAATTACTCATGTGAATGCAACAACCAACCAGTCAATAGCTAAATATCCCTATAGGTCTGCCTATGCTGTATTACAATATGTCTGATTGATAATCTTGCAAAGCTTCTTTAGTTTAAAAGGGCAACCTGTTACTGGTTCCCAGAATTCCCTTTTTAAGATGTGAAAATTGAGTGTTCTCTTAAAATTTAACTTCCCTCCTGTTATGTACACTAGAGGTGGCTGAAACGCAGCCTTAACTATTTTATTTCAAAGAAATCACAGGAAGCATCAGGTGGCAGTGACCTTTCATGGCTGAAGATATGAGCTACATTTTTCATTAATGTAACTCTCGGCCCCAAATGCTGGAGAACAAACAATAGACTTCAAATCATTCTACAGAGAGTACAGGGGATTACACAGTGGTAACATGGGAAAATCAAAACAAGCTAACTCTTTGTCCAGCTAAAATCCTGCTGCAGTTCTGCCACAGATTTCTTAGTTCTGCCTAATGGGATTAAGGCACACAACAAGGGGCTCCATTCTCCACTATTGCTGCCTCATTCCTTTAAGTGCTGCCCAGTTTTAGAGTCAGGAAGATTCATGAAAGAGTGCAAATACCAGATGACAAATATTTTCCGTTTTTGATGATTGACTCTGAAGAAGTCTGCCTTGGACACTTTTGCTAACGACGTGAAGTCATCTACTCTGCAAGTCAATGCTCTGGGAAGCTTGTAGATGAATTCCATGCTTGGATGCATTTCCTTTTTAAGTTGCAGTTTGTGGCTTTTTTTAAACTCTCCTTAGTTTATGGTTCTGTGTGACTTCATTCAACCCCAAAAGCAATTCTGCTTTTTATTTCCTGGCTGAGGAAGTACTGGAGCACTACTTTGGAAAGGGATTGATATTCGTGTGCAGCAAGGGCTGGCAGCTCTCTGGAAGCAGAGAACAACAAGGGTCTCCATAGGGGTCCACAGGGTCTCCCCAGCCAGGGCCCATCTCACCACCCCCCGTAAGGAAGAAGAGGAGGTCATGAGATCACAGGCTCAACCAAGTTTCCAGATCACCATGCAAGACCATGGTGAAGCGGCAGTGTTGGGGTCAAACCAGGAAGTCAGTCCTCAGGTTAGATCCAATGAATGTCAGACAGGTCCACAAGGACAGAGGAGGGCCAAGGCCAGCATGGAAAGAGTTCTTTGGGCAGGGACTGGCAAGCAAAGACGTATTCAAGGCTACATATTAGAGCTTTTATGAATTGTAGATTTTAAAATTGTACAAGGAAGCAGCCAGTACTGTTTGAGAAGTTGATGTTGTATTTCTTCAACATTGAAGTATCCAGCTTTCACCCTGGCATTGCTTGAGAGTCCTGGGTTAAGCTTTTCTGTGCTAGTCACAATGATAGCATGGGCCAAAGAGATGCTTTTGCCCCAGGGACCTCAGGCAGGGGCCAGTGTTTGTATCTGCAGTTTTATGGGGCATGCACAAGGCTAGCAGTGGTCTGATTTCCCTGAGACACTCAGCAGTGCATGATACTGCAAAGGAGAAAACTGCCAGAGACAGAAAATTGCACTATCTAATTTAGCTGGGACATGTACAATCTCTTCAATGAAGAGATTGAGTCTATTAGATTCATCTGTAGTTTTGCTCCAGCCACTCAATTGTAAGGGGGTTAAGCTGGAGACAAACAGTGATTCAATTTTATGACCAGACTGAAAACACAAATGAATCTGCTGCTCTTGTGTGCTGACTGTCCTGTGTGCCCAAGTGCAGGATGCTTTAATTGGGTGTAATTGCTCCAGGTCTGGACTTACCTACGTGCACATCAAACACTCCTTTTAGACCATGAACAAGTGTTATTGAAATAATTGTATTAGCGTCATCATCTTTCTATATGGAAATGTGGAGCTTATGGCAAGCTCAACAGATGCCTATAGCTGCCACCCAGATATTATTAAAAACAAAAAAAACAAAAGAAGGAAAAACCGTTTTATTTTTGGCATATTGGCTGAGAACACTCAGGAGGCTGAACTGGAGACTGCTGTCAAATTTGTCATCCTGATGATTGCCTAATGTAAAACACAGAAGACCAGTGAAGTGTGAGAAAAGTGAGTCATTGTAGAGGACCAAAGCCTGAGCACTGGGACTAGGAAATTACAAGCAGTGACCTACAGTAAATATGCAACAAAAGTGCTTCTTGCTGCCTGGGGACAGGCTGTTGACTGGGAACAAAGCTTCAGATTTCTCCGAGTGATTAGAAATTTGCATTGCTGTGGATGCCATGTCCTAAGAGTCCTGGAGGAAGAATATGGGCACTGTGGCTGCCAGCTGATTCATGGGGAGCAGCTGCAGAGAAAATGCCTCTTCCTGCCCTCCCAGATGGACAAAAACTGTCATGAAAGGGCCCCTACAAGGGAGGGTTGGACTTCAGCCTTCAAACAGATTTGTGCAGAGACACTCTAAGTCCCCAGATGGGAAAAAACCACTTCTCATACTTCCTGAATATCCTGCTCAAAAAAGGCTGCTTGTCCTCCTTGAGAGAATTTTTCAGGGTAACGTAGGGCACGGGGAAGAAAGACTCTGCTCTCCTAGACCAGGAGCTAGCGCCTGCATCGGCTGGTTTCAAATGGCTATGAGATTAGGCTTTTCTGAGTGAGAAAGTGTCCTCCTGTTCCAAAGGTGGGGAGAGGGCTGGGAAAACGAGGTGCAAGAAGGAGCTGAAGATGGGGAATCACATGTGAATGAATGTCCTTGAAAGAGCAGAGCAGATGCTTGAGCTGGATGCTTTTTCATTTATTTATTTTCATAGAGGCTCTAGAATAAGGACATTCTTGATTAGTTTTGCTGTTCCTTAATATCCCTATGAAGTGCTTTCTGACAAATGGAGGAACTACAAAGAAATACCTTTCTTGCTATAGAAACACCATGGTGATTTAAGTAAGTTTAAGGAGTTCTGCTTCAGCAAGTTCTTTGCAGCAATAAGATAATTTTCTTGGTTATTTTTTGAGTAGGGAATGCTCCTGATACATAAGATGGTGTTTCAGACATTGCTCTCTCTTCCTAGGAATTCTGTGCAGTCTGCTGGGTATTCGCTGGTAACATACAGGTAGCTGGGACTGAGATGGGGCAGCTGACTTCAGTTTTGAAATCTGAATGGATTTTGTGCATTTAATTCAATTTTGGTTGCAAACAATCAAAATTAAGAAGAGTTATGAAGGGGGTCTTAATTTCTCAGGAGAGCCATGTGAGTAAAAGGAAGGAGTGTGAGTGTCCGTGTGAGAGAGAGCATAGTAACTGTTATGGTAAGTGACTGGTGAAAGAGATTTATTCATTGTTAATTTGCCTTTCCTCTGTTTCATTGCCCATATAACATGCTGTTTAAAAATATACACGAGCTAATTAAGAGACATTTTCTGGAAGGGAGTCACAGCTGCATGATGTGAAATTTCTGCAATCAGTGAAAAAATGTAAGGGGCTTGTTTACAGAGTTCAGACATCCAACTTCAGCTACACTGCCACGAATGGCTGAACTTGTGATGTTCCTTTCTTCCTTCACAGTAAGTATTTCTCCAAGAACTTGTAATGATGCCTGTAACACTAGTCATTAGCCTGCTCTTGAAGTTTTTGTGTACACAAAAGCTTGACCATTTTTTCTGACAGTAGCTGTTGTTTGAATAAAACATGTTGTTACACATCCTCTGCAAAATTTGTTTCTTGTCCTTAATATTTTCTCCCAGGGATATTGCCAGTGTGATTTCTAGAGCTGCTTTAGGTTTCCATAGGTTTTCACACCCTTAGATGAGGAATGATTTATTTTCCACTGCCTCAAATCTGACATTATTTTTGGTGCATGTTCACTTCCTACCTTACAATACTTAAATGATTTGAAGAATATTTTAAGGAGATCTCTAGTTGTTTACCTCTGTGTTATTCATTATCAACGATTTATTACCTTATAGTATCTTCTTCCCACTTCTAGATATGTATAAACCACAAATAACTAGTATTATTTTAAGTGTACAATAAAGTCGTATTACAGTGACAAATAGAATCATAGAATTATTTATGGCATGTATTCATTATTGCATTATATATAATGTTATATATAATGTTAGTGTGTGCAAAAATATACAGAATGTGCTTTATGCAGCTGACTGTGTTCTGTGCAGCACATGGGACTTGCAATCTAACACAAACCTGAAAAAAAGCTTCAATGAACTGTATGAAAACCATACTTTCAACTTAATTTTTCTCTTTTGGTGGTTGCATTTGTGAAATAGAGATTCTGGAAAGCCACTAAGAAGTCTTCATCATGAAAGCTGACCTTTTTCAAGATACCACATCCTGTGTGGTTAAATGGCTTATGCATTTATTAGCACCTTTAGATTCAGAGCCTGCCCACTTAGTGCTAGCAGAGGAATATTTTGCCTTCTCTGATGTCAGTGTGTGCTGTAACACACTCCAGAAAACTCCAGAAAACCTGTGAAGAAAATGTACCATAGGCTTAAGACTCATGAACCTTAAATAGTTTAGAAAGCCTTTAGATAAAGTTTGAGAAGGGCAGGCTTTACACCTTACAAATATTGCCTAGTTAAAGGACAAGGCTCAGCAAATAAGACTTGATGGAGTCAATTGAACAGTTCTATTACGTGTAGATTAAGTGCTGCCTTCCCACTTTAAAGCGTTTTATTTTGGACCTACTGCCTTCTTCAAGAAGGTTCCTGGAATCCTCTGGGATATTGGAGAGAAATTTCATTGCAGCAGGGAGATGGTAATTTTTAGGCTGTCACAGAAAACCATACTCTGGTGGGACAGAGATTAGGAACAAAGGATACAATAAACCTCCACAAACAGATCAGAAGCTGGCCTGGAAATCTGAAGGGCCACATTCAACTTCTTTACTTGAATTCCCAAGCTTACAGGAAGTAATTATAGTCTGAAGATAGAGACTTCACCAAGGCTGGTGCAAAACTAAGCTCTGAAACAGATATGTTGAAGAATTCTGTGAGTTCTTAAAGCTATTTAAGAAACAGAAGGTGGATCTTAATATCCATATTTAAGGATTAATCATCTGCAGCTGGTGTGAAACATTCACAAGCGAGAATAAAAGTAAGCCTTCAGGCCTTCTGGTGAGGAGATAATAGGGTGGTTATGACACTGCAATGACAGCCTTGAGGTTTTCTGCTTTTTAGGGCTTCTGTAGACAGCACAGCCATCCCAGCAGGACAGTCCTGTGCACATTGTATAGCGGGTTATGCCTTTTCCAGGATACTATGTGCTACTGATCTTTCACAAACAGTTTTCTCTGAGATGGTTTCCAAGACAGTAGCTCCTTTTTTGCTTAACAAGAGAAGTCAGAAGATAATTGCTGCTTAGTAAACAGCACAATACAATTTAGCTGACTGTCAAAAAAGCCCCCAACAAGAATAAAGCAGCAAACAAAACTCAGTAGACCAGTGATTCCACAAAATATGAATATGGGCAGGAAAGTATGTGCTAATATCACTGTGATCACAAGGAAGCACAGGTGAACTGCATCTGTAAAGTTTCTCAGGTCTGACCTAATCACTAGCTCCTGATATATAACTGTAGTGCTGCTAATCTGCTGCTAGTTCTGTGAGTGAAGATAAAAGTCAGTTCAAGGTGACCAGGAAAAACTTGTACACATCAGTAAAAAAAGAGAAAATGTTGTAGGAAACAAGGTAATTTTAGAAATAATGGAACTATTGTGCAAATATAAATATCTTCTTCATCTCTTTCCATTACCTTTATACAGTGATGAAATCAGCTCTGGGAATTCTGCTTTGGTTCATCTTGGCTTTTTGAAGACCATGTAGTCATTTATACCCTGCACCAGACATCCACAGTGTTCATGGACACTTGCATCCTTCTTGGGGTTATTATATGGTGGGTGTGTGTGTAGAGGATATAAATGTATTTTGGCTTGGATGGGTGTACAGTTTGCTGGGTAAAAAACTGGGTGGATGACTGGGCCAAAGAGTGGTGGTGCAGGGAGGGAAATCCAGTTGGTGGCCAGTCACCAGTGGGGTTCCCCAGGGCTCAGTATTGGGGCCAGTTCTGTTTAATATCTTTATCAACAATCTGGAAAAGGGGTTCAAGTGGACCCTCAGTCAGTTTGCAGATGACACCAAGTTGGGCAGGAGTGTTGACCTTCTCAGGGCAGTAAGGCTCTGCAGGTGGATCTGGATAGGCTGGATCGATGGGCTGGGGCCAGTGAACATGAGCCAGATGTGCCTAGATGGCTAGGAAAGCCAATGGCATCTGGCTGGTATCAGCAATAGTGTGGCCAGCAGGACCAGGGCAGTGATTGTCCTCCTGTACTGGGCACTGGTGAGGCCACACTTCAAATCCTGTGTCCAGTTTTGGGGCCACTCACTACAAGAAGGACATTGAAGGGCTGGAGTGAGTCCAGAGAAGGGCAATGGAGCTGGGGAAGGATCTGGAACACAAGTCTGGTGAGGGGCAGCTGAGGGAGATGGGGGTGTTTAGCCTGGAAAAAAGGAAGCTCAGGGGTGACCTTATTGCTCCTTACAGCCACCTAAAAGGAGGTCGTAGCCAGGTGGGGGATCACTCTCTTCTCCCAAGTAACAAGTGATCGGACAAGAGAAAATGGCCTGAAGTTGTACCAGGGGAGGTTTATATTGGATGTTAGAAGACATTTTTTCACCAAAAAGGCTGTTAAAAACATTGGGACAGGCTGCCCAGGGAAGTGGTGGAGCCAGCCTCCCTGAAGCTATTTAAAATATGTATAGATGTGGAGCTTAGGGACACAGTTAGTGGTGGACTTGGCAGTGCTGGAATAATGGTTGGACTTGGCGACCTTGAAGTTCATTTGTTACCTAAATGATTCTGTAATTCTATGATTTCTACTTGTGAAATTGCAACTTATTTTTCACCAGAAAAGAAAAGGTGACTGTAATGCCCCTAAAATCTGCTGTTCTTTGCAAACACAGGTATATGCTTGTAAGTAAGACTCAGACCTGAGCTCACAGTGGATTCTCTGATGCCCAGTAAAGGTTGAGTTAATTCTGTCTCCCCTCTTGGGCAACCTGTTTTCACAAAGCTTTTGAGAACTTTGTGTCAGTGAGATCTATCCAGTTCTGTCAAATGAGGTGGTGACTATGATACAAGGGATCGAAAAGCAAGCAAATAGGGAGAGAGGGAGCAGAGACACAAGCAGCAAGCGTGGTTACACAAGCTTCAAAATGAAGTTGAAAATAACTTGCTGTTACAACAGTGTATGACTTCTCAACATCCCAGAGCCATGTTCTACACAGTGGAGAGATTCTAGAGACAGAGAAGAATAAGATCCAAAAGGAGTTACAAAACCTCTCTGAAGTACTAATGAGATAAGGCAAAAATTATCTAATGCCTGGAGAGCTTCTCTCTTCCTCCCCCTTCACATCTTGTTTTGGTTTTGCACTTTTATCTGAGCAGCAGTTTTGAGAAAAATGAGTTTTTAACAAATCAAGTTATTTGAAAAAACAGCTAGTACTGCAGAAACACAAGACATACAGACAGCAGGCTCTAAAACTCAAATTAATAAATCGCCAAGTAGTAGAGTTTTGTTGAAAAATCCCAGTCATCTGATATGTAGGTGTGCTATACTAGAATATGATAGTTTGTTGGCTTTCCCTGCTCACAAACCATGTGTTCTAAGTAGAAAAAAAAAAAGAATTATTTATTCCTGGATGACTTTTGACAGTTGATCTGACAACAGAGTACTCTGATGACTGGTACCTACCACATTTTGGTGACAAAATACACTGAGTATGCTAGGGAAATACAATTTTTTGTGTTACTTGCATGTGGTATTGGTGAAAAAACCCTGCAGAAATCTTAGCCTTCAATTGCACTTAGGGCAGGAGAATAGCTCACAGGGGACTTGCTAGGTTTGTTTTACGGAACATTCCCATTCCTCTTCTCCCTGTTTGGTTTCCCTGGTTCGAAAGGAATACCCTCTTAGTGTATTACACAATGGGAAGCACTTTACCCTTGATCACGTGGACTGATATCTTTGGTTGTTGTGGTTATAAACTCTAAATGAAGCTCTTGCACCTCAGTTAGAGATCTAATATCTAGCATGGGTTGGATTGTGACTGTTAGATTGACAAAAAGTAATTGAACTACTTTTAATAGGCATCCTGCAATTCTACTTAGGTAGTTTCAAAATGGATATCCCATTTGGCAACAGCTCATTTTTCAGCATAATGTGACATAGAATTCTAAATATTTTGGTTTGACCCTAGAGCTAAGGATGAGAACGATAGGTCAAAAGTGTAAGATCTGGGGCTGATCAGCTGCTGATCTGCTTCCTAGAGGAAGGTGTGACAGCCTTTGGACACTGTCTGCCTCTGTCTTTTCATAGAATTATAGAATGGTTTGGGTTGGAAGGGACCTTAAAGACCATCTTGTTCCAACCCCATGCCATGGGCAGGGACACTTTCCACTAGACCAGATTGCTCAGAGCCCCACCCAGCCTGGCCTTGAACATTTCCAGGGATGGGGTATCCACAGCTTCTCTGGGCAGCCTGTGCCAGTGCTTCACAACCCTCACAGTAAAGTTTCTTCCATATACCATGTAAATTTCTCCTCTTCCAATCTGAAGCCATTACTTCTTGTCTTATCACTACAGTTTGCTTTTGTCTGATGATGTCCTGCAGTTGTTGCTCATCTTCAACTGCAGATTCAGGGAAGGACTGCTTTTGTCCTTTTTGTCCCTGGAAATGTCCAGGGCTCCCATGTGGTCTGGACAGACAGAGAACCAGACTTTCTTTCCAGAATTTAGTAGCCACACAGCATATCTGTAAATGTCGATGTCTGTGGCTTCTTTTGCCAGATACAAATTACACTGGGGGTGTTGTTAAAGGAGGAATGTTTAGCTCTGCGGTGACAGAGCTGTTTCAAAAATGCTGCACAGGCTGCCTGCCGATTCTGGAAGGCATTGTGACACCCACTGTATTTGTTTCCATTGCCATGCTCTACTTAAACCTATACAAAAGACCAGCTGGGAACGACTCTCGCAGTTCCTGAAGCAGGACTCTGTAATGGCAGGGTTGACAATGCCTATGGTTACACAGCCTGTCCAGGAGCTGGTCCCTCTTCTCTTTTAGTTCACATCAGTTTTTCAGTTTCCCACTGAATTTATTAGGCTGACTTTCTTAGAATTTTTAAGATCTAAACTTAAAATGACTTACGTTATTACGATAGTTCACTGACTGATGTGGCTGCTATGGTTTTACGCAAAGGGCAGGGTGATCTCATTGCTGTCTCTTTTAAAGTGATGAGCAGTCCTTGATCTGTTCTACACTTACAGTATGAATATTTAGGAATAGCTGAAAAGAGACACAAAAGTATAAGCATGCAGAACAAACTGATGGAGCAGTCCCACCTCTATGTTGTTCAGTATAGCTGAGCAGTTTGCAGATAATTCAAGCCTTACAGAGTGTCTCCTGCCTTAAATAAAGTGAATGCAACGGGTCTTGATGTATTTCCGAAATCTTTCTGGCCCCGCTATTCCTGATATAAGCCAGGATGCCATTGTCTTTTTGCACACCTGAACACACACTGCCCAGTAAAGGCTCTTGCTCAGCTCCTGTCAACCAACACCCCCAGGTCCTTTTCCACCAGGCAGCTTTCCAGCCATTCTGCCCCAAGCCTGGAGCTTTCCTAAAGTTGCCGTGACCCAGGTGTAGGACCTGGCCTAAGACTTGTTCTTACTGGACTCATACCTTTGGCCTCGGTCCATCAATCCAGCCTGTCCAGATCTCTCTTCAAAACCTTCCAGAAGCAGGCCAACGTTCCTGCCCAGCTTGGTGTCATCTGCAAACTGACTGAGATCTATCCCTTACCCCCTTTTCCAGACTGTTGATATTAAGATAATTAAAGATAAATAAAGTAAAGATATTAAACAGAGCTGGCCCAAACACTGAGAGCTGGGGAACCCCACCCACAGCTGGCTGGCAGCTGAATGTCACTGCATTGCCTATCACTCTCTTGGCCCAGCCCCACAGCCAATTCTGTGCCCAAAGAGAACAATGTCCAAGCCATGAGCAGCCACTATCTCCAGGAGAATGCTGTGGGAAACAGCATCAAAGTCTTTACTAAACTCCTGGGAAACAAGAGCCACAGCCTCTCCCTCACCTACTACGTGGGTCATCTTGTCATGGGAGGAGTTCATGTCTGTCGAACAGGCCTTACATTAAGTACCTCAGCTTCTTCCTCTTCTTTGTCTCTGTGTTACCCCCCAACCCAGTAAAGGCTGGAGATTGTCCTGAGCCCTCTTTTCACTGCTAATGTACTTACGAAAACATTTTTTTGTCTTTCACAGCACTGTGTAAATTAACTTCCAGTCAGGCTTTGGCCTTTCTCACTCTCTTCCTGCGTAACCCCTCAAAAGCTGTGTAGGCCTCCTGCCCCCTCTTCCAAAGGTCCTAAACTCTCTGGTTTCATGGGAGTTCTATGTGAGTTCCCTGATAGTTCCATGCGAGTTCCATCCAGTGCCCCAGCAGGCTGGGCAGGGTGTGGCCATGGGGCCCTGGTGTCTGTGACATTGGAGGGGACACGTCCCCAGATACCGCACGCTGCAGTGTCACCGCTGCAGAGCAGCTCAAGCCAGCGGTGAGTGCGGCAGGCGGGGGCAAGGCTGGGCTGAGTGAGGGCCAGGCCGGGAGCGCCAGCACCCGGGGCAGCTTCTAAGGCTGCGGAGAGGGTGCGGGGCTGTGGAGAACACCTCGGGCAGGGCCGGTGCCGCCATCGGGGCGAGCGCCCTCAGGGCTGCGGGGATGTGCCCTGTGCCTGGGCCCTGCACTTCCTACCCGCACTGCCCCAGCCACCATCTCCCTGCTGCCCAACCCCTCTGAGCCCCTTCTCTCCCTCCTCCTCATCCAGGCCATGGCAGGAAGGATCACCAAAATCCTGCTGGTGTTGGCCATCCTCCAGTATGGGCTGAGGGCAGATGCCCAGGCAGCACAGACCACAGCAGAGGTTCTGACACAGCATGAGGAACAGCACAGCCAGACGACTTGGCTGGTGAGAAAGATTGTAAATCGCTCAAGTGACTGGGCAGCTGGGAATAACTCTTGATTAGTCTGTGTGAACAGCAGGGCAGTGATCCTCCAGCATGGATCTAAACCTCTAAGTTTAACAGTGCCTGCATCCCGCTTGGGTGCCCCTGCCTGGGTGTTGTTTCCTGCCTGCTCTTCATCTGTGTTTTCCAGTTCAGGGGCCTGGGTACATGGAGAACAACTGGCCTTACTCTAAAGACTGAGGCAAAGAAGGCATTAAATACCTCAGTCTCTTCCTTATTCCTTCTCACTATATTTCACACCCATCCAATAAAGGATGGAGATTCTCTGAGCCCTCCTTTTGTCGCGAATGAACTTAGAGGAACATTTTTATTCTCTTATATGGCAGTTAATATGTAACCAGATTAAATTCTAGTTGGGCTTTGGCCCTTCTGATTTTCTCTCTGCACAACCCCACAACATGTGTGCAGTCATCTTGAGAGGCTGACACTTCTTCCAAATGCCATAAACTCTGGTTCCATCTGAATTCCATCTTGTTCCTTTCCAAAGCCCAGCCTGGCTGGGCAGAGTGTCACTGTGGGGCGCCGGTGTCTCTGACGTGGAGGGGACACGCCCCTACATGCCCTGTGTGGCAGCATCACTGCTGCAGTGTGGCTTCAGGTAGCAGTGAGGGGGGCAGGCTGGGGGAAGGCTGGACTGAAGGTCAGACAAGAAGCACCAGCACCCATGGGGAGCTTCTAAGGCTGGGGAGAGGGTGCAGGGGCTGTGGGAAGTGTCTTGGGCAAGGCAGGTTCCACCCTTGGGGCAAGAGCCCTGAGGGCTGTGGGGATGGCTGCCCCTGTCCCTGGGCTCTGTGTTTCAGTGGTTTCTCCTGCTGCCCCAGTGACCATCTCCCCACCACCCAGCCCTGCTGAGCTGCTTTCTCCCTCCTCCTGCTCCAGGCCAGAGCTGGAAGGATCGCCAAAATCCTGGTGGTGCTGGGCATCCTCCAGTACACAGTGAGGGTGGATCTTCCATCAGTGAAAGTGACGGAAGAGCTCCTGAAGCAGCACGAGAAGGAGCGCATCCTGGAGATGACCAGGCTGCTGGTGATGGAGCAGAGGATGCAGAAGCAGTCTGGACTTACCCCAGGAAGAATGCTCCTCTTGGCTTGGAAGGAGTGGTGGTTCTGGGTCGGTGCTGAAATCCTTCTCGTGCTCTTTGGGATCTACTGGCTGCCCAGGCAGAGCAGCTCTGACTGTGATGACAGCAGCCAGTGTGAAACCTCCACCAGTGCCCAGGAGCAGATAGAGGAGGAGGAGAAGGACAGGCAGGATAATCCCGACTCTTATGACACTCCAGAGAAGCCCCTGAATAAGGTAGGGACCTCTGGCATTTGCCAAGCACTTCCCAAGAACAATTTTCTGAGGACTGCATCCAGCCATGAGAGCTGGCAGTGTCTACAAATACCTGAATGTCTGCAAGGACATGATTGACCGCCTGCTGCTCCTGCCCCTGAGACCACTCATTGGGCACTTTTTCCACTAGAGCTGGGCACTGTGGAGGATCTGCTGGCGAGACACCCCTGCGACCGTGGGGAGCAGCGACCAGAAAACGTGCTGTGCTACTTCCCCTCCTGGCTGAGGAGGCGAACAAGAGTTCAAATCCCTGCTTCCTGTGCAGCCCCTGCAAATGGTCCCAGTTGTGATGCTCCCCCTGCCAGGAAGCGTGGAACCCTTTGTAAATATATCCATAAATTTTTCTGTTTGTTTTAATAAATCCTCTTTGAGCAAGAGAGTGTTGGGGGACAGTGCTCCTTGTCTCCTGAATTACGAAGTAGGTTACCTTGTCTTAGTGGACATCAGGTTGGTCAGGCAGGACCTGTCTTCCACAAACCCAGCCTGGCCGGGCCTGATGCCCTGGCTGTCCTGTAGGTGCCACATGATGGCTCTCAAACTGCTCTGTGACCTCCCCTGGCAACAAATTCAGGCTGAAAGTGCTGTATTTCTTCTCGCTGTCCAGTTTTGAATACCAGAGACTCTTGAACGTTGTCCTCCTGGGCCCAGCTCTGAACAGTGCCTGCAGAGGTGCAGGGGGTAGGTCTGCGCTACGTGCTGTCACAGGTGCTTTCTGGTTCTTACCTCTCACATGGTTCTTTCAGTAAGATATTTTGTTTTCTGTATATTGACAGAAGAGCTGGATTGCACACCCAGCACCCAATCTTCAGCTGGGGGGCTGAGTATAGACCTTTATTTCAAAATTGGCAGTAGTGTTTTGGGGCAGAAGACCATATGGGCCATCAAAGCTGGTACCTCTAAGGCTTTAAAAATATTCACTCTTTATTGCTCAAATATAATTACTGACAGCATCTTTCCTACTTCTTCCCTTGAAAAATTGTGTCCAGTCACCTTGCAGGGCCTCTTTTTACACATCCAGTGCTGACTTTGAATATTTGTTTTGCACTACAAGCACTTTTTTAAACAGGCAGACTGTCTAAATGCAATGTGTTTGATTTAAGGACAGGGGGTGTATTGCATCAGTCTGTTACCCTTTTACTCCCAGGGCATCTTTGCCTGTTGCAATCTCTTTATTCATTAAGCTAGAGGCCACATTAGGCAAATCTTTTTCCTTGATTCATGGTCTCAGAACCCAACAGCAGGTGTGGTTTCCACCCTACCAATCATTTCCCAATGAGTAAACATGGGGAGATAAACACCACTTAGCTAATATGCTTTATGATCTTGTCAATCCTTGTGACAAGTTAACTAACACTGTGCTGTTTTGCACGTCTATATTATATATTACATGTCCAATAAAGTTAAAAGAGCTTGAAAAATCTAATTTGAATCTCCCAGCATCAGAAAATTCAGCATGAAGGCTGAATGCTATCCTTTCAAGAGTACACTGGATTTTACTTGGCATCCCTATTCAAAATATGTGAAGTAACATCCAGTAGATCTCATCGCACTGGCAATGAAGACAGATGAAATTGTGCCCCACCTGAAGGTGCTAAAGGCAGGCTGGGTGGATATAAAATCATGGTTTTTATCATACATAGCAGACTGTCTGCTAATAATTCTTAAGAATCAGAGAATTAAAAATTATTAGAAAGACTGGAGGTTTTTTGTTGTTGTTTTAACTTATTTAAATTCACTTTATTATACAAAGGAGATTTGAGCCTTCATGTCATTAATTAAAAATGTTAGTAACTTCACAGAGACTGCACTTCAGAAAGCTCACTTCTTTGAAAGATTCTATCAGTGTAAAAACAAATTCTTTATACTTAAAATGGAGAGCATAATAAAATCCATAAGGATATTGCCTTGCCTAAAGGCAATTTTGAGTGGTAATCTTCTGTTGATTCTGTTGGTGCCAGTATTTCACTTGGGGACTCAATGATAGGGAGTGGGAAGGAAATTATTTGTTTTATCCCAGAGGAGGTTTTGAGATATTTATTTTTTTTCCTTGTGCAGTGTAGAGAAAGAAGACTGAAATCCTGAAAATTTTCAAGGACTGGTAATCTGAAAATTATGTATCCCTTAATTTGCAAGCACATTTTAAAAGGAAATTAGTAGGAATTATTGAATAGAAGTGTGACAAACTGTAAAAACTCCCAAAGTCCACATTTTTAACTTTTGTTTTCTAAAACCTGCGAAAGGGAGACCTCCAACTGAAAAAGGTGATTTATAAAAAATTTTCAATAAAAGTTTAGGCTCAAACAATTTATCACAGAATGGTCGTGGTTAGAAGGGACCTCTGGATCCAGCCCCCCTGCTCAAGCAAGGCACTTAGAGCATGTTGTCCAGAACCATGTCCAGGTATTTTTTTAATTACCTCAAAGGATGGAGACTTCACCACCTCCTTGGGCAACCTGTGCCAGTTCCAAGTCACCTCCACAGTGAAGAATACTTCCTGATATTTAGAGAACCTCGTGTGTTTCAGTTTGTGGCCGCTGTCTCTCATCCTGTTGTTGAGCACCACTGAGAAGAGCCTGGCCCTGTCCTCTTTGCACCCTCCCTAATATCTGTGCACACCAGTGAGATCCCTTCTGAGCCTTCTCCTCTCTGGCTGAGCGGTGTCAAAAACCTTACTGAAGTCTAGACTGACAGCATCTGCTGTTCTCCCCTCATCTACCAAGCCACCCAATTCCGATTTCTGAAAGCAGAGATGAGACAAGTGTGCAAGGATTATAAAAGCTGAAACTGCATACTGAAAATTGAGAGATGCGTGGAAGGTATTTCTGAAGTCTGATAGTAGCTTTTAATAGGCTTCTATACACATAAGATATGTTGTGTGAATATATATGTGAAGGTTATATGCTAATCTTGTCTTAGCAATTTGGTCTGAATACAAAAAGAAGAAAAGATTCATTAGATCAATGAAATAAATTTCAGATTGACTGGCATAATGTGTTTTTGAGCTGTTCTTCACTGGATTGCTGTTCCTTTCCAATCGTACCCTTTTCCTATCCTATGTAAGCCTTCAGATCAGTTATTCCAGTTATGCTGCAGCTGGATATCTGTCAAGCAGAGGTGATGCCTCTTCCTTTGCCTGTCCCTGCTATTGGGATTGCAAATTACTCCATGTGGAAGCCAAGTTCTTCTGCTTTATCCTTCTGCAGGCTCCATGTTTAGTCCCAGTGCATCTCTGTCAAATGCCAGACCCCCACCCCATGTTCAGAAATGGGGAACGCCAAGATTTAGAGGGGTGGTTGAAGCACAAGACTGAATTGAATGGTGTGAAATGAGACAGGCAACAGGCACAGAAGCTTCTGGGTGTGCTTTGAGACCTCCTAGATCCTCAGGTAGCTGCTTCTGGGGCTGTGGGGGGCTGCCAGAAGTCCTCTGAGGAAAGTCAGTGTGGCAGTAGCTCCGGATGGAGAGAGCTAGAGGAATCATGGACTCCTGGCAAGCCCTGGCAGCCTCTCATGAGCTCTGCCAGCTGCTCCTGATAAAGGGATGCATTAAGGTTTTGGACTCAGCTGACTCCTGACAAAGCAGAGAAAGAAGCCCCTGAGCAGCTGTGAAGGGAAAGCCTATATAAAGGCCCACCTCGGGGCACATAACTCTGTCCATCATTGTCTTTCACAGAGCCAGTAATGGCCATTGCTTGTTATGTAAGCTGAAATATTTTTCTCCATTTTTGGCCGTCACAATGACGTATGAAAACTGCTTACAAAACATATCCTTCAGTTAACATTGCAAAGAGATAACTTTGTTCTTTTTGTTAGTAAAATGCTTTGTGTTTGTACTTGATATTAGTAATTACAAACTCTTCCATGTAACAGCTTAACAGATTTAGTTTATCTGTCACAAAAATACTTCTTTCGGTGTTGTTCTGCAGAAACCCACTCAAGGAGCTGAGATGTTTAAAGGTGAGTGTGCTTTCTCCCATGAAAACAAGACTAGGTTTTTGCCTACACGTCTTCTTAGCAGACCACTGTCCCCCACTCCAGCTGGATAATGCACTTCTTTCTGCTGTTTCTCAGTCCCCTGCCTATGTTGCTCTCCTGAAGGGTTTCAGCAGCTGAGTTAAGGAGATCAGTCAGCAAGAAACTCCCAAGTTAATGGAAGAAACCTTAATGTTAACCTACACCCCATGGAAATGTAGATGTTGGTGCTCTGTAAGGACGCACAGGTCTGTTTGTTGGTGACACAGAGGGTTTTACAGCCAACACTGCCTACCACAGGAACCCCTTTGTCCCTTCAAATATGTCTGTTTATATGGATCTGATCTCGTATATCCTTCTACCTTTCTGTTTAGATGCAGAACTCAACAGAAGATCAAACTTGAGATAATGAAAACAGCCAAAGATCTTCCAGCCTGATATCACTGCTGCCATGGTTGCAAGAGGTTAATTCCTTTCTTTTCCTTTGATTAAATAATTTGTATTTGATGGGGACCTAGCCATACCCAACCATTTGTTCTCATGACCAATGAGAAGCAATCCCTTGCTTCTAACTGACATTAGCTTATGTTACACCCTCAGATTTCAAATATTCAGCATCCAGCAGTTTTGCTTCCCCAGGAAGGGAAGGGACTGGGAATCACTGCGCCCCAGCCTGTATTCTGCACAGGCTCCTATTATCAGATTCCCATTCCTGTTCTGCGTCCTAATCCCTCCTCTCTATGCCACAGACTGCATGTGACCATAATCTTCCAGACAGCTCCATCTGAGCCAGCTGAAAACCAGAGTCTGGGTGAATTTCTGTGTTCAAAGTCATTCTTGGAGACTGGGAAGAGCCAGCTGTAAAGTGAAAAATAATTTTGTCAATCACAGCATAATTTGTTTGCCTAAATATAAACATGTGAGGTCACTTCAGACACCCTCCTGTTTGCAGGTGTTTGCAGAGGGCTGGGAGGCATGCTACAGGGCTTCTTCCAAGCCATCCCTTTGGAGATACAGCTAATGGGCAGATGGGGTATCCAAGCAGCAAATACAATCTCAGACACACTTATGCAGCTGAATCCTTGCCTCAGAAGCAAAGAGGAACCAGAGCAGGAAAAAAGCCTCAGCTCTGGTGCGCTAAGTAGCAGCAGCAAATCATTCCAGAGCGTGGCAGAGGGTGGCTGCATCTGACAAGCTGACACAAGGAAAGGCTGAAGTGCTGCACCTTCCCAGACCTCGCTCATTTCCAGAAGGACAATAAAGTCTAATGTTCACTCCAGTTGTCAGTCTGACCAATAAGCCTCCCTGTCACAGAAATAATGGTGATGAGAAAAAGTGCTGGTTTGGGTATATCAATCGTTTTTAATAGGGTTTGTCACACAAGTATTCACCAGTGAGAACAGAGACTGGATTATATGTTCCTACATTTGTTCTTGTGCCCAGGTAGAGAAATGACTGTGTGGAAAAGATCACATTGGAAATTGCTTATGGTTTGGGTTTCAGCAGCATGAGCCCAATTTTTTCTTATCAAAGTGAGGCCTGAGGAGATGGCAAAACTCCTAGAGACCTTAATAAAAGCAGTAACAGACCCCTTGACTCTGCTATAAGAATAAAATAAAGTGAAAGCAGAGGGGTGAGGGAGATCAGTCTCTGTCTGAGCAGATGTCACTCTGGAAATCAGCAGACATACTGAAAAATGTTAACATTACTGTGGGACTGTGCATGCAGGATGAATAGCTTTTATAGAATCCCATTTTTTTTTTTTTGCAAAGATTTTCTATGTATTTGCTTAACTTTCTGTTTATACAGTGTTTACACACCTATTTCAACCCCTAGGTAAACAAGGATAATTTTTTTAAGTCCACAAGCTTATTAACTTGATAAAAACTCAACCCAAAAGGAAAAAAGCAGACTTCCAAATCAATTTTTGTCAGTTTTTTTCCTTTTTATGTTTTTGCTGAATTAAAGAAAGATTCTGAGAATGTTGATACTTCTTCCAAAAAGAAGCTTTTATGTTTGGTTCTCTTTTAAAGTCATTTGATCCTCTGTTGTGTTTTTAACAATGCAAGAGGAACCACTAATTCATCCATTATTTATTTCCTTTTTTGCTTTGCTGTGTTTTGTTTTGTTCTTTTCAGTCACAGTGCTTTAACATATTTTTTCCAGATATTTCAATTTTTATTTCTCGTATGTCTTTGACACTGTAGTAAATGGGGTTCTTATCAATATTTAAATTTTTTTTCTGTTTTGTTTTTTATGCAATACTCAAAAGTCTCAGCATATGTAATATCATACTTCTTCATAATGCATAAAGTCCTTCTGAAGTGACTTGGGAGCTTGGGATCACACCTTTACACCCTGAAGTCTCACTGCAGGTTCCACTGTGCACTTGTTTGCTCTTTCTGGCATATGTTGATCAAAATAATTTACATTAGAAAGGCTGGATCATGGAACAAAATATGCTGCGAAACAGGAAAAAAGAAGTGTGTATATATTCAAGTCAGTCTTTGGTTTGAATACATACAATCTTCATCTTTTGACCAAATCCTATTCTGAGCCTGGCTGTAACCTACCAAAGAGTTTAATATCTAGGTTCCACTTTCAAAAGGTATTTAGAAACTTCCTTTTCTTCAGAGAATTAGGAGAAAAACCTGTAAAGTAGTTTGCAAGAGCTGTTTTATATCTATATCATCTAAATATATATCTACATATATATCTATCTTGTGATAACAAACTATACCAACAGGGTTTTAATTTAAAAATACAATTCAATGCCTTAATAGTGAAAGATGAAATTACTGTTATGAGCATTCTCAAAATAAATATTCTGATTTGTAAATGAAGAATTTAGAAAATGCCTAAGAAAAATTAAACATATCCTATTGTGTCTGGTCCATGTGCCATATAAATAGCCTTAACTCTACCCTGCAATTTTGCTATAAAACCAGCTTTGACTTTAAGTATGTATTTACTCCAATTTTTGACTACAAATACTAGTTGTGTGTACATCACACAACTGGAGCACTATATACTTAAAAGAAGGCAACCCAGAAAGCAGACCAGAAAAATTACTATGTGCCACTCATAATAAATAAACTTAATCCATCTGCTCCATGCCCATGAACAGCAACAAGACAAATAAGATTTTGCAAAGAACTTTGTTTCCAGCAGTTACTACAAGTTCAGTTCTAGTTTACAGTGCACTTATTTCGAAGTATTAAAGGGTTACACACAATACACTTATTTTGACATGAATGATATTTGCAGTTATGACTGTATAAAACAAGTACTTTAAATGAGCTAAAGAGAAGTCCACATTTAAATTTTTTTAAAAATTTAAAATATGAGAAAATTCCTGTAGTGCTACAGGAACATGAATTAATTAATGTGTGTCTGTACAACTGAATGGAGAAATTCCTTTACCACCAGTCTCACACAGAAATATATGTACAATGATGAATAACATGTATTAAAACATGATTTATTATTGAAAAATACATATACTTCTCTGGTTTTGGGTGTACTACAACACCAAGTTCTTTCTGTGGCATGAGCATCTCCCACAGTGGGATGGGAAGAGGAATCAGAAAAAGACAAAACCTTTGGCTTGAGATAAGAACAGGTCAATAATTGAAATACAATAAAATATAATGTCACTAACAGTAATTTAATGAATAGGGAGCTAATAAAGAGAGAAACAAAATTTAAGGAAAAGGCAAGCAAGTGAGGCACAATCAGTTGTTCACCACCTGCTGATGTGTTTGCGAGCTTGCTGAGGGAACACTCCCATCATCTGGATCATTAATGAGGACCATAAACAGTATTGGCCCTACTGTAGATCCCTGGGGCACACCACCAGTGACTCAACTCCAGCTGACTTCATGCTGCTGATTATAACCTTTTGAGCCTGGCAGTTTGTCCAGTTCTCAGTCCACCTCCTTGTCCACTTCCCTAGTCCACACTTAATCAGTTTGGAAAAGGGGGTGTTACAGCAATCAATGTTGAAAGCCTTACTCAACTCAAGCTACCCAATATATCCAATGCTACCCCTTTATCCACTGAGCCATTCAAAGCTATCCAGTTGGTCAGTCATGATTTTCTCTTCAGAAATCCTTTCTGAGTATTTCCAAGCACCTTATTTTTCACGATGTCTGGGAACAGTTGCCACATTTCCACAGCAGCCACATCAGCCACCAATCTCCCTGATTCAGCTTCCTTTGGGTCAGGACCAATAGAATGTCTCTACAGCATCTGGAAATACTATTTTCCATAAAAATCAATGTATACATTTTTTTGCTAATTAAAAGTGTCTTAACTTTATCAACCATGTTGCCAGCCAGCTGTCCTTCATCTAGGGACAAAAAGGAGGCTTTAGCCCTAGTAACTTTGTAGGTTATGATTTTTGCCAGGCAGCTATCCAACCCTTTAGACATTGTTTGTTTCTCAAGATAGAGATGAGCCCTTTAGATACATGTGCCACCAGTTACCAAGTGCTATACTTTGTCCTTTTAGCAACCCACATCAGTAAGATGCTGTCTGTCATTTAAAAATTAATGCTGCTTTGCCAATTAGTCAGTCACGCCTCTGGTAACCTTATTCAATGCTGTGGGGCTAATCACTCCTGGAAGGCCTTGACATATTTTATAATTGAACTGTCAGGTTTGCATTTGGCTGCAATTCATTCATACCTAAGTGTGACTTGTTAGCCACATTAAGTTGATTTCTTTTGAAGGCTGGTGGGAAGCATGGAGTCCTGATTCCCATTTTTATATGTGATTATGGTATTCCCACAGAGTACTGGTAGGGAAAAGGATTTTGCTTTCATTTTGTGAGCTAAATATAAAGTTGAGGTGGCTTATCTGTGGATGCTCTGCTAGCAGACTGATGGGTATTCACTGCCTTTTTCCTTGTGCTTTCATAGAATCATGGATTCATGGAATGGTTGCATTGGAAGGCACCTTTAAAGGCCACATAGTCCAACCCCCTTGCAATGAGCAGGGGCCTCTTCAACTAAATCACGTTTCTCGGAGCCCTGTCCAACCTGGCCTTGAATGTTTCCAGGGATGGGGCATTTGCCACCTTTTTGGGCAACTAGTTCCACTGTTTCACCACTCTCCTCACAAAAATGTCTCCCTGTCTCTGTGTAACCATGTGTGTCTTCCTTCTTGTCTAAAACTCTGGGCTTACCTCTTGCAGGAAGGGATTGCATTCAATGTCATTTTCAAGCCTTTAACTCTGAGTTCTAAATCAGATGGTGCTCTCTTCCCCTTCATTTTCCTTCCCTACTCATTAGTTTAACAGCCTGGGCAGCTGCAAGAATGGGAGGTAATTCCTCATGTCGATTACCGGGTAACATGAAACGTGCTTCAACAAACCTTCTTTGCAGCAGCAGCATGGTAGAGCATATCCCTGTGAAGCAAAACCTTCATGTGCAATTGCATGTCACAAGAACAGGCTTATATCAAAATGCAAAGAGAAGTATCCACACTTCTGACAGCTCTCTGCCATGCTTGCCTGGACTTACTTTCTAAAATGAGATTAAGCTGCTTGAATTGAAATCCACGTGTCATGCGTGGAACTAAATGGGGTTAGAAAGAGGGTTTATATGCAGCTGAGACAAAACAGTTTAAGGAGATACTGTTTTCATGGGGCTTTATGTCCAAAACTCTTAGGTACCTAAAGCAGCATTGTCTATAAGCTTTGCAGGGGATTAAGAGAGGGGAAAACCCCACCCAGTTCAACTGTGTGACCCTTTAAATACTGCCATCAGGCTGGGAGGTGCCTGTCCTTCATGTATTGCTCACTAGGGTTCCAGCTCTCAGTAGAAACAATCTGTTGTTTATTCTTGCTGGACACATTCGAAATCTGCCACATTTGGAATTTTAATGCTTTGAATTTCAAGGAACCAGGTAGCATTAACTGCTTCCATTTCTCTGTGCAGATTGTGTGAGCCATGAATAAACAGGAATCCCTGCAACCAGTCTGCAGCTGATTTCCATCACTTTCAGTACATCAAACCAAAATTGTACTGAGCTAGGAGGGTCAGAGGAGAGGCACTTAGGTTGAATTTGACCTACTTCAACTTTGTACCGTATAGCATTGACACTACTTATTTCTATACACCTATTTAAATTTAAAATTCCGCTGTTTGGTAGTTACTTTAAATTAGGTTGGACTCGATGATCTCAGAGGTCTTTTCCAACTTAATTTATTCTGTGATTCTGGTAAATGAAGATGGTCAGCAGTTCTCTGCTGTGAACAGAGTAAGTATGTTCTTATTCCAGCCCACTGGAACAAGTGTCCACTTTATGAAGAGAAAATTGACTACTCTTGTTGACGCATTAGAGCACAAAACCAAAATGTGTTGTCCAAAATGGATTCTCAGAGTTGATCTTTGGTAGAACAAAATTAATCTCCGAGTCTTGATAAATCCATATTCTGTTGGAAAAGATCCCTGTTTATCCTCAGTCAGGCTTCTGCCTTTCAAAAGGACCATGACATTGGTGGGGTCTAAAATAATTTCTAACATATTTAAATCCTATTCTTCAGAAGCCACCTAGAAATGGGATTTTTTTTTTTTTCCAGCAGAGGTCTCAGACAGGTAGCTGTTCATTAAAACTATCGTGCTCTTTTTCAGCTTTCAGAACATCTGTCCTTTATTTCATATGCCGCTTTTGCAGGGTGCAAATAACAGCAGGCATACAGACAGACCTATTAAAAATGTAAGAGGTATTCCAGTAAATCAGTTACTTTGCAGTAAATCAGTTAGTTTACCATTATTGAAGTTCTGTATGAAGCGAGTCTCGCTGTTGGCAGAAGAGGATTTTGTAATAAATAATACAAAATATTCTCTGTTTTTTAAAAGGGATTTTGTAGAGAGGCTTCAAAAATAAATGATTTAATGGGTTATGTGATGATCAATGGAGCTGCCTCATTGCATCTCCGAACACTAAAACTCCTGGTGCACACAGAATCCTTGGAGGACCTCTGCCTTTTAAAAGATTGTTACTAGCGACTGACACTGTTTTCTTTTTTTGAGAGAGTGAAAATCTGAACTTGTAAATCTTGTAAAGAGTGCAGGATGGTGAATTATCCCTCCATGCAGCAGGCTGCAGTAGCATCAAGTGAGATACGTTAAGGTCAGCAGAGGCACCTACCTGGATGGGCAGAGATCCTTTGGAGACCAGACAGGAAATGCTTCTCCTCTGGAAAGGGAGACAACTGCAGAGAGTGAGGTGGGCACTCAGGAGACAGCAAGGTTCAGCCAAACAGATTTCTTGCTTTGCAGACAAGGACAGAGGCAAATGTGTATAAAGGCTTGAGAAAGCTGGGCAAAGTAGAAAAAAGAAAGACAAACTATTATTCCATGCCCAAACTCCTCCTCTGTCATAGCCTGTTGCCACCAGCAGACACGGTATGCCAAAATCTCAGATCTTTGGCTTTGCATTCCTCTCAGATACTGAAGCTACATGTTCCACAGCTTGGCTCTACCCTAAATTAGTCACAAAAAAGAAAAAACTCACAGTTCTGTATAATTCTTGAAATTATCAGATTTTCCTACATTCATATACTTCCATTATAATGTCTAGCACAACTAGATTCAGTAGTGGTTTCATCAGTGCCAAATATAAATTTAATATAAAATCCTTACATTTATTCTGCTTATGCATCTAAGGACTACAGTAATTCTATCAGGTTATTTCTTCTTCCTTTTTTTATTATGATTTTACTTTCCCTTGAGCTGCATGTTTTGAAGATCAAGGTGTTCTTTCATTCCAGACTGAAAAAACTACACAAAACCCTGAGTCCCGGGACTAGTCCTTGGTGTAACTCTTTAGAAACATTCCACTGTATTCTCCTGTTTACAGAAACGAAAAAAATTTGGAGCTTGTATGCAAAGGAAGGGCAAAAAAAAGTGATTCTTGGAAGCCCATGGTTGGATAATCACTGAGGAAAGATCTGTGGAAAAAGAAAACCCTGCAGGAATAGAGGAAAGTAGTGATCTCCAAAGAAAACTGTATCTCAGTGATCACAAAGTATCAGAATAGCCAAACAGCATCTGGGATTCTGGAAACCAGCTCAGGGAAAAACAAATGGGGCCGTTTTCCCAGGAGGATGTTATGGTCCTACACCTAAATGAATGCTTCAACCTTCAGAAAGAAAGTGGTTTCCATTTCAGTGAGTCTGGGCACAGATGTTGTACGTGGAACCACAGGTTGGTGGGATGAGTGTAAGGAAATGAAACTTGCTCTTCTCAAAGTGAAATTAAAACTCATGGAGGTTGATGCACCTGGATCGAACGGCCTGACCATTATTCATCTTCTACATGGAAGCTGCAGAAGTTTTCAAATGAAACCAGCAAGCTGACAGCTCTTGCCATATGGGTAGCAAATGGTAACTGTACTACCACAATGTCTACACTGCCAGAAGGGGGAAAAGTGGCTTAAGCAACTACAGGCCTGTTAGTCTGAACCCAGTGGCATAAAATACTAGACAACAAGATTTACAAGGATAGAATCATAGAATCATTTAGGTTAGAAAGGTGACCTCTAAGATCATTGAGTCCAACAGGTAACCCAGCACAGCCAATTCCACCTCCTAACTGTGCCCCTAAGTGCCACATCTGCACATCTTTTAAATACCTCCAGGGATTGTGCCTCCACCACTTCCCTGGGGAACCTGCTTCAGTGCTTGACAACCCTTTGGGTGAAGAAATTCTTCCTGATATCCAATCTAAACCTCCCCTGGTGCAACTTGAGGCCATTTTCTCCTGTCCTATCGCTTGTTATCTGGAAGAAGAGACCAACCCCACCTGGCTGCACCCTCCTGTCAGGGAGTTGGAGAGAGCAATAAAGTCATCCCTGAGCCTCCTTTACTCCAGGCTAAACATCCCCAGTTCCTTCAACTGCTCCTCACCAGATTTCTGCTCCAAATCCTTCCCCAGCTTTGTTGCCCTTCTCTGGACACGCTCCAGCCCCTCAATGTCCTTCCTGAACTGAGGGGCCCAGAATTGGACACAGCACTTGTGGTGTGGCCTCACCAGTGCCCCGTACAGGAGGACAATCACTACCCTGGTCCTGCTGGCCACACTGTTGCTGATACAGGCCAGCTGCCACTCACCTTCTTGGCCAATACTTGAACACATGAAGATGAAATGATAAAATTCAATTTGCTTTCATTGAAAATAGTTCACATCTGACTTGCCTCAATTTTTGCTTTGTTCAGATAATTGAACTTTTAGGCAACCAAAAAAGTAGATGTAATTTGTCTTTTCTTGTTTTTCTTCATAGGGTGCCACATAAGAAGTTGTTATTTGTGCTGAAGGTTATGTGTAACACTTACAAAGGAATAAAGCAGATACTGGAAGACATATAGCAGCCTTGTAGGGAGGGGACAATTATCCAGATTGAGTGGTATTACTACTCCATTGTTCAAAGGCTGCTCTTGTGACTGGTACTCAACTTTCTTAGTCAAAATAGCCAGAATAATTAATCCCATACTCCTTGTATTTTGATGCTGTACAGTAGTCCCATGGGAATTTCCTTTATCTGATCAAATAAATTCTTGGTAATTTTTGGACATGAGCTCAATCCTCGAGGATTGTCTTGGGAAGCAAAGTTCAATGTCTTGTATAGGTTACCTTGATACCAACAAATGGATATTTGTTAAGGAAATTAGGAGGCTTTGTTGATGCAGAGATAGATAAAGATGCTTCGTAGAAAAACAAGGCAACCTGATAGAGTGATGGAAATACACAAAAATATGATAGTACACACTAAAAAGCCCTGCCTTTCGGGTTTCTTATGTATTCTGTTTCCTGTACAAAGCAATCTCATCCAGAAAAAACAGATGAGAAGGAGAAAACCCCAGGTGGCAACCTCAGAATAAATCTTGTTGACTATATATGACCTAGAGTGATTTGAGGAAAAAAATGTAAGTCTTTAACCTGAGTTGACTTGTTTTTTCAGATTATCCTCTTAGGTCAACTCCTTTGAATTACAGTCTGCCCTTTTGTGGGGGCATTAATCTCTTACTGAGATCCCTCCACTCTGACCTGAGGTTCTGTCATGACAAGGTCAGCAAACCCAGCTGCTCTGAGGTGGAGGGAAGATCCCACACCTGACAACCCTGTAGCAGAAGACTGTAGTATATTCCACTGTGGATTACTCAAAGGAGTGATAAACTGCCATTGAATTATAAAACACAGGAGATTGGAAAAACAGCATCTCTGAGGAGTTTATTGAGACAGCAGGAAACTGTGCTGGAGGCAAAAAGAAAAATCTGAGTATCCAGGAAATATTAGTGAAAATCCCAGGTGCACACCATGCCTCTGAATGTTCAGAGTATTGGCAAATATTGACTCCAGCTCTAGCTGCTTATTACCACTGCATTGCCAGCTCATAATGATGGAGGGGGATTATTTGCTTTTCCTTTTCCTTTTTTTATTTTTTTTTTCTCTTTTACATCTTTCCTTGTTACAGATGGTTCATTTTACTGTGGGGGAAAAAAAAAAGCAGCAAGTTCTAGGAATACAGCTCAGCTATTCTGTAGGCTACAAAAAGTAATCTAGGGGTAAGTTTTCTTTAGCAAGGCTCCAGCAAAGAACTGATCGGTAAGAAATGAGCATTATATCATACTTTCCAGACTATTCACAGGATTAAACCAACTGTGCACACAGTAAGCTCTCTTTACAGATCTGAGAGCAGCACAGGCAGCAAGACCCATTTGTTTTGGATGGTTTTCAAGACACAGCTATTGTTTATATTGTGCAGTGGCCCAGGGCAGCGGAAGAGGAAACTGTAAATTGTAACGAGCGAGCTGGAGTGTGCACAGTGCTGTGCTTCAGGAAACATCAGCTCTCCAGCTGGAAAAGGAGGCTCTGGGAGCAACTGCAACAACAGGGATGTTGATGTTGGAAGAGGGATTTTAATGTTATAAGGAAAATATCCAAAAGAGAAAGAAGATGCTTCAAGGTGATATGGTTGGCTGAGTCTGGGGCTGACTCTGCTTTCCAGGTGTGATAATCAGCCCAGTTCAGTTGTCAGTAGTGGTGAAAATCTCATTGAAAACAAGATAATCAGATTTTGGCAGTAAATACCTAAGTTTGCTTTTTTTTTTTTTAAGACTGAGTTTTTATTCAGAAAATTACATTCTGGGTACTTGGTAAAATTCTGTATTTTGCAGAATCAGTATATAAATACTAGGGAGGGCTGTTCAGAGTTTGTCTGCTGGCTGTGGGCAGGTTGTTGTGGAGGGAACCATGAGATCACCAGAGCTGTGACGAACACCTGCTCTTGCATTCTGCCAGCTAAATGCAGGGCAGAGGGACCAGTTGCTTTCCACTTGAGTATCTTATGGCCCTACTGCCCTGAGGTAGCCTAGTTATCAAGTGGAGAGCAGGACAGAAGAGAGGGTTGTGAGAAACTCTGCTTCTCCAAAACACTTGAGAAAGGTTGGTAGTGAGGAGCAATGAGTGCTGGGGATGGTCTGGCATGTGGCTGGTGTTACCAGAAGGCAGCTGTTCCTCCTCAGCTTGAAAAAACATCTTTCATAAGCCCAAGAGTGGATTCACAAAGGGGAGAAACCTGTTCCTTGTCCAGCTGAGTAAAATCCTTAGAAAACATGTAGTGTGCTAAAAAGAAGGCAATGAATAAAACACGTGCTGTGGCCTGGCATGGTGGCAGAGGTGGAGGATGGAGATGGAGGCAAAGGCTGGCGTTGCTGCCATCCTCTCCCCAAGGGGAGCACCAAGGGTGGGTGCCTGGAGAAGGGTGGTGACAGCTTGGGTCTCAGCTCTGCTTGCTCCTCTTACACAAGTTAATATAACTTTCTAAAACACATTTTTTTCCATTATTAAAAAAAAACAAACCAAACCCCAGAAGAGTAACAGAGTGGTTAAGCCCACAGGTCTGGGCGCAAAGGTGGGCAGAAATGAGGTCAGCCTGCCCACCTGGCTTGGACCCTAATCCTGTGCCCAAGCATCCCAAAACCCAACCCTCCCTAACCCTCCCAAACTCCCAAAACTCGGCTCTGTCAAAATGTGTCAAGCAGGGGGATGGTTTCCTACTAGGAAACATTTTAAACAGAGACTGGTTGTAGGACACTAGGTTGAGATAGTTGAGCTGTATTTTAGTCATATTTGTGTCTTGCAGGTAGAGTTGTTCTAAATCTCCCCTCCCCCAGTCCCTGTTGGGCAGGATGCATATCTGACCACTGCCTTGCAATGCTTCAACAGGAAAAATCCTGAAGAAACCTAAAGAGGGGATGTGAATGTCATGAGCAGTTGTGTAGCTGAGGCTCTTGGGAACAGAGGTTTAGAGACTGTTGGGAATAGGGATTTAGAGACCGTCACCGTGATTGTTACAGTGATTTCAGTTTAGAGGACTGGGAAAGTGAAAGCTGGAAAATTAACATAAGGCAGTATGATGGAACAGTGATGTGACTGCACCCAGACAGGCAGCTGGAGGGATGTCTGGCCTTTGCAGCAGAAGTTAAGTGGAGAGGTATCAGGTCTGCCTGAATATTGCTCCTCTCACCACGTAAAACAGCACTAGTTTTAGTGAATTTAGAAGATAGGCCTGGCATGTCCCATCTGGCTGTTTGGAAAGACATTTAACAGCACTTCTGACCAAGCCTAAATGAAAGTTAGCTGGGCTGCCCTCACTGCCCTGTGAACAAGGTGTTTGTTCCCCTTCCCTCAGCCTGTGAGGAGTAAGACTTTCCATATTCTCCAGCAAGAAATTAGTGTTCAGAAGATGAAGTGGTGTCAATCAGTGCCTCTCTGTGGCTTCTAATGGAGCAGCTTCTCTGCACACGTCGATGTGTCTGGCCTCTTACCCTCTGAGACCTGGAGGGCAGAGATTGTTTATACCTTAAGTGCTGACCTTCACCTCTGCTGATGTTCTCAGTCACCTCTGAAGAAAACAAGTGGGAGTATGCGAGTGACTGGTTAGTGCACAGATCTGGAAGGTCTGAGATTTTGAACATTTTAGAGCTCTTTTTTGCTCTTATTTCCTGCTCTGCCACCTTTCCCCTGCTCTGATATCCCACATTCCTGCTTTCTCTGTGTCTTCTCCCGCAGAGAGATGCCCTCACTGCCTGCCCCATGTGGACCTTTGCCTCCATCACAGCTTGGTGTGGGAGTTGCTCGTGCTGGGAGCTGGAGCAGCCTGACCAGCTCCCATATGAGCTTTGCTAATAGCAAACACGGAGAATATCACTGCCGAATTCACACACAGACTGCTAATAAACACCCACACTCTTCTCCTCCAAGAAAGGATGTCATCACTCGTTCCATCATTTTTACTGTTGAATGTTGCCTGTTTATGGGGAAAAGCTCAGGTTGGGTCAGTGAAGGCACCAGTCTGAAGACTGTTTACTTTAAGCATAATGAAATTATTGTCATATCAAAAGCAGGGCTGGTTGAATATCTTTCTTTTATAAAACTTTCCTATGGTAAATAGATTTTTTTTTTTATATATATATGAACAATTGACCTTCTAGCAAAAAACATTCATTTTTGAAGAATTAAGAGAGAAGTATGCTTGGAAATTCACATTTCAAAATGGTAATTTCTACCTGAAACCAGAAAACAGATTGCCATAGTGACTTTGGGAATTACAGAGTGGTCACTGTATCCTTGGAGCTGTGATGCCAGTTTATCTCCCATCATGTCATTCTAGATGCAATAGTTGTCAACTCACCTTGCCTTTTCTCCAAAAAGCTGGGATCTGGTACACTGAGGGAAACCCAGCCTGGCCCAGACCCCGACCCACAGAGCTGAGTGAGGTCAAGGTCCTGATTGCACAGCCCTTATAAAACATTGTGGAAACCCTTCTCATACCAGGTTTGGAGTGCTTGAAAAGAGAAATCTTTGGATTTCTACTTGAGGGGTTTTAAAACATACTTAAAATATCCATAAGAAGTCAATATGATTTTACAATCTTCAATTAGTTTTGAGTTACTTAAGAAAATCAATTCTTTTTTGCTGTAGCTGATATCCTCCTGTTGCTGATGAGCTCCATGGGATGTGTATAAGCCAAATCCAGGGCTTTTTTTAAGACAAGGCAACTTCAAGCCTGTAGCTCTTACTGTCTCCTGTATGGTAGAGATCCTGCACAGTTTCACTGCTCAGCACTCAGCTGAAAAATAATGGATGCCTAAACCAGAAGTTTTTCCTAAACAATAACTTTCAGCTAAAAACACTGTAGAGAATAAAATTAAGGGTTAAGGGCTAAAATTCTTGACTGATGCTGGGAGAGCCTCCTGTGTCATTCTGTGCTGGCAGTCACTAAAACTTTTTGTTAGATTGATTGATGGGGATTTTCCATTAAACGTTTGTCCTTTTGCTGTCAGAAAAAAAGATTTTGCAGAAATGTGAAAGTATCCAAAGGGAATTTTCTAGTTAGACCAAAACATTTGCTCTTTCTTTAAACCATCAAAGTGAAATATTGCATCGCTGTTCATACCAAATCAATGTGTTTCACTTTTCTTTTAAAGAAAGGGAGCCGTTTCATTTTGTGCTCAGCTCCTGAAGTCCAGGTGCCTCAGAGGAGGTGTAATTCATGTTCCCAGTTTTCCTTATGGGTGTAGTACAACTTCCCTGAGACCCCTGGCTCCCTCCTAATATTACATCACCTGACGTTTCCCCAAAGCTGAATAATTTAGCAGCGCTCTCTGAAATTGTGATAACATTTAGGAACATTTTTGTCCCACAAAAGGTTCTGTTACTTAACATGTCCTTTGATTGGAAATTAAAAAATCCCAAAATATTGGAATGTCCCACAAGAACAGAAATTGTGATTTTTTTCGCATAGCTCAGTAGCCTCTCCGGCCATTGCTCACTCACTCTTGTGAAAAGGGAAGAGAAATTGCTCCAAACAGAAGTGCTTTAGTGTGGGCACTGCTTCAATCTGAGTTCAATTGCATTTAAGACTAGGCCTGGGAGAGAGTTTGGCAGACATGTAGTGTGTTAAATGACTCAAAAATGTAATTATTACAATATGGCATGCATTAACAGAGAATTTCTGATGCAGGTAAAAAAAGCAGGAGTCCTGAGAAATGGATATTCTCGAAGAGTAAATGGTAGGGAAGTGCCAGGAAAGTGAGATATATCTTTTAAATGGTTAACTTTGGCTCTAAAAATAAAAATGCTGATTAATTACCTTTTCAAGCACTTTAATAATGACACTATTTAACCTTTACAACAACCTGGTGGAGCAGATGAGTTTTAGTACTGCCGATTGAGAGATAATTAAGTAGCAGATCTGTTAAAATGCCTTCATTTTTGATGCTTTCTACGCTTTTAATGCCCACCTTGAGACACCCGGTGGCTGAGGAGCTTCTGCACCTTCTGTTGGTCTCTGGATGAGCTGTGGAACCTCAAAATATTTTACCCCTGAGGCCCCACTGTGGGAACTTGCATCCACAGGCATTCCCAGTGATAACCTGCTCCCCAAACTCCTTGTGCCTGTGCTTTTCCACACAGAGGCTGGCAGATGGTTGTCAGACCACTGAGGGGAGGCAGGGTACAGGCATTTATCCCAGTTTTCCACCCAAAATTGTCCAAGTGTTTCCAGTGGCAAGTTTAAATTAGTCCCAGTATTGTCACACAGTGATTGGAACCAGGACAGTTCCTGGTTCCAAAGAAGCAAAAAAGAGGGTGAGGAGGGACACAAAGCAGCCAAACAAGATACTAGCATTTAAAAATGCTTTACCAGGGCTTCTATTCTTACAAAACATCCAGGAGGGTTGGAGAAAACTTGAAAACATACAGAAAAAAGAGCAAGCATGGGAAGAGATGTGCACTTCCCTGCCAGAGATTAATAAGAGAAGGAACACAGTTTAAGTCAATGGATAAAGCACTTGTCTGAATGGCAGAGGTTTAGTTCTGGAAGGAAACCAACCATTTGTGAAATCTGCATATTTCTTCACTTAATTAATAAATAAAACAAACTGTTTAAATGGGAATGCAGAAACTTTCCTGTTTAAGGTCTGTGCAATCTGGACACCTGCCTCTGGTGGTGACCAGCACCAAATGCCCCAAATAAATCTGCAAGAATCAGGTCAGTACTGGGTTACGGGATAAACTGCAAGTCCAGTTTCCTTCTAAGCTTCACTGGTCAGAAGTTGGCTTATGCCTTGATGTAAAAGGTTTGTTCCCGGTTTCTATGATGTTTCCAGCTCTCTCAGTACATGAAGCCCTTGAAGTCCTGACTATGCACTTCTCTTTTTAGTTCTCAACTTTCCTTAGAACAATTGAGCCCATGAACAAAACAAAAAGAAGAAAAAAGAAGAAAAAGAAAAAAAATAGCCTTCCTATTTGCCGGGGATGACTTGAGAAGACATTTCGAAGGCTGACACAGGTTCAAGGCAAGACTGGACAAATACATATGAAATAAATTCACTGTGTGCTGCTAATTAAACAGAAGTCACTTCCAACACAGCAACTCTCTCTACTTGGAAACAGTTGGAGACTGGAAGAATATGAGAGGAGAATATCACACGTCCTTGTCCTGCTCTTCCACTTCCCTTGGGAAAAGCAGCTGTTGGAGATGGAACTAAATGGACTTCTGGTCTGATGCAGAATGGCCTTTCATACAGCAGACATAATTTACATTTTGAAAAATCCTACCCAAATTCATCAGGCTAAAGCAAAATCTCAAATTATTTATTTTTGATCCACAAGCTAGTTTCAGTGTACTGTCTGGAAAAGCTGTGGATTTTTTCCCCTAATATTTAGGATTGAGAATATCTTAGGATCTCCATATACCACGATAGTCAATGTTGAAATGCTGGATAATTTAGGTTTTGAATGGTAGCATAAATTAGTTATAGTATTTTCTTTAATAATAGTAAGAACGTGCTGCACCTTCATAGAAAATTAACATACAGGGTTCTTTTTAAATGTCAGAACTTAGGAGGACAGTTTTATTTTTGCAGGAGTTCTAAATAACAGTTTTGGTGCTTTTCTTTTTTAAATAGGGGGAAAAAACCCCTCAAGTGTTATCAGTGATTGCTTTTACTGTAAAACTGACTCTACAACTTTAAGTTACATTCTCCCCCAGGAAACCACTTTCCTACACAGCTTCATTGGAACAAGAACATGAGGAGTTGAGTGGGTGTTCAGTGCTCTGCTGCAACAAGGTCCTGGCTGAGGGGGGCCACGGTGTGTTAAACAGCCCCTGCAGGGATCCAAATCTGAGGGAAGGCGAGAACTTTGAGAGAGGAAATGAGCCCGGTGGCTACTCTTGATAAAAAAGGGAGAATTTGTGCATGCCAGCACAAATAGTGTTTTTAAAGGCATAGATAGCATCTTTGGGGAGGTTTTATTTTTAGCTCAAAAACTTTAATATGGCTAATTAATTTCAAATGGGATGTATGGCATAAACAGGCAGAAGCCTGCTGGTGAAATTAATTATTCACCCTAGGAAGGGACAAGGTACATATGAGGATGCTCAAAATGGGAAAGGGGAATTTGCTGTGGGGAACAGCCTAAAAGCAAGGCATAAACTGAGTTCAGCTCAGTGTAAAGTTAAAGGTTTATATTTGTCTGATGATTACGTGGGGCTGAAGTGAAGAAGGCTGGTGAGGTCTTCACTGAACTTCTGTGTGAAGGTACAGAAGTTTAAGCACCTGAGAAGATCTCGGTTCATGGAGTCTGCACTGGAGGAAGATTGTGTGTGGTGTCATCTAGTGCAGCATTTTTCAGCAGGGCAGAGTCCAGCTGCATCGTGGTAGAAACAACACTAAAAAGTGTTAACTAGGAAGGAGAGAGAAAACATTTTAAAATCCTCTGCAGGATCTGATTAGCCTAAACTCTGTGCTCTGGTGGCATAAGAAAAAAGCTGAGCCTGGCTCACTTTTGTTGGGAAAGGGGTGATTCTCCTTGTCTGGAAGCTAAAGAAAAAAACTCAACCCCTTCAGTGGTGACACCTAGAGTCACTTCCCAGGCACACTTTGAGCACCTTGCAGATGAAGCAATGGGAAATTTTAAGGACAAGGGTGCTGAAGTTTACAGTTTGGTGCACCCTTTGCCAAAACTCGGTCTGATGTGTCCTGTGGAAATGCAGTCCTGCTGGTGCAGTCCTGCTGCCATGTGGCTCTGGGAAACCCCACAGACACCGCGGCAGGGGGAAGGCTGTAGGCTGCCCACATGTACATTCTCCCTCCCTGGAGCTGGTGTATCCTTCAGGTTAGGAGAAGTGCTGCATCATCCATTTCTGGGCTTTCTCTGTGTGTGTGTGTGTATGCATATGAAAGAGTGGGAGGGAGACACTGCTCATTTTTTGTGTCCCTTAATTAGGAGCGTTGTTACCATGGCTCTGAGAAGAATTCAACTATCATGAAGATGGCTGTCATCACTCCCCCGTGATACAGCTTGCAAGAGGCCGATACAGTCAGCTTTCTGACTCAGTTAGAGACCAGAGTGGGAGGCAGAGAACCTACAGATCATCTCTACCCATTAGGGGAGACAAAGCAAATTACTTCTGAGTCATTGCTCCACATGTGCCTTTGCACTCTTCTGGGTTCTCCACCCCGGACTGAATCCAGCCAGGATTCAAGGCCACTGCTCCTGGCTGTGCTGGCCTCCCAGGGCTGCATCCTTCTCCTGGGCAATCAGGCATGCAGAGCTTCATTTCATGGCTGAGCTGTTTCTTGACTGAGATAAAAGAGAGGGAGATGGTCTCCCAGCTACGCCCGCCGTCTGCATCAGCATGGCACAGTGCTCACACCCAGACGAGCAGTGCAGGCATTATTGGGGACGAGCCACTTCCACAGCTTTCTGACATGGCCAGGGATGCTCAGGCTTCACAGGTGTGTCTGTGCTGCCTGCAGAGGTGTCTGTCATGGTGGTGCAATCCATGATCCACTGGTAACCTCTACCCAGTTTTCTCTGTGTACACCTTGGGATTCAAACTGCTATGGGGATTCATAAGGGATGCAGAGAGATGGGCACATGGCAAACCAAGCTAAGTTGCCACAAAGGTATAGCCTCTATGAAACTTGTTCAGGAGTTATTTTTGGAGACACGAAGAGAAAGATGAGACAGCAGGGAGGAAGAGACAGCAGGAACTTGCTGACACTTCTATGAGCCGGTGTCCTTCCCCAGTGTATGAGTGTGTGAGTGCGTGAGCACTCATGATGGCAATTTATAAACACCAATAATTAATCCTGAGCTGGACCACTGAGCCACCTTCCCTTCCCTGTAGGTGACTGAATTCTGCAGGGACTGCTTGTGCATTCTGGATGGATCCCCATCTTAGCAAACACAGGAGGCACAGCCTGTTCCTGTGCCGCTGTCTCACTCGCCATCTGTGAGGATGCTCTTTGTCCACAGGCTGATCCCACCTCCTCCTCGTTACAGGATATGACCAGAGTACCCCATTGCAACTGACATCAGGCAAGAAAAAGGCTCATAATTGGCTTTTTTTTTGCATTGTTTCGTTAATAAGCCAGCTGCACTGGGAAATGCTATTTAGACCACACGTTTGAGACAAAGAATACATTCCTGTCTAATTTAAAGCATTAAAATCTGCCAAACCTAGCCATTAAAACTCTGCATGTAAATTTAGGCCATATAGTTACCCAAACACTTAGAAACTTAAGTAAATTTGCAGTAAGATGTGCACAGATTTATTCCACATATGTCTCCCCTATGGGAGTCTCACGGCTAAATCCCTGTGCATCTTTTATCTTATTGTAAATACATACACTAACGATGCATAGAAATGGCTTTCACAGCCTTGATTCACCAGTAATTTTTGTTTGCATTACTTTTTATATTGCATTATAAAAATTCAGCAGTGATTTAACATTGAGGAATTCCTACCCCTTTGTTACAGCCCTCTACCGAGGAGAAACCAGCACAGAGATCTGCAAACAATGATTTAATTTGTGCAGCCACTGTATCTCACCTACTTGCATATCAGTAATAGTCCATCTGCTGCTGACAGCCTGTTCCAAACGTAGTAATAGAACAAGTAATGGTGCTACTGTAATGCAACACACCACAGCAAATCATCCCATAAAGGACACAAAGTGTTTGCCAGGGTAGATTTGAAAATACTTGGTTTGTGTGTTATCTTTTTTTTTTGCCAGTGTCATTACATTAGGAATGAGGCTTATGTGAATAACTGGTTGATGTTTGAGCAGAAAAGTTAATATTTATTCAGGGGAATGGTCTGTGTGGAGGACTACTGATGCAACTGGACACAGGTCTGTCATCAAAAGAGGTTCTTTGTATTTTGATGGCAGTAAATGTTTCCTGAGTGTTGACTGAATTTGCTCCCTTTTTTTTCTTCAGAAATCAAGGATGAAAATCAGTATTATACAGCTAGACTTAGGAGTGGGATACTTATCAGTGTGACGAGAAGGGACATGACTGTGTCTTCCTGATCCACTACGGAACTTCCCATTCCAACATGTACAGAGAAACTTCTGTTCTCAATCACATTTGAGACACATTTCCTCTAATGGGGAGCAAGCCAGAAAGGGCAGTGGCTGGCGGCAGAGAGGAAAATACCAATGCCACCTAAGAGGAAAAAGACTGCAGGACCCCTACAGAAGACAAGGAGATCTGCTGAACCCTGTTCAGATCTGTATTCTCTCTGTGATTAAAAAATTCATCAGGAACACAAAGCCTTTAGGTGCACAGTTATGTGTCCATGTTAGTGCTCAAGGGTTTTTTTACTGTACAAAGAGTTGCATCTGAAGAACTGTGCCTATCTTACGATTTGTTTAGGGTCTGGCGTTTTTTTCCTTTGACTAGTGTTAGTGGGCTTATTCCTTCAGGAAATTATGCTAATTTCATCCTGGATATAGGACAGTTTTGTCCCTAAAATGTAAGCACTGAACCATGTGCTTGTGGTTACTGTCATTTATGTGTAGCAGTCAAAAACCTTATGCAAGTGGTAAATCTTTAAATATTTGTAAATGTCCTCCAGTTACTACACCATTCCAGTGATCCTCAGGTCTCTGTTCTAGTCCAAGTGAAAATGGTCAGAAGCATTTGATTTTATTTCTTTGCTTTCTTTTGGATGCCCTTCAGGCAGTATGAGAATGGCCAGGGAGACAGCAGTCCTAGACCATCTCGTGGGGAAAGAGGGGCTTGTGTTAAATAAATAAATACAGGGAGACAGAATCAAAATGGAA
>VZRQ01002744.1:9450-21251 GCA_013397975.1 Machaerirhynchus nigripectus | reverse complement strand
GAGAGGAGAGGAGAGGAGAGGAGAGAGGTCTGTGCTGGTTTCCTGCTGACTCTGGCAGGACTGATGGGACGTGTTCAGGAGCACAGAGTGGTGTGAATACACGGTACAGAATGAAGCCTGCCTGTATGAACATAACCTTTTGATATTGTTTCAGCAGTTTTGAGCTGGCAGAGTTAATTTATATTGGATCAATGCTTGGTGTTATGTGGCCACAGCATTTCTGCTCCTGTGTTAGCAGGAAGCCATCTGTCCTGAAAGCCAGATTTGCTGTACAGTCAAACCATGGCTTGAATTGGCATAGAAAGAAAAGCTATTTAAGGTCATGGTTGTGGCAGACTGCTGGCTCTGCCTCGAGCAGCTTGTGTAACTGCTCCACGAGCTCTGCTGGCTCTGAGCACTGTGGTGTCTGTCTGTCACGGTATTTATTGCTGAAAAGGGGAAAAGAGCTGGAGAAGTACAAAGGGAACATGTTTCCACAGGTCGCCCTCGCTGTACCAACGCGTCATCCAGCCAAAGCCTGTGGTGAGCTTGTGGTTCAAGCAGGTTCTGCTCTCCAAGGCCACATTTTGTAAAGCCAAGACCTCTCTTGCAGACACACGTCACTCTTTAAAGAGAAAGCATTATTCATTAAAATCAAACTCTCTGCTGGTGAGATGGAGCTTTCCTGGGACTTAATTATATGAGGTTTAGTAGAACAACAGGCAGGGATGTTAGGCTTCCTGTCCCATGAGGAGAAGTTCCATTCCATAATTTTAAACTCCCTTTAAAAATAAGGGCTGGGAGAAAGACTTTGGAATAATTCCTTCTCTGGTTGGGAATTAGAAATGTATGGATCCAAATATTCATACGAATATGGGTGTAAAATGGATCACAAATTTTGTAAACTGCTGTACTGTCTAGTAAGGGCAGAGGACAGCAACTCCCCAGATTTTATCTAAATGCTTCATTCTACACAGACACTATCGTTTCTGTGCAGAATGGAAAACTTTAGGGAAACGAGGAAGAATAATTACTCAAATATTTAAAGTTAATTAATGAAGTATTTAAGGTTAGGCTAATACACTGGACATGCTATCATAGGTATGATTTTGATAACATCTTTTCCACTCATAGACTTTGTTCCAGTTAATAGCTGTGGCTTCATTTTGCCACCTCTGTCTGGACATTGCATCCACCAAAGATCCAAGGCTCAGATAGAGTTGCCTGACATCCTTTCTCCCCCACACAGCACATAAGGAGGCCCCTATTTTGAAAAGCAGCTTGCATGTATACAACTGTAGAATAGGTGCATATCTCGTGTAAAAAAATACCCTGAAGTATCTAAAAAAGTACAGATACTTTATTATTATGGAAGAAAGATCGCTAAAATGAATTTTCAGAAGTTTAGTGGGACCAGTCTAGCAGGACTCTTCAAGCCGTGCAGAGTGTTTGGGGTCAGACCCTTCTACCACATCGAGGGAACATCTGGGAGGTGCTGGGAGAAGAAAGCAAAGGCTGGGACAGCACAATGAGGCAGAACTTCTCCAGGTTCGTGCTGGAGCTGCAATTGAGGCTGGAGATCCTCTGACCAAAATGGGTATGTTTGGTTTATCTGGATATGTTCATCACCTGCAGGAGGATCAAACACCAACAGCCATTGTCTTACTTCGTTGAAAAGACCATATGCATTGTGAATTCTTCCAGGATCCATGAATCTCCTCATCTTACAGCTAACAATCAACCAGTGTTAGGCCATTTTAAAATGCAGCAGGGTTTTAGGACTAGGGAATACTAGTTGAAGACTCATGAATTAAGCCAGTTTCCTTTAATGCAGACAGGGACACCTTTAGTATCTTTCTCTGAATGTCCATTTCGAAATGAACTGACTTAAAAAAAATCTACACACAAAAAATGTACAGCCCTCCCTTGTCACTTTGTGGAATAAAATGACAGCAAAAGCCCAGCCTGTTGATTTAAAATACAAATAAGAAATGTGCTCTGCAGGATTTATGACCGCCTCTGTGTATACCCAGGTGGAACTCAGAGAGACATTTCTTCCACTTTAAAGTTGCCACTTAAAAAAAACCACTTTAATTTGTCACTTGATAAAGTCTTTGTCACAAGATAAAATCTTGATGGTTGGTGTTTTCCTCAAAGAGGAAGGGAAATGAAAAAAAAGGTGCCACCAAACACGTCTTATAATAACAAATTTCAGTAGTATCTGGAAATATACATGTATTTCACTCCTGCATTTACCACAGTAATAGCATTCTGACATGAGAAAGAAACAATTGCTCTTACGTAGTGTAATGTTGTGCTTTGACACGGTCACAGTTATGAACAATTTTGCACTCTGGCTGTGGACAGACACTCTTGCAGGTCGAGCCCTGCTGCTGGACAAGGATGCTCCCCTCAGCCTGCCCTCGGTTTCCTGATGCTGAGTTGCAGCTGGAGGCTGTTGCTCTGTACCTGTCAGCACAGGAACTCACAGGGATGCTCCCCAGCTTGCTTCAGTCCAAACGGGAGGGGCCAGCTCGAAGAAATCCAGTGGCAGGTGTTTGTTCATAGAGGTCATTTTAACTCAATTGCTTAGGGAGCAATCAGAAAAGCAGTCTGGTTTTTGCTAACAGGTAGCAAAAAATGGCACAGGAGCTGGGGTGGTAACCTTACCGCCAGCACAGCTGCTTGAAAACAAATGTTTGTCTGTCCTGTGTGGGCAGATGGCAAGTCACATTACCTGACTGCAATATAAATTGGATGTGAAACCGTGCAAACAGGAGTAGGAGGAATGCTTGTTGTTATGGGTTAACTAATATAAATCATCCACGAGGATTCACTCAAGCACTTCTTCCTGGAACCTTTAGAGATCTGTCTTTTTTTGGAGAATACCTTTGATTAAGCAATCGATCATGATAAAACATGTTTCAGTGTTTTCAAACAGGTGTCATTTAGCGTATCTTCCCACACTTCAATGAGAAATGCCTTCCTGATGAAGAGTATTCATGATTAGATGTAGTAGAGAGACTTCCCACTGACCAAAACCCCCTTCAATGAAACTTCAGTGATGCTTGGGATCCCACCTGTTTGTGTGACAATTACATAAGCAAAGCCTAGAATTAAAGGATGGGCATGATGTAACCTGGAAGAGAGACAGGGCTGGTTTTCAGAGCCACAGCCATAAATGATTATTATGTGTGCCTAGTTATTTTCCGTATGGAATCTCAGCACAACACAAACTGTTTGAGGGAAAGGTTTTGCAACCTTTCTCCTTTTCTCTAGAAGAAGGTTCAGAAAGGCCCTAGGGCTGTACTGTGGTATCACGGCACTTTGTATTGTCCTTTTGTTGTTGATACTTTGAAGGACTTAGGAACTATAACGCAACTTCAACATCCTTTTGAAGTAAATAGTATTGAGGTATTTTAGTTATTAATGATCCTAAGCACCTCACTAACCCCTGCCAAAGCTTTCTCTGTGCCACTGCACTTCACAAAAATTTTGATTTCCCTGAATGGAGAGGCAGCTGGTAAATGGCAGCTTCGGAGAGGTCTCAGAGAGTGATAACTGCTGCCAGAGGAGCCACACGGGGTGGTCTACAAAGTGCTGTCAGGGTTTCAACTCCTGATAATCCGGAAATACTTAAGGAACTGGCATGGATCAATTCTGCCATCATTTGTCTTCTTTTTTGAAGCTGCAATTTCTGTTATCTCAAACATGCTGCAGGAGATAAAAAATTCTCAGTTCCGTTTTATCCCTCTGTTTGGAAAATCAAAATATAAAGAAGATGTAGATCTGATGCTTAAATAGGATCAGGTACTTCAAACACAAAACTATTTTCCTCCTCAGATGTTCCAGAAATTTCTTCTCAAAAAACCCTCTTCTTTGTTCCTGTGTTTTGGAACATAGAAAATACGTGGTGCTAAGTCTTTCCCCCCTTATTCACACAATTTTCATCTTGCCAGAAATTGAAGTACTACAGAGGAGGTGGAAGTTTAAAACTGTCTGTTCTCCTACCATTAAAAGATGCCTTTTGTATTCAGTTTCAGCAGTTTTAAATGTGAAAAAACAAAAGAATCTATTTCTAAAATTACTCCCTATCAAATGTAATTATAAAAGAATTAAATATTCCAGAAGCTTTCTTTTTACCTGATGAGCACATACATGATTTTGTGGTCATGCCACCTTTTGATTCAGAAAACTTCTCCAACTAGGTATTTTCTACAGTTAAGTTAAATCTGGTTTTCAGGGGTGTAGGGTAGTGTTGTCACTCATCATATAAGTATTTACCTGTCTATTTGTGTCCAGCCACTACAAAAAATTTCAAGGTATTCCCAAATTCCCTGGATGCTTCCACTGTGCCATTATCAGGTGCCGCCACCAGCTGTTCTCAGCCTTACAGCTGCTGCTCCAAGAATGGAGCAGCAAAGCCTTTCTCATGGGCACACACAGAGTTTTCCAGCTGATTTTGATGGGACTTGCACGGGCACATTCCGATGGCACTGGGATGACACCCCAGAGATCCATATCTTCACTTTCTGCCTGAACTTGTCAAGGGCTAAGCACCTTCATAGCATTGCTCTGTGACGGGTTCTAAATGAGACACTGAAAATGAGGGAAGGGTTTCCACTCGGAGGTTAATGCAGCCACCTCCCTCCATCTGCAGAAGGCATCAGATGGGCAAACAGATTAAAGGAGGGAGGTGGTGAAAGGGGGTTTAGGTGGTGCCAATTTCTGCCCTTGCAGTGTCCATGTAGCAGTGGCCGATGTCTGCTGCCTCTGTGTTTGTTATTTGTGTTGTTTGCAAAAGTTGCTCTCCTCTGTGTGGCTGGGTGGTGAGGAAAGGTTTGGGAACCTTACCTCCTCCACAATCAACATCCAATCCAGCTGATGATTCACTCTGACAAATAGGTTGGAGGATTTCCCCAGCTGCTGGCTTTCTCCAGGAGATACTGTGGTAAGAAGTCCTGGAGGAATTTTTTAATTGACTCTATCTTTTGGGAATTAGTATTGTTCACATCTGTTCTTTTTCTGCCTCTGGGGATAATCTGCATTTCTGGGAATACAGTCAGAGGGGCAATTCAAGACATAATACATTTTTTTTACTATTCCTGTTTATTGCCCCTGGTTCTTTTTGGGTGTTGGGAGACTGTATGGGAAGATGTTTTTTACTAAGGGATTTCTTCTGCATTCTATGGGTTATGGCTTTATCTTTCTTGACTTGGCATTTCCTTTTAATCATCTGTGGAATGTTTTTTCCTTTTTCACTCTGGCCTGGATGAATTTTTGGCTACATTTTTTTCTTTTATGAGAACAGAAACCAATCCTGCTCCTCCACACCCACCTGGTACTGAGTGAGATCACAGTTCCACAGATCCATATTAGGTGCAAGCCTTTTCCCAAAGATTACACAGCAGATAAATCTCTCCATTGCAGCACATGTTTTATTACTGAATATATTGTCTGCCTACACATGCAGGAACAGATAACCAGTGATTTATATTTTCATAATGACTGCTGCAGTGATTCATTTACTCCGTGTTATATTGGTGTCAGGGCGAATCATTTATGTAAAAGGGGAGAGAGATTGAAGAATGAATGGCAGTATAAGGTGGCACAGAAAGGAAAAGAGGGTAAAAAAAAGCCTGGACACATTAAAATGCTTTCAATGACCTGAGAGAAGTTGTGGCAAAGGAGTTTTTGTATTCCTGCTGCTTTTTTTTTTCCACGGATGGGGCATCCACAACTTCTCTGGGCAGCCTGTGCCAGTGCTTCACCTCCCTCACAGTAAAAAATTTCTTCCTATTATCGAAGCTAAATTTCCCCTCTTTCAGTTTGAACCCATTATTCATTGTCCTATCACTACAGTTACTGACAAAGAGATTAAACACTTGGTCAGTTTAGTCTTTTCATGTCTTTCTTGGAGGTAACCCTGCAACTAGTAATGCTGAAATACCTTTAAAAGATCGGCCCAGAAAGGCACTATTAACATGTTTAAGGCATTACACAAAAGCAGTTTACCATCACCTGTGCCACAGAAATCTCACAGAAGCTGGTAAGAACTGCTGTAGCCAAATCTGTCAGAAGTGCTGTTTACAAAAGTGCTTAATTTGGTGCTGATCAGCTACTGGCTGATAATTACATATCTGTGAATCTTTGCTCATCAATTTGTTCACACTAAGACACAATGTCACAAATCCTTGTGCAAGGGCAAGTCCTGCATGGGTTAAGGAGCCAGAAGACAGCGACTTACCCAAATGAAGAAAATGACATAAAAAAAGCTCAAAATTTAAATCCTATGAATACTCGCTGTGCACACTGAAGGATTAATTGAAAAATTCTTGGCAATAACCACATTTGTGAATACTAAATGTATTCGCCGGTACTCTGCAAATAAAAAATGAGGCTAAGATTATGAATAAATTGTTCAGGGTTTCTACTTTTAACTCTGGAATATTTGCTGACAGCATTGTTGAAATCAGAGAGGGAATTTATGTGGTAATATTGAATAGGTTAAAGAAGAGATAACATCAAGACACAGAATATTCAGAACCTTTTATCATTAGGAGAAATAGTGGTTTTCTCCCCATAACGTCTTTCATAACTGCCTTTCAACTGTGCCAAGCAATTCAGGGTTTTTTGTTGGTTACATATGAGCTGAGACTTGCTATATCCACTGATTCAGGAATATTTAGTAGCCCTAAGCACGTCACAGTTGGACTGTTTTTTCCAATTTTTATTTCAAACAAAACCACAGCTTTTAGTTAACACAAAGCTATTCCTTAATGGGAAAACTTGGCAAGTGATTTCTGGCCAAAGTGAAATATTTCACTAAAACCTTTTCATTTTCTTGCGTTTTCTCATTTCATGTGGCCTTTTGAAACGTGTCTTGCCTACATCCTATTACGCTATTGCAAAACATAATTCCCCTGCAGTTGCCCAGCCTCCCATGACGCTGACCAAAGCCAGTTCAATTTGTTTTGACTTGCAAAGCACCTTATCTGTTACTCGTCCCTCTTTAGTCACCTCACTGAGGAGGTTGCTCTTTGCCTTTCAGATGGCTGGCCTGGTTTTACGCCCACTACCAAGGCGGTGGGGACAGGTTTTGTTCTACCACAGCAGAGGCATTCCCGACGGTAGCCTGGGGAAGGCTTTTCATGGGAAGCCGGGCAGGTTTTGCAGCACCATCCCTCCCGGAGGAATTCCTTGCGGAAGGGATGTGTTCCACTCCGTCCTCAAAGCTTTCCCTGGCGGCCGCGTACTCCCCGGGCTTGCACCAGAACTGCCTCGGGGCAGGGCTGTTCCAGCTCTCTAGCACCCAGAGAATCCGGCTCTTCCCTGAATCCAGCTCTTTTCAGGCTTTCCACAGCTGAGCTCTAGATCTTGTTGCCCATTCAGAGGACAAACTAGACATAATTCACGAGTTCAGGCCACTGTGCATTGATGTAGGCAGCTGTGAGCGGTTCCTGTTGCACCTGGCCAACCACTCTCGTTTCCTGCACTAAAACCGGAAAGCTTTCCTTATCTTTATCCCATCTGATATGCTACAGGGTACAGGCAAGAGATAGGAGGGGTTCCAGTGAAACAGCACAGGAGGTATCATTTGTCAGCTGTCAGAGCAGGAAGGCACAAGAAAGAAGATAGCAGTGGCAAGGGCTGAGCAGTGACTTTCGTCGTCCCAGAAAAAAAAAAAAACCGAAAAAAAAAAACCCCATCCAAAACCGTCCAAAACAAAACAAAAACCCACAACAAAAAAAACCACCCAAACAACAACAACAACAACAACAACAACAACAAAAAAAACCAAACAAAAACCAAAAACAACCCAAAACCAACCAACCAACCAAAAAGACCAAACAAAGAAACACAAAACAAAAAACCAAAAAACCAATTGCTCAGCCCAAATTAAACGCTGGGAGTAGTATGGATACTTTTAAAACCTGAATATTGTCTTCACAATCCCAAGTACACTACAACTGAAGCTGTAAGAATTACGCATGGTATTGTTTCTGTCAGAAAGCGGGTTAAATGTGGTGTAGATGGCTCACAGATAAGAGCAAATAAAGTCACGGGCCTCCCGAGGAGCCGCTGATGCATGGAATTGGAATCCCTTTAATCACCCTCGGCTCACACTTCTCACCGTGTCGCCTCCTTCAGTAATGGGAGAACAGGGAGGGGAAGGCACAGACGAATCTGATTCAGTGCTGAACCTATGTGTGCCAGGAGAAATGAATTGGTGGAGCTGGGTAACGCTGTGAGCAAATCCAAGTCCCAAAGCACGAAATGGGACCCCTCCAATGTGCTGGTCTCTTGAACATTACTCCTTCCCCCTCCAATCAGCAGCTGATGAGGACCAATAAATGCCAGTGTAACAGCTCTTTGGAGAGATGTATTGACATCATTTTGCCAGTGGGAACGAGATGGAATTGCAGCATATCCAGACTGTTTATTTTCCCTACTTTTAAATATTCATATGAATACTTCTGAAGTTTTCTTTTGCCCACTGCCTTGAATGAAAAATAGGAAAAGGCATTTGGTGTTAATATTTTTTGCCAAGAAAAAAAAATATTTCATTTTAGCCAGGAAGCTGTTGTTTACAAACTGCCTGGTGGAGGAGCAGAACTGCCTGTGTAATGCAGACAATGGCCATCTCCATTCTAAAGGGTATTTTCACCTCTCTGAAATAGGCACTGTACTGCATGCAGGAAAACAGCAGCTGCAGGCAAAACAAGGGAGATCTAAGTCAAAACAATTCTATCCCCTTCACCTCCCCTGAAACAAGGAGAAGATGCTGTTTGAAGGCACCGGGGATCTTCAGGTTTGCGTGTTAGTAATGTTTTCTAACCCCAGCTTTCACTAGTCTCTGCTTTGTTTCCTGGAATCCTTCTCCCTCCTCCTTCCTCCCCCTTGTGTCCCTCCAGTGCCTCCATTTGCACCCCTTCATGTCCTCACAATTCACACACCTGGAGTTTCTCATGAGATCTTTCTGTTCTTTTAACCTCCCAATCTCTTCCCTTCTCCTGCCAGATAAGCCACGATTCATATCCACACCTTTTCAGTGTGTGCCTGGTTTGTCCTATTTCTCCCACATTTGGCCTCCTTCCAATCCAGTCCATCCTCTGCAAGCCTCCCCTTCCTCTACTGTGTCACTGCATCCTTCCTCTGACTGACACTGCTCAAGTCACCTTGCCTCTTCTTGCCTGTCCTGTGTCATCCATGTCCTGTGTCATCCATGTCCCATCTGAAAAGAGTAGTAAAGCCAATCCAAGAGTCTGAGTGATTTGCTTCACTCTTCTTCCTTAGAGACCCGCATCCCTCTGCCCAATGTTTTCTCTGCAGAAGTCCTTCCCTTCCTTCCCATTCCACCTGGGTGCTAAGTGTTGTGGCCTGATGGTCTCCTCTTCATTCTTTTTTTAAAAAGCAGTGGCTCCTCTTTCTTCTCTCCTGCGATATTGATGCTCTCTCTCCCTGTCCTTTGGTCTACCTCCTCCAAATTAACCTTAATTTGGCCTTTGGCTTGCCAAAATGTGAATCCTGGCCCTGGCCCTTCCCCTTGTGATCTTCTTTCATGCTCTCCTTTCGTAACTTCAGTGGAGAGCTTGAGCACCCCTCTGACCCCTAACCTGTACTCAGCTGATTTCTGCTTGGGTTTTGAATCTCTTTTCAAAGAAAGAATAAACCTCTTTGCAAAGAGAGGACTTCACCGACTGCTGTCTATTTCTGATCACACTGACCATAGCTTGTCCTGTTCTCTAACCATGTAAAATTCATGTTGGATTCATGTTGTTGCACTGAGCTCTTACAGTCATGCCTCCAACCAGCCAGCTCTCGTTTGGAGTTGTAAAGTCAAGTTTACATGCCAGTCACATGGCTGTAGAGGTTTTGTTGTTCTTCTGACATCTTGTTTCTTTAATGTCCACTTTTCCTAGGAGGAGCTCCCTGGGAGGAGCAATTTTAGACGTGGTTGAAATTCTCCTTGTTGGTGGGTGCCCGTAAGACAGAACAACTTCATTGCTATTTCACACTGGCCTATCTGTTTGCATTTAACCACTGTCACTCCTGTTGAGTTTCTCCTGGTAAAGAGCATCCCTGGAAATATTCAAGGCCAGGTTGGATGTGGCTCTGAGCATCCTGGTCTACTGGAAGGTGTCCCTACCCATGGCAGGGAGGTTGGAGCTAGATGATCTTGAAAGTCCCTTCCAACCCAATCCATTCTATGATTCTATAATTTTGAACATGTTTGAAACATCAGGAATTAGCAACAGAAATTTCTTCTATCAACACTGCTAAAATCAGCTTAAAGTATGACCAGGCAGAAGAAAAACTCATTTTAATTGGTTGCTCAAATTAAGAGCACTTTAAAGAACTAAATATTACTCAACACTGTGGAGAAATGTGATAAGTTTTCTCTTTAGAGACTGATGTGATAAAATGCATAGTTGTGCTGTAAGTTATTTGAAAATGAATGCCACCACCCTAATTTTAAAAATAAAACCCTTAATATTTTTTCTGGAGTGTTTATATACCTCAGATTTTAATTTTCTCTTAATCAGAAGTGTTTTCAGTCAACTCTATATTGATTTTAAAATAGCTGAAAACAATCAAGAAGAAAATTCTGATTTTGATCAGTTTCAGAAAGAAAACTCTGAAGATCTAATTACTTTCACCCTCCTATCCCTTAGTTCCTATTGCAGGGAGATCATGGCTATAAATGTGGCGTCAGCAGAAGGAATGGAAGGACCCTTTAAAGGAAGGAACTTTTCTAAATGGCTGCACAGTGGAGAACATAATACAGAACAACAGAGAATGTGGAAATGCCTCATTGTGTTTCTCTAAGGCCTCCTTTTAGCTTCAAGTGACCCAGCAGGTTTGGTAGCCTTTGGAAGCCTTTTAACTGAGCCCCATCTGCCTGTGAATGCTTCGTGCCTCTCACAGAGAGCTGCTCTCACAAGATGGTTCTTGGAGCATGTGGAACAAGCAGCCCTCAGATTTCACTTCTGTGCAAGAGCCTCAAATGGCAAAAAACCTCCCCCCAAAAATGCCATGGTGACAAATATTTCCTAAAGTACAGTCAGTGAGCAACACTGGGACTGGTCAACCCGTTCCCTTCTTCCCCTTGCAAGGACTTAATCCTACCTTGTCTGAAGTTTCAGGGAGATTGTGGAGCTTAATGATCATTTAGGCCGTGTTAAAGCATTTACAGAAAGAATCAAAAGTGCAATAAGCACTCTCTTTCTTTGTTAATCCATATGGTTAGCTACGCTTGGTTTCCAAACCTGTGTTACTATCCAAGGAAATGTCTGGATAATCCATTGAGGACTGAATACTGGTGGGTGTTTCTTCAGTTTGCCAAATGAATACATGCACCGGATTGCCTCTCCCTCTCTCCTGCTCAGAGGTGTCTTTGCCTACAGCTAAGAGTGAGCTCAGGAACCTGTCTGCTCCCTTTCCTGTCCCCCTGCCATGTTGTGGCAGTCAGAGCTGGGTGGTGTGAATGTCTAAAGGGTACTCAGGGCTCAGACAGTCAGCCCTCTTTATCAGATCTCCAGCTGAGCAGAGGAACAGGAGCTCAGCTCACCTGGCCAGCGCTGGGTTTGGCATTTGAAGGGAAACCTGGAACAGCTCAGTGCGCTCACAAAATGGGGTAGATGAGGAGACTTGGTGATCACCAGTCAGACTGGGGCTCACACTGTCACTATCTGAAAGTAAAAGAGAGAGGAAAGGCTTGGGGAGATCCCATAAAAGCTTCCAGCTGCCTTAGCTCAGTGCTCCTCTGTGCACTAGCACCAGTTTTGAGCTCCTCTCCTCTCCTCTCCTCTCCTCTCCTC
>VZRQ01002721.1:78522-131774 GCA_013397975.1 Machaerirhynchus nigripectus | reverse complement strand
AAAAAAAAGAAAGAAAAAGGAATTGACAGATTTGATTCTGCAGCAAAAACATGTCCTCATTTCCTTTGGCTTTTGAGTAACATATTCTGAACTTTCCCCAGTATTAGTTATTTCTCTAATAAAGGCCAGAGTAATCAAAAGAGCTTTTTCTGAAGACTTTCTCTTTCTGGGTCCTTCTATGAAAGACAATTTTTTTAATTTTACAGTTCCACATTTCAAGAACTCACAGAAATGTCCCAAGAAAGCCCAGGATCTACTAACTAAGATGTCCTGATTATATTTGTTCTTTCATTTTGCCATTACTGAAGATGTTTTAGCAACATTAAAACTAGAATAGAATGGTCAGTTTATAAAAATCCACTTTACATGAATACTAAAGAATTTGCATATAAATAGGTTTTCATATTTAAATGCCCTGTGGGTGAATGTGATCCAATACCCCTCAGAAATCAAAATCCTGAACTGTCTCATTTAAAGTTTCCCTGCTGAAAATAAGGTGAAGTTGGACAGCTTTTGATTAACATGACATTCCTTCCTGGAGAGTGCTTACAAGACCAACAAATCACAATTCAATTAAGCTGTGCCCAATCCTGTACTTTCAATGTGTTCTTTGTGGTTTCTTTTTCCAGCATTCACACTTACCCCATTTTTCCCTTGATCCATTTTGCAAGACTTCACATGTAAAGTGCCTCGAGAGAGGCAAATGAAGAACATTTCAAAACCCTGATTGCAGACCTTGCTGCTTCAGACACAGGCATTGCCCACGTCTGCCATTATGTCAGCTGACTCTTTAACAATGAGATGAAGAAGTAACTCTTAGGCTGCATTTACATTTCTCCAAGTGCTTCGTTTGCTCCCCTATAATTAAAGGGTGTGTCAAATTTTTCATTATTAAATCCTATTCTTAAGGCAGCAAAAACCTAACGCAAAGCCATGCCAGGCCTTTCCAAGCAGCAAAAAACCCAGCCCACTTTGTGCAGATGATAACCTGCTTGAAGCCAGGCTAATGCAGCTGGAAGCCCAGGAAGCCATAGGAAGCACCAGCCACAGCCCGTGTGTGGACCATAAATGCACTAAGGGAAGTATCCTCCTCACTCTTCCAGGAGCTAATGCCTGCTTTAACACCAACCACCTCTCCTGCAGCTTGTACCTTTCCCCATTACACTGTGAATTCTGCACTGTAGTTTTGTAAGGCCAGTATGTGCACTCACATACGTGCCCTGCATTACATATGCTCTAGAGTAATCTCCGTAAAGAGATCTTTGCAGCAGCAACCTGTTCCCCCAGAACCCATCCCAAGGCAGCCAGTGTGCCAGTAAGCTCCTGCATGCTGAGCTGCTGCCTGTTCTGTGGCCTCTTCTCTGGCTCTACCTGTCTCTTTTCTCCAGCACCTGAAGATAATTTGAGAAAAGTACTGTGTGAAATCTATAGAGCAAGTAGTTTAACATGGCGTGAAAATTGCATTAGCTTTTAACACTACACTTACTCTTATCAGTTGGATTAATGCCTTGAACATTTTTAGATACTGTGAACCAAATCTGGATGGGAACCCAGCAGCCAGGGGGAGATCGTAGGGGATTTCCACAGCAGTGTTTTCTGAGAGTAAGTGAACTCAGTATTTTGGTTGATTATCTCGAGGAGATAGATAGATAGATAGATAGATAGATAGATAGATGCTTTTTGAATAAGCAGGTGAGAGATGTGTTTTCTATGTACTGTGCACACATGGAGTGCTCACAGTATACAGGAGCATGGAGCTGGATCTCCAGGGGCTCTCCTTTGGAGAATGCACTTTCCCAGGGTGCATTAAAGCCTGGAAACAGTGACAGTGCTAGCAGGGAATCAGTGGTGGATGCACCCTTTCTTCTGCCAGCTAAAGTGTCACGCACATCTGAAGTGGCCTTAGGTCAGATAAAGTGGAAAACGCTGCAGGATTTTCCTTTTTCTTTGTTGCCATCAGGCAGAAGCCTGGCAAACACCAGCGGGATGGGGGACAAGCATCTGTCCCGGTACCTGTTTGTCCATGGGAGGAATGATTGCTGAAAGGAGGAAGAAAAATGGAGTAATATATATTAATTTGGAAATTACTGAATTGCATGCAATTATTCTTAATTCAGCTCCATTAGGCTGTTAGGTATAAGGATCTGGATGGACTCCTGTAAATGGATGCAAAGCACGACATTCATCTTTAATCTCTGAGTCTGTATTAAAGCTTTCTTTTTTTCACTGGGTATGTGCTGTGTATATTGGGAGCACTCAAGCTTTGATTAAACTAAATTCAATCCCCAAGTCTTTCTAATGAACTGTAAAAACTCACTCTAATTTACATTCAAACATCACTATGCTCTCCATTTTGTAATTATATTAGTAATGATCTATCTGAAGGCTTCTTAAGTTTTATAGAAATTTACTTGTAATTATAAAAATATGGAAAAGAGATAAGGGAGAAAAAATCAGTAAATAAGAAAGGAAATAAAGATAAAGAAGGAAGCTAGGAGGGGAGAAAAGAATCTGAAAGGACAGCAGGAGCAGAAGAAACTGTACTAGCATGGTAATGTAGTGGTAAAACCTTTTCAGAATCACTTTCTTGCATAAATAGAATATCAGAAGAAAAAATTTTAGCTTTATCAGAGTAGCAGCCTCTCCATTTAAAGTTAAGGTAATCAGACAATAAATAAATTTAATATTAATAATATAAATGAATATATCACAGTATAATATACAAAATATAATATTATTCTTCTGTGAGCAGTATGAGAGCAGCCATTTGGAAACTACAAGGAGTTAAATTCTAGCTGGCTATGAAATTACCTCCGTTCTAAGTCAAGCTCTTGGGACAGGTTTAAAATGCTAATCCCTTTTCTCTTTTCTCTCTGCTTTTGATGAACAATTTCTCATGCTCATTTCATTGAGTAATAATGTCAAAGTGTTCAAAACCCAAGCATTTCAATTATAAGCGTATCCCCAGAGATAACGCTGATATAAAAGTAATTTTTTATCTGGTTAGGATTTGAATTGTTAACTCCTCATGGTTTTTAAATCAAAATTTGAAAACACATAGTAATAGTTATGGTATCTTGGCAGGTTAATGTAGTATGTCATGTCGTATTTCTGTCTTGTGGCATGACATACAATACACACAGAATTTCATTGTTATTTAAAAATGTTCTTGTTCTTTGTGATGTACAATCCATTGCAGAAATTGTAGCTACACATTAGCAGAATTACAAGAATATGGGTCTTTTCCCGATTCATTGTAAAGTAATATAATTAAAATTCAAAACTTAATATTGTTTTGTTTTTTCCTTTAAAACTTTGGGTTTGGTGTTTTTACTGTGTAGAATGTTCTCTCTTTTCTTAATGTTTATTTAAACACAGACAAATATCGATTAGACCTCTTTTTGAAATGGATTTCCTTCTTGTGTAGCTTCTCTTTCTTGAGTAGGTGTCTGAAAATTCTGGTTTCGAACTAAAATTTGGGGTTTGTTTCCCTCTAAGCAATTTGCAACCATAATGTGCAAAAGAGAAGAAGACTCATTGAGAGAAAAAAAGTTTCCTTGTTTTGGTAACATTCTATTTTCTGAGAGATTATATAAACCTTTCATTATCATTGATATTATTATGCTCCCAGTGATTTGCTCTGTTGTCTTAATTCCTGTTAAGTTACTAAGAGACAAAGCAGCTCTTGAGGATCAACATAGCATTATTTCTCAAATTATCAGTCTTATTTTCTTCTTTATTGCATTTTCATTCTCCTAAACCTTGCCACTTAAGGGGTTATTATTGTTGTGACAATAAGATGGGATAAGGAAAAATTTATTCAAAGTCACAACAAGGGTTTAAGGAGAGGCTGACACAGCCAAAGGGACTGACAAGGGCAATTAACTTAGTCACAGAGTGCTGGATGTATGGGAAGATGATCATAAGAAATGGGAAGACTACATTTATAATTAGCAATAATAACTTGTGTAAATAATGTGTGAGCGAAATGCAAGACAGGTCTCTACCTGCAGGCACTGACAAGCTTTTAGACATAGGACAGCAATAATGGCAAATAACTTGCTTCTCCAGGAGAATAATTATCACCATGTGATGTCTAATGTGACATGCTGAAAATACCCTCTGGTTTTTGCTATATCTGAAAAACAAGAAATGAATAAAATGTGGATAAAAACACAGGAAAAGATAAGAAGCACATGGCAGCGTTGAAAGGCCAGCCATAAATGTGTGCAGAGGGATTTGGTGCCAGCCAAGGAAGGCAGTCCCAGCATGGGGAGCTGGTATTAGCTAAGGTTGCCCAGGATTTTTTTCAATTTAGGAATTTTTCAGTTGTGTAGAGAGTGGACAAGTGCAGCTTTAGAAGATAGTAATTAGAAATCTGGGAAGCAGTGACCCTTATTTGGGTCAGCTGTGCAAGTCCAGGCTATCTTCCCTGATACAGGGGAGAAAACAGCGAGATTAAGTAAACATCACAAAGACTAAGAGATCTGATTCAAAATATTTAGACTAGACTGCTTGCATAAATAATCAATGTAAGAAAGAAGAGAAAAAACAATCAATCATTCTCTTATGCTGTGAGTACACATTTTTGCTTCGTGGACAGTTAAAAGGATTTTGAAGTTATATTTAAGTATAAACTATTATGAATTAAAGACCCTAACATGTTTTTCAACCCTACCTTAACTTAATTTGGGAATTTACCTGTTAAACTGATATATATAAAAGACTAAAGCAGTAGAAACTGTCTTCAATGCTGCTGAAGTTGTTCACAGCTGTCTCAGCAATTGGCTTCATTTCTTTAAGGGTGTCCTTTTTATGACTGCTATCATACATTATTATGCAGATCCACAATGCCATATGGAAGCATAAATGATAAAATTCACTTTCATTTAAGCCAATATAAATAGTAGTTTCTGGCAAATTCATTCTTTTCATCCCTGATCTCACCTCTCTGGCAATAAAGGAAAACTGAGACTACTTGTCTAAACACTTAATACATAATTTAAAAGCAGGGTATCAAGAGCACCATCAAAAAGTCCACATACAAATAGAAGTCATATTTGTGTACAAATACAAATTAACTTTGGAGGCACCCATTTTCATGAACAAATAACAGTAATTGTTTATATTGACGTGTAGCGATTTGTAGTTTGAATTATAGGAGCAGATAAATAATTTGGATTGGCAGCAATATATTCTGCTTTAAACTTGGGGGGATTTGGTAAAGCCTCAAAGTTCAGCTATTATTGTCTTGAGAGCTTAGAGGCATTAAGGGTCCAAGCACTGACATCGAGATTTAGCGCACTACTTGGAGGATTGAGAATACCTCAATGGAAAATAAATCAATGCTGGAAGTAAAGTTTTTTTAAAATCCAGTACTTAACAGATGGCGTAAGGGAATGTCTCACTGAAGTAAGTGCAGGTCAATGGACAATTGGGAAAAAATAACCAAGTCTTCTGGATCTTTACACCTCAAGAGGAAAAAAACTTGTGGGTCAAATTTAAAGTTTGTTACTACTAAAAAGAAGTAAGACAATGTTGTTAATATTTCAGTAACAAGTTTTGTATTCCTTATTCACAGAACTCGGTACCAGACCCCTGTTTCAAAAATAAAAGCAGTTTCTCTGTCAGCTAGTGTGTCCAATGAGAAGAACCACTTTAATATTTTTTCACGGCTCAGTCATCCTCAGCCAAAGTCAACAGCGAGTTAGAGATCTCAAAGATGTGCAATTCTTTAAATTTCCATGAGAAATTATAGGTACATAGAAGTGAGGGTCCACAGTCTGGATAATCTGGATAGATCTGCCTGCAAGATAACCTTGTTTTTTCCATGTGATGTGCTGGTTCTCCAGACAGCAGGAGCAGTGATAGATTAAGGAATGCTGCACCTCACAATGGAAGGGAATATGGATGGGAATTCAGAGCTCAGATTTGGTCATTGAAACCTGAAAGTAATGTCATTTTCTGGTGCTGTGTTCCAAACTGCATGAATGAGGTATGGGAACAAACTACCAAGGGAGAAAGACTACAGCAAAAATCATTATTACTCTCCCATAAAAGCATTTGATTTTGCCAAAAAAATCCCCCAGAATCACTGAGGTCACACAGGTTGATGTGTAGGAGATTTTATGAAGGGTAGATTCCAGACCTCTAGCATGGTGCATGGCATTACTGAGGATCTGAAGTGCTCTCTGTTCTTAAGACACTGCCAGACAGTACCTGGGATTCTTAAAACTGTATCAAATGTAAGACTTATATTTGAAAAGGATAAATAAGAATTTTGGTTGTTCTGTGTTTTAAAAATATTTTCTGAAATAATGAAAGCAGTGCTTTAAACATGACAGGTATTAATTAAAGATACTTATGTCATTTTTGATATCATAATCACAATACACCAAATATTAATTTGCAATTTTAATTCCTAGCCTATTCTACTATTTCCTTCTGTTTAATGGTGAGTGCCTGTGTACTTGAAACTTGAGACTATTCACGCTGAGTAATGGAAACATCAGGAAGACTGCTTCCTTTTATTCTGAAACTGAATTAACAAAAAATGTTCTTTTCAGGCCTTAGGTGGGTACCTGAATGTCAAAATCCAAGCCCGGCCATGCAGCAGAGACAGAAAGACTTATCCCCCAGTAAACTATAGTACCACTGAGACTGACACTGTGCTTTAACTGCGTATCTCAGAATGGCTGGTGGGGCAGATGGATTGTAGCGTGGTTTTTGTGCTTTCTTTTGTTGGTTCATGAATTTGTTTGGGAGCAAAGCCACCCATAATGTAAATCAAATTATCAGTTCAACCTAGAGCTCCAAATACCTCTACAAGGCCTTCCTGAAGTTTCCCAGGTTTGAATAAGATTCTCATTTAATCTGGTTATAATAGTCCATCTGGAATATATATTGCAAGAATCCTGCCTTTTAGGTCTGATCTTACAGATTGAAGCTAACGAAAATTCCGCCTATAATAAAGTTGGTTTATAATAAATAGCATAATTTTGTGTAAATTAGTTTTTGCTAGATACATTTTAATATCTTCAGATGCCATGTGAATTCCTCCCCTAGCCTAAAACAAATTATCAAACCTTGCACGAGTGGTAGCAGGAGTAGTTTAAAATCAAAAGGACATTCTATCTGCATCTGCACAGCAGTGACTGAATAACAACACGAGAAGTATAAAATCAGAAAGACATTACATCTTTGCAGGTTATACGTTACCAGCGTCACTGTGTGACTAATTTGATGTGACTCAAACTCCTCAGGAAAAGATTTGTCATTCTGTCAATCGCACGGGGCTGCGTTAGATGCCAGAGCTGGTGAGCTGTCTGTTAATGCTCGGAGAGAACCTGCCGCGATCGTGCGATTGAATTCTGGAAATACTGACTAAACAGTTTTTCAAAACTTGGTAGCTGGTTAAATGGAGTGATAAACATCTCTAATTTCAAAACTGCAGTTTCAGGAAGATTAAAACCATAGCAATACTCCATTGGATATCATATTGCAAAATAAGCTGTGTGAAGGATGACTTTGTGACCCGAAACCTGCAAAACTGAAATGCAGAATAATTTTAGATGCTACCTTCTTTAAAGGCATGCAAAATGCAAGTAATTAGATAACAGCTGCTTTGGTTGATACTAATTTCAGATTTTTAACCAATTTTTCACTGAAGTTTTTCAGACTAGAAATGATCTTTAAAGCCAAAGCCTTATCACTTTTATGCGTGTCATTCAATTAATTTTAAAAGTAACATGATGAAACTATGGTTTTCTACAATGATTGCTGATTATAAAATATTTTCATAATGTCTGTCTGGAATAACTGGAGTTTAACTTCTGTGGCTGTATAAAAAGCCAGGTTTGCTGTATGGAGAGGGATAGGCTGGAGAGATCTAATCTAAGATGCAGAAAGATACTGTGGCTTCATAATGCATGTCTTAAGTATTTCTCTGAACTATAGTAACTGTACAATACCTAGAGAAAATATTCAAGTGAAAGATGCCATAAAAATGAAAATAAGGGTATAATCATGCAAAAATTAGGAAGTGACTCTGCTCTCACAATTAACGTGCCTCTGTCTCATTAAAACGACAGAATATGGTCATATGCAAAATTGCTTATTAACAATGAAAACAGGTGAATTAAGAAAAAACTTGGGATCTTTTGTGCAATAGAGGAGAGGAACATTTCTTCTCTTGCTCAGCCTCTATCTATTTGTAGGGATTTTGCCATGGATATCCACGCTTATGGTAGGATGGGGCCTTGAGTGTAATACTATTATGCTTCACTGTAATATGAGGGCTAGGAAATTTTCTGTATTGTTAAATGCAAGATTTTCATAGCTTTTGATGGTTAGGATGGCTTTTTTGCCATCACTCCTTTCTCTAGCAATGTTATATATATTCCCTAATTGTACAGGTTTTTTTATATCTAGGAGTTGAGCTATTATTCGAGACTTCTGCTTGGTCTCACTTACTAATTGCAGTAGCCATAAAAAGCTCTTACTAACTGCAAATTGCCTGTCATTATAGTCAGTTGTTTGAAATCACTGAAGCATTTCTAAATTTATGACATCTGCAAGGATATAAACTCGAATACTTTAAAGAAGTTCTAACTAGTCCAACAGGGTTCATCATAACTTGCAAATCAGGTGGCTTCTTTCACCACCCATCACATTTATTTTACTTTTATAAATCTACATAAATAATTATTGTGTCTGCATGCCATAGTATTTCATAGCAGCTCATTTTTGTTGAAAAACCAAATAGCATCAGGTTCCTTTGGCATTCAGACTCCTCTAAGAGCGTAAGGGCTATAGATAAGGATTTATGATTTATAACTTCAGTCCGCCCAAACTCTGTCAGCAATGGCATTATGATTCAATTAAAAGTCACCTATCAAAACAAAAACTGGCATGTACCATACGACAAAAGCTTGTCCTGATAACACAAGCTGCAAGGCAAAATGATGAATTGCTGCTCTGTGAGGAACAGAGTTATAGCCTGGAGTTTGCTGCCCACAGTTTAATTAGGCAGGCAGAGATTCATCAGTGAACAGGGATTCAGGTTCTGCTGAAGGTTTCTTATCTCAGGTCACAGGTAGGTGTTAGGGTTTGGGAGGGAGGGAGGGGTTGGCTCATTCCCACTTCCCTGGGTAAAGGAACAATACAGAAAATTTTAAAGATTTTATTATAAAGCAAAGGAGATAAATAGGTAAAAAGGATTGTGAGAAATTTACATTTACTGCCTGAATGATTCTATAAGAAAGATGAAAGCTTCCCTGCTCTAAGACTTTGCAATAAGGGGACTAAAGTGCTTGAGTCTGAGAAACATGAAAACCAGTGAGTCAACAAAAAAAATCACCCAGAGACATTGAGACTGGACTGCTGAGTTGTTATGTGATTAGTTTTAATTACAAGGGGATAATATGTCATAAGATGGGGTTAGCACAGGCTCCTAATGAGTAATTTAGGTGATTTTTATCTTAAATGTATACTTGGATATAAAACAGACTTTGGGCTTCTAGATTTAAGATAGTTTGAAGTTTTTTTTCTAGAGAAATGGTTGAAGAAGACAGGAGTCTAGATCTTAACAACACTGAATTCTGCATTTCATCTAAAGGCCTTTTGTTTTTTATGTCATTGCAACGTGTAGTGCAGGCAGAGAAAGAAAAAATATAACCTAAAGTTGTGAAATTTGAATTAAAATACTCTATGCAGAGTGTAAAGTAAGAATTTTAAATAAGAATTGCAAATGAACGTGTTGTTGCTGAGATCTAAGGGCATTCTCATATGGTAGTGATGTAATACTTTCACTTAGCAGGAGGTTGTGAATGCTCAGCTCCTTTTCGTGGGAATTGTGTGGCTAACACCTTGGAAGAGCAGAGATTAAAAGCCAGCATCAGGCTGAATCGATGCCATTATGTTCTTTTACAACAGATTTCAATGTAGTCCTAAGATTTAATGAGTTTGATACTGAATAGACTTCTTTCTTCTATTTACCTTTGCGTAGAACTTGCAGGATTATGTTCTCTTCTGGGACATCACAGCCATTTGGTGTCTGTTCTGGGTGTTTCTGTAGTCCTTCTGAGAATTTATTTTCAGATACTTTTATCAGATATTGCAACAGTTTGCAGTTGTTTCTGATTCATGTTTGCTGTATGAAAGTGGTCCATATGGGAGGTTCCTCCTCACTTGACAGCTCAGTTGTCTATTGGATAGCCAACACCTCAGCAGGACAAGTCCCATTCCAGGGAAAGCTTTTTAGTGCTGTCGAATCTTTTCAAATACATAGATGCTTCTCCCTAGCAACCACTCGTCTGACTGCCTCAGGTTGGTGCTGTTCATCTTGAGACTCTTCCAGTGCCTTATTTTTGGGCAGCAAAGGGAGAGGGCACTGAAATGGCAGGTGAGGAGTGGGAGACAGGTGGGGAGTGGGCTCAGCTGCAGTTCTGCTGGCTGCTTGGTGGAGCGCACTACCCTGGTTTGATTTGATGGCAATCCCTGTTGAATAGGTATAAGATTTTCTTGTTTTGAGTAGGGCTGGAGAGAATCTTGCTGAGGGAATATTTCTAACTTGGAAAATGCCCATTCATTTAAAGTGAAATCTTTTGTGGAAATGCGACAATCTGAAGGGAAATTTCATTAGAAAGTTGGACTGCTCCACTTTGACTTTTCAGAGAGAGCAGTAGAATTTCCAAATAAAAACAAAACAAAAAACCTTTATGAAATTCAAAAAACTAGTATATGATTTCATTGCCTGCAAATATAAAAACTGGAGCAGATATGAAATATTTTGCTTACAAAAATGAATTATTTTGAATTATTTTTGCACCTGCAGGCCTCACAGCCTACTGAGCTTCTTCTAACAGCATCCAATAAAATAGTTTAGGTCAAGGGATGTTTTCATGACTCATTTTGTGTTTGTCCCCTTTGATGGTGATCTGTAGAAGGATTTCTAGCTGTTTTTATAATCTCCAAGGTTCAACTACTTAATTGAAATGAGCTCCTGGTAGCTTGATACCAGAAGTTTCTTTCAGGTTTATTTTCATTCGTAGGAGGCAGGGAATCTCCTCAGAGGAGTTCTCCTATTGAGAAGCTCTAGTGTGTCTCACCCCACACCCTGTTGTTCTTGGGCAGATGCTTGCAGAGGTGAGAATCTCTAGAAGGCTTTGTGTGGCTGCATGTTAACAGTATTTTCTCCACAAGAGCAAAATTAGGGACACGTCTAGTGAAAACAGAAGGGAATGTTCAGCTTATTGAGCACATACTATGGGCTTGACTACAGTGCTAAAGCAGAAGTCATTGCAAAGTCAGCCTTTCCTGGTTGTTGCTGAGTCCCAGACACCAGCACCAGCTGACCTTATGGTGAACAGTGAATATAAGCTGAAGCACAGTGTTTCCATGCTATAAAGATCTGCAAGGACAGCGAGAGTCATTCTTTCTTGCATGAGAAAAAAGTTACAGTGGGAGGTACAGCTACTTCTCTCATCCCTCCCTTATGCTAGCACATGGCTCCAAGGACATTGGAGAGATGAGCTCCATGAGCCATGATAGCAAATGCCAGGCATGCTGGGGAGGAACTGGATGCATCATTTGCTTTCTTCTGGCACCTATTTGGATGCCTGGAGAGGAGCTGTGCCGTTCCCAGTTTTCTCAGGGGAACTGTGGATCTGTTCCTCTCTGAGCAGTACAACGTAGCCTTCCCTGACTTGAACATTATGAAAATTCCTTCTAAAAATAATTATAAATAATTTAAAGACTCTCACAGTTAGAGATTAAGCTGCTGTCATATACAGCCATTTCTCCTTATCTAGGAATTTTAAAATTCTTGTTCTTTGTTACAGGCAACCTTACAGAGCTGGGCTGTTCCATGCAGACAGATATTTGCAGAATTTGCCCTGAAGCAGTTTTAAGATTGCAAAATGCAGCTTCTGGAGACCTGCCTGAAGCAACCATCTCAGGGAAAAAAGAAAACAAAGGGGAGCTTCTGCCTTGTGCTGCCTCAGCTCTGCCTGCGAGAGCAGAGCGAAAGGGAAAGAGCATGAGAGCTTCAGCCTGAACAACCCCGACCTCAAAAGGGACCAGCACCACGCCCCGCTCCTTTTCTGGCCTGCTGGGTCTTAGAGAGACAGTAACAATTTTGGCACAGACATGGAATACAATAACATTTTGTGTTACACAGAACATTTGGCTGTAACTATGTTTGCCACCTCTTTTTACGTTGAGCAAATAGAGCTGAAAACAGGAAACATCCAGTTTAACATCCCTGTTTAACACCATTGTTCAAAAAGGATTGGAGTTTTTTAACATTTTCATTTATCTGTGAGGTAAACAAATTTTTTGACTGATGGTCTTTCAAGAGAATGTCTTCTTCATCCTTTTCCCCTGACAATGTCTCTACATAGCCTGTATAACCTACTGTTCTACCTCCCAGGGTATTCTTTTATTAAATACACCAATAACAAGAATAGAACTGTCACATTGAGCTTAAGGTTTCTTTTCAAATATGGTAGTTCTTAGGTCTTTTCTTTCCTTTCCCCTTAGAATGTCCTGCTTTGTGCTGGTATTTTTTTAACAACTGCACCATATTATGCCATTTTTGTCATCGCAAAAATAAATAATGGACCTTCCACTGACCTACCATTTAGTACCACTGAGGTACTAAAGAGATAATAGTGGAAACCTATCCTTAAAATTGGGATGATTCTTAAAATGCCATTATGATTTCTTTTTATATATAATTAGAGAGGAAAAATTATTAGGTGAAAGCGTCACCTAATGTAGCCATATTGAAATAAGGCTAAAGACTGGAAATGTTCAATTGAATATACAACATACTTTTTGCAAGTTTAGGCTATGATAATATTGCCTATGGTTGTGTTTCTAAGAGTTTGAAAGAGCTGGTTCCAATTCTGAGATTCTAGGTTCTCCATGGCATTTTAATTTCTGTTAAGAATTATGTGAATGTTTAATTTCTTGTTTTTCTATTAATGTATTTCTGGAATGTTTATAAAATGTGATTTTGTTCTTGTTTAAGATGGCTTGGGTGCATGAGAGTAGACCATGCAACCTGCTTCTGTAAGACATGGCAGTTGCTTTGAATATCATAAATAAAAAACCACAGTTTTTCTGTGTGTATTGAACCAAAGACAATATTTTCTCGCTATCAAAAGATGGAACTGACTGCACAGATAGTATCTTCAAAAGTGGCATTCATGATCTTATCTTTTCATCACTTCCAAATGTATTAGTGCTGCTGTCTTTTGTAGTATGGTTATAATCCATGCCATGGAGATAAATGAGGAAATTATTAAGGACATCCCCCACAGCTGGATCCACAGTGGGGCAGATTTATAATGAACAGTGTTTTGCAAGGAAGTGATGTAAAGTCCATAAAAAAGGAACATTGCTAGTGCTGCCTAATTCAAGATGTGGAGTTATAGGATACAATTTTTAATAGCTTTATTTAATGAACTAATAAAAAAATGACCCTCTAAGCCAATAGATGAAATAGGTTTATTTAAATATGTTTGTTTGCATATCTTCTGCTTTGCTTAAACATGAATTAACAGCATTTCATGTCATATTAGGGATTATGTACTTTGAAATATAATAAAAAAATTAAATTCTTTGAGCTGTATGCAGAATTTAAGTACTAGTCAAATATTCTGGATAAAGGTAAGTCCACGGTTATAGGAAATACTTAAAAATGCTGACTGCAAAATAACTTTTAGAGTTAAGGATTAATAAGCATATAAAATAAAACTGATTAACTGTAAAAATATACAAATCCATTTTAAATACCAGGAGACATTTTTCAGACAACTAACAAAGCATCTAAATTTTCATACCAAGGAAAAAAAAAAGATGGTTTTTTCCCATCAAGATATTTCTCATTTATTTGGTAGTCAGTTACACATCATGGGCGTGAGTACATCAGATACATGGAAGACTTGAGGTCTTTAGCAGGGCTATGCACTCCTCTCTTTAATGGGAACATACTGAGGAAATGTAATGTTCCTTTTGGGATAAAGAAGTGTAAATGTCAGCAACATGTCTTGTTAGACAGGTTCTCTGTACTGTCGCCTTGTTGTGCTGGAGATACCCCTGGAAAGGAATTAAAAATTAAGAAGTGTGCCAATTCTCCCTTCCATACGACACTAAACAAAGAGCTATTAAAGTTTTAATACTGTTAAAATTTTAGCACCCTGGTATACGTGAGATGGTGTAAATCATATGCTGTACTTAGTAGAGTGATTTCATAAACATTGGTTTATCACTTATTAGTGGAATTTTCTCAGGTGTTTTGCTTAATCCTTTAGGATGCTTTTGATATTGAGCTTGATTATCTTAGAGTTCTTCTCCAAGCTGAATAATTATATAATTCTATATAGAATTTTTGGTGAATACCAAAATCTTCAGAATCTATACATCCTAATTTTGTGAAGGTCAAAATATTCCTGCCATAGCCCATTTTGGTGATTAAATTTGTGTGTGTATATGTAGTTTGTGAATTAGGATCTGTGCAGACAGAATTGGCCGTAAAGTATGGCAGAAAGAATTGGACAGCTGAATTATATATACCTGGTGTGATTTGATCACTGCTCTGATGCAAAAAAAAAAAGTGCTTATTTTCAGCAGATTACTCTGTTCCCAAATAGAACGGAATTTGACTGTAACCTGGTACAGATGATCTTTTTCTTGGAAATCCAGATGCCAGTAAATAGCAGTTCAAGCCCCCACTGCAATCTCCCAACAAAACACACAGGAGTTTATTGTTCTTTCAAAGCTTCTTAGCTGGGTGAATTTATGCCATAAATTCACAACTTCAGGCATCGACGCCTGTACCACAGTCACTGTGAATAATTGATGGCGCTTACAAGTTTTGATGATTTAGTACCTGGGCAGGCAAATTTGTAGAATGTCATGTATTTTTTAGGCAAAGATTTATTTAAAGACTGAAATTTATCCAGATCTTCAAAATGATAAATTTGGTACACAAATATTTTAACAAGGCATTGTTTGTCCTTCTCTGTATAAAGTGTATTCTGAAAACACAGTAATTCCAAGGAGCAGAAAACACCCTAAATAAACAGTAAAAAAAATTATACAATCTTGTAACAGTACCCCTTATACACCAACTCCAGCATTCAGTTAGGTATTTTTGGGGACTAAGACCCAAGAAGTCTGTGATGCTTTCCAGTTGACTGTCCTCAAGCGCTATGTCATTTGATGTACATTACTCTTGTCTGCAAAAATGCATGTTCTGATACAAGTGCCCTGCAGTTATACTCCTAGGACTAAAGAATAAGTATTCCACTCAACAATACAATAATCACCAGCTCTTTGGAACACACCAAGACTGCTGTTATTAACTTAAGGGTTCTCATTTGGAGTTTAAAGAAAAAACTTTACCTGCCAATCATTGATAACTGTTCAATATCACCCAGTAACTGAGGTTAGTTTGGGGAACTAAAATATTGCTTAAAAAGTGGGAGGATTCAGGTAAGCTGCATCTCCCACAATTTCCTTATTTGTCCTCTGTGCCAGGCTACCAAGCACTGTTGGTTTTTTTTATCTGTAGGAATGGTCTACCTTTGTTTCTTGGATTTTTTTTCCTAATTTATTTTTGTGTCTTGCATGTAAAGATGAAAGAGAGGGGTTTCCTGGGTATGGTTTTCTGATGGTATGAAAAAAAAATTTAGTCAAGGTGAAAAGCAAGTCTGCTTCCTTCCCACCCCTGGAAGTGTTCAAGGCCAGATTGGATGGGGTTCTGTGTGTTGGTTTTCAGCAGTGGTAAAAAACCAAGCTTGAAAGATATCTGTCATTTGTAATTTGACTTATTTTATTTTGTTTATGTTTACTTAATGACATTAAATGTACAGTTCAATTTTTTTTTAAGTGCTATTGCTTTCCGAAGAGAAAAAAACTAATGGTGGGAATGTGTATTCACCTCTGAGATGTCAGAGAGCCAGAAAGAGAAAATGGCCTGTTTCAGTAATCAAAATGGTGCTGGCTTTGAGGAAGCAACAGAAACAACACAGGAAAAATGATTAAAACAGATTTTGAAAACTAAAAAACAATAGGGAGGCTGAAAAAAGTGTTATTGTCCCTAAGTAGCCTGAGTTAAATTGTTAAAGTACTTTCCAGCACAAGGAAAGTGCAGAGTAACTGTCTCAATGTTCTAATTAAAGCCTTGTCCCTTACCAGCAAAAAAGCATCTTTTACTTGAAAGATGATTTAGTGACCAGAATGTGATGAAATACATGTCCAGGTTAAAAGCCATCCAGATTAGCAGAACATCGCTTCTGTTTATAGTCTTGGTGCTCAGGTCCTGCAACTGATCAGAGATCAGCATTAATAAATATCTTTTTTGACAGGAAACTGTACAGCAAGTTATTGAATGCAAGTCAAGATCTGGTTTATATAAAAACAATGAATAATAAGAAATATTTTTAAATGGTAGCAAAGAAACCCCCACAACAATCAAAACTGAATAATAGGAGTGTTATCCTGTGTCCCAGTTCTCATTAATTGTGCTAATAATGTTTTTAGGAATCCAAAAACATCTGTAGAATAAGCTAAGAGAGCACACAGCCAACAGCTAAAAGGGAAAAAATGCATTTGGTTTTACTGCCTTTTGGGAAAACGTTTTCATTGCCCTTCTCATACAACAGCTATTAGTTTGTAGGGTCAGAGTGTGAAGGAAACCTCAAAGACTGTCTATTCCCACCCTCTGCCATGGACAGGGATATATTTCCCCACATCAAGCTGCTCAAAACCCCATTCAGCTGCCCCTGAACACTAACAATTACAGGGCATCCACAGCTTCTCTGGGCAATATAAAGCTGAACAACCCCAATGCCTCAGGCTGTCTTCACAGGAGAGATGCTGCACCCCTCTGACCATTCTTTTGGGCCTCCTCTGGCCCTTCTTTAACCAGTCCATGTCTGTCTTGTGCTGATGTACCCTAGACCTGGATGTAATACTCCAGGTGGAGTCTCATGAGAGCAGAAAATCCCATATTTACAGAGATGCTAGTATCATGTCTGAGATATTGTTTTTATTGATTCTTTATATATCACAAGTGAATAGACAGAGTGTCTGGAGAAGGAAGCACGTTTTTTGACATAAATTTACTTTGTGGCTATTGCAAAGTAAAGAGTTCACTTATGTTTATAGACTGCAGAAAGGTTCTCAATGTGAGCTGATCGAGAGCTAATCAGATCAATGAGCCAGTCCAAGGACTGCACACCAAATTGAACTGGCTGCTTAAGCCAACACCTGTGCACACTGTACTATAATGTTCTTCAGTAAGAGCCTTTCACCATATGAAGTTAGCCAAACACCTTATTTTGGGAGAAGAGCCTGTATCTGCAAACCAGAGAGAGGGAATTGTTGCTCGCAATAAATAGACTGCACCACTCTCACAGGCACCTGCAATGATCTGTTACAATGGCACAGAGAGAAGATCAAATTTTCACATCAAAAGTGGAAAATAACCTTTATCTGGTCGTAAACTGATACCCAGTGCACAGATACTTGTGTTTGAGCATTTGTTAAAGTATACGAAGCTCCTAAATTTAACTCAGTCAAAATAAATGCTGGTATTATGAAATCCTCTGAAACTCTTTTACCAACACAAGAAAATTCTTATTATAAGTCACTGACAGTTACTTTTCTGTACAGATGGTTGCTTTAAGTAACTATGTGTCATGCATAATGAAATACTGCTGAAGATTTTTCTCTTGAGGTAATTTATGTTTTCTTTATTTCTCTGGTTACCAAAAAGGTGAAGAGATATCTACTTTGACTCAAGGTCTGCAGACTGCAAGATTTCTTGTTATGTGGGGCAGCTCTCCAGTGCTTGTGAATTCCAAGGGAAAAAACCCTACTTCTCAACCTTTCTAAAGGGCTCTACATGAGAGATAATTCTTGTTACATAAAGATACCACACTAGTGTTGCTGGAGAAGAAAAGCACGTGGTTTGTGTGTACTTATGCACGTAAAGATACCCATGCATGGTGATGTGTGGCTGTGCCGAAGGAAGAATGGTTACTTGAGTTGTCCTACAGGTCTAGTCTGTTTTCCTGGAGAAAAGCAGACAGAAGCCAGGTGCCTACATTGTATATACCCTGTATATACAAAGTATGATTTGGTTTGCAATAACCCTCTGAAATCAACCTAGCCTTCTTCTTTAATAGGGCTGAGATTAATATGGGGCCCTCTGAACCTGCCATTGTTGTGCAGTGGGTGTAGCACTGGTAGTTTAGTCAGTGGGAAACCTCAAAAGGTGTTTGTAAGGCAAACACTGTAGCTACAAGCTCCCTGCATTCTTGCCCAGTTGGGGTATTGTAGTATGAATGTATAGAAGATCACTTAACATTTTTAGAATTGGAGGATTAGGGACTCTGTAAAGCTTCTTTTCCTCAGTATAGTTTATAAGTCTACATTTATAAAATTTTCTAAGGATTTATCAGGTGGTGGTTATTTGGGTAAACAAAGTTTTTCAAGTGTTAAAACCCAGCAGAAGGGATCTTTTTATTAAGCCAGTCCAAGTTGCAGTGCAAAAAGAATAGGGAAAGTTAATGTATTTCTACAAATATATAGCACTGGGAAAGAATAATTACCTGTGAGAGATTTCTAGGTGTGTGTACATGAACCCCTCAAGATAAGCACTTCCTCCTTCAGGAGCTTCAAATAAAATAAAAGAAAGGAAAAAAATAAATAAAAAATCCAGTTACATTGACAAACTTTCTCTCAGAAAGCTCTTTACAAAACCTACCGACTTCTCTCTTCTATCTCGAAAACTTTAAATCTGTTCCTTTGATTCAACAAAATCCTCCAAAAAACTCTGGCCTTTTCACAGGTGTTCAAAAGAGCCTTTGCTAAGCCAGAATGGCATAAATGAGTCTTGTCTTGGAGACTCTGAGTACGATTTAGGTGTCTTCTCCTTAGGCTGCATCTTTCCCTAACAGAATTTCATATTATGTTGAGTTAACTGGGATGGATCACACTTGACAAAGTTCGCCCTGCCAGTTCTGCTAAGCTATGAAATGTGGTTCATTATGTGTTGACAGCATTCTATCATGAAAGTATTATACTATTATGTTTTTTTTTTTTTCTTAGTAGTAAAATACTAACAAATATATCAGGGGTTTTGTGGAAGGAACAAATATCTGGAGAAATTACAAAGGAGGCAATACTTTCAATGTTTAATGAGAAATAACACAAATTTAAACAAGAAAGTAATGCAGCCTGGCTGTTCAGGAGATATATTTGCATTTAGTTAACAAAACTCTATCCTGAGGAAGGAAGAAATCATTGTATTTGGGAAAAAAAAAAAACTGCATTGTTTTCACACGCTTGTCTCACCTGAGGTTAATCTTTTCAGAGAGATGTGTTACTTTTCAGACACTGAAAACATTATAGTTATGTCATAAACCATGCTACCTTAGCAATTACATTCCAAATAGTATGGGGTGTACTTCCCCAAGGTTTTGAGGAAAAGCTTGCCAGCAAAGCATCTGCAATGGAGGAAAATACTCAATACTCTGATCACACTGGAGTTCCGTGTGGTGACACTGGTGGGAACCTCAGCCTTTAAAGCAATCAGATCTTCAGCACCTGTCTTCAGAACTAAATCTGCCTGGGAAATACCTACTCCTGATGTCCTGAATGCAAAGGCACAACGTTATGGCTCTGGTTTTGGGATCTCAAACCTATCACAGAGGCTGTGGCAGCAGTGCAGAGGTTCCCCAAGGCATCTTTTCAGTGACAAAAGGCAGCTTTGTGGCTCTGGTTCCCACTGGGTTTGTGAACGGTGAAGGAAAGGAAATTTATTGCATTAAAACCAACTTATATAAATACAAAAAATACCTTTTTTGAGGGATCTGGAGTACTGTGTTTTGTCCTCTGAGACACGGAAAACACAGCAGTATCTCTGTATGAAAGTATGGATTTTTGAAGAAAACTCTGTAGAGAAGGGAAGTGAAAAGAGTTCAAAACCAGCTTGCTGTTTGGGGGTTTGCACCTTTGTTTGTTCTGCTTTTGCATGTATTGCAACCCTTAATGAAAGCTGGTGTTCATGTTAGCAATTTGAATCCCTTTACAGAAAACCACAAGAGTTCCCATTTAGTGCTCTTCTATTTTCAGTCTCAGTGTTACATGGTCAAAGTCAGCCCTTGCCCTCATCCCGGCTGAGATTTCTATTGTTCTGTGAGCACCATTATGTATTTTTCACACGTATCACGTGCCATTTTTGTCACCTTTTCTCATTATCACTGCAGGGATCAGTGCACACAGGTGGTTGTCTCTGAAATGAAGCCTTCAGCCGTTCCCTAACTTTCACCTGGGACTACTCAGATGAATTTTCTAAAGAACCATAAACTTGCATAATTATGCTTTCTGATCTTCCTATAATTATGCTTTCTGATCTGAATTTCATCCAAATTTGATCTTCCATTGCTCGACTCTGTCTCTCTTTTATTTCTAGTGAAGTGATGATTAGCTCTGATGCACACACCACCTTGATGGAGCCAAGGATCAGTGAGACCCAGAGGAAGCACGCTGCCTTTTGTGGCTTACAGGGGCTCTAGCACGGAACCTTTCTTTGGCTTTACAGAAACTGTCATAGGAAAGTCCATGCTAGGAAAAGACATCTGAATCACAGATTTACACTCATGTAGCCTGACTCAATTTATTTTCATTTTTTGGGGGGTTTCCCCACACTTGCTCCTCTCTGAAGCTCAGTTTTCCCTTTTAAGGGATAAAATAATGGTTTCTGCGTAATAATGGATGACATATTGAGCCAGTTAATAAAAGGTGCCTTTCACTACTGTTCTTGAATCAGGTGTGGAACCAAAATTAAAACCACTAACATTTCTAGTAGATTTTGATCCAAGAATTTTAGTTCCATGTGTTAACTCAGGCTAATATTCTTCTTAATAATGGACTAAATATTGCATTAAATGTTCTCATCTATTAGTGAATAAATCACAGGTACTCTAGAGTTCCTCTTTCACTCATTTTAATTGCACACTGCAGACATCTAAAATATGGGTGTAAATAACAGGTAAATGGTGAGTCAAAGCCGATTTACAGGAGCAAGGCAAGTCAAGCTCAGATTTTGTGTCATAATGTGGTAGATTTTAATGTAAGAAATCTTTCACTGAACTCTATATACTTCATATGCAGGGATAGGAAACTCCCAGGATATATTACAGCACCTTCCAGCATATAAAGGGGACTACAAGAGAGATTCAGAGAGAAGTTTCAAATGGGCATGTAGTGATGGGGAAAAGAGGAATGGCTTTAAACTTAAAGACGAAAAGTTTAGATTAGCTATTAGGAGGAAATTCTTCACTATGAGGGTGAGGAGGCAATGGAACAGGTTGCCCAGAGAAGCTATGGAAACCCCTGAAATTGTTCAAGGCCAGGTTGGATGAAGCTTTGAGAAACCTGGTCTCATTGAAGGTGTCCCTGCCCAAGGCAGCGGGGTTGGAACTGGATGGTCTGGAAGGTCCAGACCAATTCTGTAATTCTCTGATTTGTAGAGGTAGAGGTATATATTTAGGTCATAAGAGTTTACTTGCACACAGGTAACACAAATAGGCACATGCCCAGTTCCTAGGTGGTATCAGTGAGCTGGCAGCCCTGTGTTCCCCATGAAAATACTAAATTGAGAGCACTGTGCTGCACTTGGCATTCAGTGACTGGCACATTTGTGCTTCTCGGACTGGGGTATTTTGTTTACCTGTTCATGTCCATATGCATGGTTTTTAATTCTCTTACTCTAGTATTCATGACAGAAGACTTGCCAGACCATCTTGCCTGTGTATTGGTATACTTCCCAATCAATGAGCATTTTAGGAGGCAAAGAGACGATGCTTTTTCACAGGACAGTGTTTCCAAAAAAAAAAATAAACAAATTCAGAATGGCTGTAATGTATTGGTGTGGAGTTGTACCACATGTTGCACAGATATGCAGATACATCTCCATGACTCCACCAGCCCTCCAAGCCAGCTGTGAGACAGTGGCACTCCAGAGGCTGTGCATACACTTCATTCTAAGTAAATGTTCTCTGCATTTACAGTCCAGGGAACAGGGAAAACCTACTGATCTTTTTTTAAAGAGAATATACCCTGAGTTTCTTTTTGAAGAAAAGCATTGCTATACAAGACAAAAAGCACTGATGATTCTTTTGTTAGTCACATTATAAAAGCAGCTCCTAACAGTGTTTATCTTGCTGCTGTCATTAAGGGAAGACAAATAAAAGTGTGAACAGTGCCATGCTGGCACTCAGCGGCACCAGTCTGGAAAAACACACAGGCCCTATTTCAATTTCTGCATTTTCTAGTATCATTTCCTTCATTTAATCAAATCGTTGAAGTCCAAATATGTAACACTACTTACAGCTAAAATATTTGGCAAAGTGCTGCTGTAGCCTGTTCAAAGTGTTTTAAGCAGTTAAGCACTCAAAGGGTACGTAATAAGGTATATACTCAAATGTGTACATAAATTAGATTTAAGAAGATGGAGCTCTACAGGTTTTGGAATGCCTGTTGAACTGCTGCTTTCTCTGTTAATTAAAAGCTCCCACTGCCAGTTTGTTCCTGTTTTATTAACGTGCTCCAGTGTTTGGAACCTCTCCATGATCAAATAAATATAAGAAGTCTTCACATATGTCTGCGTAAATACATATATTTCAAAAAATATCTTTTGGTAAGACAATTCTTTGCTTATTAATCTGCTGCCAAATACCAGTCTACCAGAATGTAGTTATTTCTGCTCATAAATTTCTTACAAAATCTCACCAGTATAGTCTGATGCAGGATTCCCTAGGTAGATATTAAACTACACACATTTTTGATAAGAATTTTGTATCAGGTGTTTTAGAACTGCATGTGTTTTAAGAATTTTTTTAAGTGTATATAATTTGTATATCAAAAATATAAGAAATTCTCTTGTTTTCCTGTAGAATGTAGAAGAACAAAGATAGACTATTACTCACAGTAACAAGATATTGTGTTGCAAACAAACACTCAAGGTTCTAGAACTCACCTTTTCAGGTACATCCATAAAAGTATGATTTCTGGAGTTCTGGTTTATGTTTAGCAGAGCATGCAGAGACATCAAGCCTTTTCAGCAATACGTGTGATTTGTGTTTCATATTCCAAACAGGAAAATGTTCCATTGCTGAGCGAAGGTATGGTGGATTGTACTACCTGTGATGTGAGAGACTGGAGAAAAGGATTACTGGCTGAAAAAACCCGTGTGTGTGTGTGGGAGGGGGCAGGGCAAGTTCTGCAGCAGTGGGACATGTACTGCTCCACACCCCACCCCCTTGGAGTCTCGAGTCCAGCCCAGATCTCTTGTCAGACAGTGGCACACTGGAAGCAGTGGCCCAGAGCCCACCCCTGGAGCCCCAGTCTAGCCCCAGAGCAGCTGGATGACCAGAGGGCTCTCCTGGGCGTAGGGGGTGGCCACAGGAGGCCAGAGAAGACAAAACCCATTGCACAAGATTTGCAGGTGTCCCTATGGTTCTTGGATTTTAACACCATGCTAGGATCCAGGGTGGTAGCTGTATTTATCTTTTCTGTCTCTCTTTTTCTCTCTCCTTTTATACTCATAATTTCTTCTTTAAATCTGAGTGATTTAAGGTTGGATGGGTCATAGTTTACTAAGTCAATACTTTGTGAAAGGCTTTGTTTTGATTGAAATTTTTGTTTAAAATTTTGCCAAACTCGTGATCTTCTAAAGTTTGCCAGTAAAGTTTGGGGTTTTTTAACCTCCTGGGAACTTCTGTTGAGTTCTCCTTTGTACCATCTCAGGGAAAGGGTAGTACCTTAAGCCCCTCTTAGATAACCTTGCCAAGTGAGGAGCGGTGGTGGAAAAGGGTGATCCAAAGATGGTGTTTATTGTAACACAGTGGTGTTATTTATGAATATTAGACCTGTCATCTTTTGTGAGTGTGTGTGGTTTGTTGTGTCGGTATTTTTTCCCCAGGTGTCTCAGCTGGAAGATAAAATAGATGGACTTGTGCTGCGAAATCACGAGATAAAAAAACCACAAATGTCCTGGATATATACTAAAGTATTACACAGCAACGTAGGGCAGCTTAGGTCTGTCCTTGTTCAGTTACAACAATGGTGCAACAGAGGAGCCTGTGTAAATGCAGGGATTCTGATGCCATTTCATCTGCCTAATTATTAGTAATTTTTTTTTAATGTTTGCAGAGTTTATTTTAAAAGAAAGGTAAAATAACTTCTTCCCACACTCACAAAATACCTTGCTTATATCTTACCTCTATGGGGAACTGTAGTTTCAGTGATTACAACTTTGTTTGCAACTCAAAACCTGAATTAAGGAGGTCTCTGCCAAATATGTGCAGTGGAGTCTGAACAACACAGAGGCACAATCTTAGACTTAATAGAGGACACTGCACATGTTTACCTTAAATACAGTGACATAGGGATTAGTTGGACAATTTTGATTTGCACAGAAAAAAAAACCAGCTTTATTTATGAGAAATTTGTAATCCTCTGGAACTTGAGATCCCTTTACATGTACTTTACTGTGGCTTGCACATTTTTTGACAATTATCGTTGGGAAGCTTCTATGTAAAGTATTAACATAATTACTGTCTCTCTTCTTCTTGAAATAGTGCTTTTTGATAATGCAGTATGTGTAGTAAGTTTTTAATAATAATTGGAAAGGCCTTGAAGAAGAATTTAATAAAAATTTGGGCTGTCAAGAATAACTGTCAATCTTTGATTGACTTGTGTCCCATTTCTCTAGTTACGTGTTCTCTGAATGGCCCCTTATGGGTGTCTAAGTTAATTTAGATTTTTTAGTTTATGCTCACAGATGATCACATACAGAAAAATAATTTTAGTATTTAAATATATTCTAAAACTGTAATTCACATAAAAATAGCTTTACTATCTTGTATGGTAAACTTTATAAAGAAAACACAAGGTATAGTGTTACAGTCAGTCTGTCATAAATAATGGCTTTCATGTACCAACAGAAGAAATTTTAGTTTGCAGGTAAACCAGCTCACATGAAATAATTGTTTTCCTGTAGATGTGCTAGAAGAATTATCAGGAAAGCCAAAATAATACACAAAATTTGAAGGAAAAAACCCAACATTGAGCACTCAAGGAAACAAGTCCATAAAAATTAGTAGTTTATGTCCAGGATCCTTCTGAACTTTCACTCCAGAGATCTGGTTTTCTTTGAAATTATACATTGCTGTCCAGGACCTTAATTACGTTATTTCATAATCTTGTGTGTCTCCTGACATCTTTTTTACAGGCTGTGCCCCTTAAGACGATGGCATAAATTCATTTTGGAAATAGGGATCAGAACCAGTGATGCACTGAGTAAGAAGAAATACAGGAGTGAGTTTCCTGCAGTAACAGCCATACCAATCAGTGCAATTGGCACTGGCACAGCAGAGATGATATATTTGGGCAAAGATGTTCCTGCTGAGGTCCACCACCCTATAAATTCCCTGTAATTTCTCTGAGAGTACCCAACGCTTGTCCTCTATGTCTTGTAGTATCTGCCATCCCTTGTAAACCCCATGTGCCTTAATACACAAATACCTGATTATTGTAACTTAAGTGGGAGGCAGGGACGTTTAGGAAAAAAAAATTTGATTCATATTTTAGAATATTTAGATTTTTGTTTCTGTAATTATGCTGGTAAAGATGCCTAGCAAAGGGGAGTGGTTTCTGTTTGTCACAAAGTCATCATTTGGATTCAGTGGTGCAGTAAGACATTACCTAACACCGGTGATGTACTGGTGTATGAACCTGCAGCTGCTGTAGATATATTTGGAGCCGTGTAGATATATTTAGTAGCAGAAAGATGAGCAATATAGCCAGTTCTGAGACACAAACTAGAATATTCCTAGAACAGAGGAAAACCGAACAGGAGTGTATTCACTATCATTATTTTAATCATAGGATCAAAGAATCATTAAGGTTGGAAAAGACTTCTGAGGTTATTGAGTCCAATTTTTGACCAAACACCGCCTTCTCAACTAAACCATAGCACTAAGTGCTACATCAAATCACTTCTTGAACATTTCCAGGGATGGTGACTCCCCCCCCTCCCTGGGCAGCCTGTTCCAATGCTTAACCACCCACTCAGTGAAATTTCCAGATTCAAAGGAAACTAAATCCAGACAGACAACTGGCAGTGTTCCCCACCTGCGTTCTCTGTGTTCATTCTCATCTGTTGCTTGTTGCATTGTTTTGTGGGTTTGCTTCCTTTGGTGATCTAGTTTGGGAAAATACAACAGGGTCATGAGCAAGTGTGAACAGTCCTCCATTCCAGGAAATAAACTCTCTTTTTTCTTTCTCTCAAACTCACAGGTATATGCATGCATTTTTTATGTGGACATGTGTAAATATGTACCCATATGACTTGGGGACTAAACTGGATAAACACTTGAGTCTTTCTCATGCTTTATAGGTGTCAAAAATCCCTTTAATGTTCTTATCCCTTCATTTCACTCCTGATTTGTCTCTGCCTTTGACCACTTTTCATCTCTTTCTCCATCTGCCAGTTCTCTCACAGCAACAAAAGCCCAGTTGTCTGATTTTAAATGCCTTGGAGAGATCAGACAAAATGAAAGTTGGTCAAAACTTGGGTTCTGGCTGCAGCTGCAGCTCAGGAAAAATGAGGCTACATGCTGAGTACTAGCTCACCAGCGCTGGCCTCAGGACTTGCTGGGACTCTCCTTGGCTAGAGTTCATTTTAGCTTGTTTCTGCTGTGACAGCATTTGTCTTTCTGTCACAAGATTGTTACCTGCCTTGTTCAAGCTTATGTCCATGCATAGCAAATGTGGTCAAGATCTAGCAAACCTGTACAGTCTCTACAGAACAAGCAAAAGACCCTTTTGTGATAGCTGGGGATGTGGGAGGCCGTTGTGTATCAGTAACAGTGAAATGGTGATGATCATCAAGCTGTAGCTGGGATCCAGTGGGGAAAAAATGACAAGTAAGCAAACTGCATGAAAAAGAATAGTCCTGAGCAGATCTAATATTGAAGAGAAAGAAATCCCACCATAAATGTCACATTCCTTCCAGCAAAGCCCTCAGGATGCTAGTAATAAGTTGATTCCTCTCCAAATTCCTTGATGGGTACTGTGAATTTTGGGATCCAGATGGTGGACCTCAAGGGTGAATGTAGCACTAAAGAAAAAAGGGTAGATACATGAAAGTGAATGTACAGCTAAATAATATACAAATATTATTAATGAGGGGTTTATTTTTAAATTCATTTGGACAGTGACTTAGCAGTGCTGTAACTGGGCTGATAGCAAGAGCTCACTGCATTTTGGTTTGATTACCAAGACCCTAAAGTATCCACAAGTACTTGGATCCACTTAAAATTCATATTCCTTTTCATCTATAACAAGATCCTAAAGTGTAATATTGTTATGTTATTGTTTCATGCAATTAGACAACAAATTCAGGGGTATGATTGAGCTGTCCAAACACAAGATGTCTCATATCTTTTGGCATCACTTGCTGTCTCTGAGACACCTATTGTAGAACACTGACAAAGTGAAATAAAAGTAGATTCATGCTGTACCAGAACTCGACAGGGAAGCTGAGTGGGATATCCAAGGATGTTTACCATGGCATTAAGTGCTGTTATCTCAGGAAATGCATTGCACTTTCATGACACATTATGTAAATGCACAGTCGGGAAAGCAAGGACTTAATGTGGGTTTTTAACTTAACATAGTCCTTGGTGTGCTGTGCATTTTACTGGGAGGCTTTACAAAGTATGGCATCAGCCACCAGCTTTCCAGAGCTGGCTCTTCAGAGCTGGCCAAAGATCAAGGGATTGTAGAGGGGAAAGCATGGAAAAAAGAAAGAAAATCCAAATGAATAGACCTCAGGTTCTGTATTTTATCAGGGGACAAAAATAACTCCAGAGAAATCTGAAATCTATCAGGAAAAAAAAAATCCTAATTTTTTTCTTCCTTTTATTTAAAACTTTGAACTAACTAGCTCTGCTAAAATTGAGAAATTAGGGAATCTATTAGCTCTGCTATGCTTTCTATTAATTTCATGTGCAACAAGACTGCTTTTTCCATGCAGAGCAGAAACCAGGCAAGTTAGGCTCAGTGGTGTCATGGTAGGAGCTAAGTCAGGAAGAGCTTGCAGTCTTTGAATGTAGGAATGCAGGATAATGCCAGTCCCAAATAGAAGCCACATAAAGCAGCTGATAAATCAGCACACTAGGAATGGTAGCAACAACAATAGTGAAGGATATGTTTTGAAATAAGAAATTGTTTAAAACTCAGAATGCTGGGTTAAAAAGTTGTTGCATTTCCCTAAGGTTTAAACACCTTAACTTTCAAGTTTACCAGTGTAGTTTAGATTTAATTCCCCTAATGTTTATTTTGGGAAAAATAAATTGAAAACTGAAAACTGAATTGAAAACTGAATTGCCTAAGCACCTGTACTGGGTTGAGGAGAGGGAACATGGAAGACAACTTACGCATCTGAATTATTTTCCTGAGGCCAGTACAAGTACTAACAATTGTAAATTCTAGGAGATATATATTATTTCCTCTGCAGTTGCAGTGGGATGGCAGTGAAATTATTAGCAATGGCATCTCAGATTTTATGGGAATTATGCATCTCTGTAGTGTTTCCTTTGGTTCTTACCATGACAGCTATCAAAGCACTATGGAACTATTTCATTCCAAAGTAACTATGCATAACTATTTCTTTCAATATTAAGCAATATCTTCACTTTGGCTGGGGAAACATAATCTTAGATCATGCCCAATCCCAGGGTTTGCATCAAAGGAGTGTATATGTTTCTGTAGGTACTTGTACATCAGATGTTTTCTTTCCTCGCTGAGGATCCAGCCTCAGCGCACTCAGCCTGCTCACTGATGTGCGGGCACAGGGGACACATCACTCCCGAGCTCTGGCTCCTGCCAGCTTCCTCGCAGCTGATCAGCCTAAAGGCATAACCACGTCTCTCTGCTTCATTCCTGTCTGCATGCAGATAACAGGCTCTGGATCACAGGGCTTTTAACAACTAAGGGTCAATAAATTTTATACAGCACATGCCATGACAGCAACAGGGATGCTGCCTGTGTATATCTTTTCCAAGAGCTGCCTGTACAAAGCCCTTCGGCGATGAACACCGAAATGTCCCCTGTCAGGAATTTTAAGGCTTTGACAACCAGCGCTTTGGCACTTTGGCCTTCAAACAATTCTTCACAAAGTGTTCAGAGCAGAGTTAACTCTATTAAAAAGTGAATCATTTTCTGATTTGTTTTGCTCTGGAGAAGACTCAGTAGGAGTGTCTCTTTCTTTCCTTCTTGATACCTTCCATTCCCTAAAGAAGGTTGTGCAGCCACTTAAACAGTAGCTTATCAGAGCAGAGATGGAATGAGGAGTGGCGTGTTCCAGGGAGATCATCAGCATCACTCTGCATGGATTCCTCAGGGGAAGATCCAACAGCAAAATCAGTTGCTGGACACGTTTTTTGTCCCATAGTATCTGCATTTTTGTTTCTCTTCATCTATCCATTTTTTTTTAAATAAACTGAAGCCCTGGTTAAAATTTTAAATGGCTCAGAAACCTAAGGAAAAAAAACCCACCAGGGTTAGGTGAAAGAAATTTTCTGTATTTTCCTACAGCCAGAATAAAATAACCAGAAAATTCTCTGGGCAATTCATCCTCAAAAGCAGAAGAAAAAAGAGTTTTGTCCTTTGAGAAGTGTGTTCATGACTCAAAAGTAATGCTGGGCTTCAGTATTGTATGAAGACACTTGAAAAATCCCATCTTGATCTGCTACTGTTCTAGTCAGTCCTATGATACTGCTGAGTGAAGGCTATTTGTGATTTTCACCTTCAGATTATATCTTCTTCTGCCAATATAAACATTGTTTTCTTTGAGAACTTTAAAATATCTGTTTAAAACACTATACTCAATTTAATTGCTCATGGCAATATAGCTGGAGAGATCTGTATCCCTGGAAATGCATATTCCTGAAATTTAGGATGGGTAATGTGTCTTAAAAATTCCCATTGTTTGCTGCTTATCATAATGTATCATATATTAAATATAAAATTACATATATTTTTATTAATGAGATACTAATTTTAATTCTAGTTTTGAATAAAAACAAAGCAAAATAATTTGGGCTCATCCCAATTATTGAAATTCATGTACTACATGACAAAAAAGGGGAACAATTCTTCTAGATACCCTTTGTTGAACTGGAATTCTCTCTGGAATGAAGACCAAACACCTATAACACCACATTTCATAAACTTGGAAAATGCAAGTGCATCCAGCATTTTGATTTAGTTTTGCAGTTTTATGTTTTTCTAATGATTTTTAATCATATGAGAAAAAGAAAAAGATCACACCATCATCATCTTTGATGATGTTAGGAGAGGTTGGGAAACTCGTATCCATAGCTTATATGGAACTGAGGGGTTCTTGTCACGGGAATGTTAGTAAATCAATATAATGTTGCCACGCAATCATCTTTTTGCTATGACGCTGTAGCAAAAAAAAAATAATTTGCTTAAGATCCTTCAAGAAATTATTTCACTGTAGAAAAAAACCTTAGAATCACAGAATGGGTTGGAAGGGGCTTTGAAGACCACCTAGCTCCCAGTCCCCTGCCAAGGCAGGGTCACCTGATGATCTCAAAGTGTTGCTGCTAAAGAATTTTTTGTATTTCAGCTGCCCCTCAGCCAATCTTCTAACATAAGGTTGGTCTGTTTCCTACTAGCTGAAGTGCTGGTTTGCCAAACCCCTTTTTCTTCCAAATGAGTTGTCAATATCTGTAAATAATGCAAAAGGTGGTGCTGGCAAAACTCGAATTCCATCACATCACCATTTTGCTTGTGGAATCACTTTATCTGAAATACGTTTTTCTATGCAGCTGGAACTGGAAATAGTCTTCAGATTTATGAGGCAACAGGTGATGAGGCAACAGGCTTTTTAGTCATTCTTTCGTACCAGATACATGCCCTCAGAAATAAAATTAGGAAATTATTGTATTTCACGCTGATCATTCGCTTCTAACAAACCAAGGCTGACATGCGTTGGCTGCTGTTAGCATCACATTACGCCCGTGACAGGGGAAAGGAGTTTCAGAGTCAGAGACGTATTCAGCTTAGATACACGCTGTAAGTTGTCAGAGCAATAGTAGAACAGTAATGGCAATTTTCCAGAAGAAATTCGGTATTTTTCAGGCATTTAATCTGCTCAGTTTTTTTCATAAATTCAGAGTAAACTGCTTTTGATTTTTTAATCTACTTGATTCACCAGAAATGTATGTTGATGTGTTGTCCTGTAAACAGTCCGAACTGCCAGTGAGGTTTTTGTGGCACACAAAAAGCTGCTGTTTTTTTTGAACACCTATGTACAATAAATAATGAATGAAATACCCTTCACTACAATGCAATGCAGACAAGTCATCTGAGTCCAAAAATTAAATGTGAACCAGATGCTTTAATGTTTTGAAGAGCTGGCAGGATGTCATCACGCTAGTACAAGGACTCTATCAGGACAGCTGCTCTACACGCTGAGTCCCAGCTGCAAACGTGATGTACCTTTCTGAAAGCAATTGAAAATTTCCATAAATCCTTTGCTGATAAGTTTCTCTGAGGCTTCAAAGGGACTTTGGTAATGATTAGATTTCTGCTGTAACAAGATTTGCTTATTGAAGAGGTCCAATGTACAACATATAAGAGAAAATATAGTTAATGGTCACTCTTAAAAACATTTCATTTGTCCTTGCCTGGGTACCCAGGCTATGACATTTCTTCTGTACCATTTATTTTTAGTAGAAAGTAGAAAATGTTAATAATTGTGCCCAATGATTGAAGATGAGGCCAGACACTATCTCCTTTGAAACAGAGCATGGATGAAAAAAAAGGCCAAAATTTTTTATCCTTTGAGATGAGATTTTTTATAACACTGAGTAAGTCGTGTGTGTTTTACTTTAAGCATTTCTGGTACTGTCTAAATACCTTATTGAATGGGACCAACAACAGATTTAAGGTCTTATAGCTCACAGACAAAAGAATAGAAAACATCTCAGAGTCCTCTTCTTTCTTTGGTTGTTTTTGTTTTACTAACTGTACTCCTTCTGTTTGTCATTTTAGTTTAAATGTTTGTCTGCAGATTCTTTTCTTCTAAATTATTCTGTTCAGGGAGCTTTTGGGCATCAATCATTGCAAAAAGAACCAGCAACAGACAACAAATGACAGTCATTCATCATCTGAAACAAACGATTCCAAGTCTGTCAAAGAACTAACTCTAAACTTGCATTCTTTCATCAGGAAAATCATAACCAAAATAGATTAATTTTGAAATTGTACCAGAGAGAATTTGCAAAGTACACAGATAAATAGAAAACAAGGTTCATTTATTCCCCAAGGGGAGCTGCTTTGCTTGCTGCTTTGTTATGCTAGATAGCTGTAGTGGTTTGACACTGGTCAGATTCCTGGCACCCACCAAAGCCCCTCTCTTGCTCCCCTCTGCAGCTGGACTGGGGAGAGAAAATTTAACAAAGGGTTCATGGGTTGAGGTGAGGACTGCGAGAGATCACTCATCAAATACCATCAAGGGCAAAACAGGCTCTAATTAGAGACATGAATTGGATTTATTGCTAATAAAATCAGAGCAGGATAATGACAAGTAAAACAAACCTTTAAAAATACCTTCCTCCCATCCCCTCCCTCCTTCCCAGCTCCACCTCCTCATCCAGCAGTGCATGGACACAGGGAATGGGCGTTATAGTCAGTTCATCACCTGTTGTTTCTCCTGCTGCTCAGGGAGAGGAGTCCTTCCCCTGCTCCATGGTGGGGTCCCTCCCTCATGATACATTCTTCCATGAATTTCTCCATTGTGGGTTCATCCCACAAGCAACAGCCCCCTGCGAGCTGCTGCAACATGAGCCCATCCCACGGACAACAATCCCCCTCAAAGTGCTGCAGCGTGGGTCGTTCTTCCACGGGGTGCAGTCCTTCAAGGACAGCCTGCTCCAGTGGGGGCTTTTCTTTCCATGGGCCTCTCACAGGGTTACAGCCTCCTCTCAGGCATCCACTTGCTCCAGCGTGGGGCTCCTCCAGCAGCTGCTGGTGGATCTCTGCATCCCCATGGATCTCCATGGGCTGCAGGGGCACAGCTGCCTCACCATGGTCTTCACCATGGGCTTCAGGGGAATCTCAGCTCTGGTGCCTGGAGCACCTCCTGTGCTTCCTCCACCACCCTTGGTGTTGTTCCTCTCACGTGTTCTCATCCCACTCTTCTCTGGCCACAGTTATGTTTGTGCAATAATTTTTGTTCTTTTCTTTAAATCTGTTATCACAGAGGTGTTAACAGCCTGTCTAAATTGACCCAGCCTTGTCCAGCAGCACGTCCATCTTCAAAACCCCCAGGGACTGGCTCTGCCGGACATGGAGGAAGCTTCCAGCAGCTTCTCACAGAAGCTGGCTGTGTAGCCCCCCTGCTACCCAAACCAGGCCATGCAAACCCAGTACAACAGCTTACTGCTCATGTGAGCAAAGAAGGGAAAGAGCAGAAACAGTACAACAGGGGTTTATTGGAATTAAGGATGAACAAGATGAATTTCTTGTCATTACGAAGGGTACCCCAGCTTAGGACATTTCCAGAGCACATCATTCAGGATTTGTCTGAATAGTGGGAAAATACCTGTGGCATAAACTTCCTTCGGATTATGTAGATTTTCTCCCTTATATTTTCTTAAAACCTATCACCTCTTCAGCAGGAGCATTTAACTCATGGCAAAGAAAACGGGGTCTCGTTCCTGACTTCTGCAAGTGCTAAATTTCTTTGGTCTACAATTTTGTCTGTAGACTTCTTTAAATCACACCCAAATGTCACAGTTCCTAAACCCTCCAAGGGATCTGTCCTTAATGATTGTTGCATAGCACATCTTTCAGGTAGGAGGTTTTATTTATTTTGGCTAAGTAGAACATAGTGTCCATTAATGTAATGCCAAAAATTATAGTACGAACACTATGTTTCTAAGCAAACAACCATGTTTATTAATAAACTTTATCATTGTTTTCATAAAAAGACGAAACAAATTTGATACCTTTACAGGGAAGGGGTATTTATGAGAGCTAAAAGAGATTTGGTAACATGACCTTTTAATAGGCTGCAGCCAGTATTCTCAGATAGAGAAGTAAACAGAAAACCAAAAAGATGGTACAAATTACTCACAGCCTGCTGCTAGAATGACAATATCACTCTTGGAAACACTTTTAAAAGCAGAAAGAAAGATAACAAAGGGGAGTAGTTAAATATTTACCACCTGAAACTTGTAAAGGACTCGGGCATACCACAGCTCAACTGCCCTCAATGTCTTGCCTCAGGAAGATATGGGTTTCTTGGAACCAGAACATAATTCTGCTTTGTAAGATATCAGTGTTTCAGGGTCAAGAGACTAAGAGAGGCACAGAAGTGCATCTGTCTGGATTGCTGAAAGATTAATGGAAAAAAGAAAGCAGTCAAAAATACCGTCAGGCCAAAAAAGCATAGGCTGAAAAAAACCCTCAGCTGTACACAGCACAGACTGAGACACTTAGCAGAAAGTCTTACTGTTAAATTTGTCATGAGTCTGATTACAGAGACACTTCTCCAACACTATTATGAGGATGCAGGATTAGACAATCAAATCACTTCAGTAACCACCATTTTGTCGCAAACATTATTTTAATTATGACTGGCAAATGCTAGAAAAAATGGTGCAAGCGGCAACCTTCCGTGGAGTTTTTAGACTAGCAAATTTTGTGTACGAGAGGAGCAAGCTCCGTTCCACGAGATGCCAAACATCTTTTATTTGTATGAAGCCCAAAATGCTGTAAATAATCAACATTCACAAGTGCATGCTTAGACCTACAAAAAGCTAGTTTGAGTTTGTTAGCTGGCTAGGTATGCAGACAGACAAACCCATATGACATTTCAGGATCTGGCTGTTAAACTGATATCTGAAGGAAAAAAAAAAAAGAAAGAACAGATCCAGCATCTTTTTTGAGTGACATTAAGAAAAACAGAAGGACCAACAGCTATTAATTCACAGTTCTATGAATGCATGAAATAGGAAAGTAACTTTGTCTCAGTTTTCATGTAATCCTATTTAAAATAGGCAGTCAAGCTGGAGCTAAGTACGAGCTGGTATGCAGCCTAACTGGCTTCCCAGAGTCATTAAGGAGAATACTTCCCTAAGACAAAGCTTTTTATTATTTGAAAACATGAATAATTTTATGCGCGTATATGAAGCCCAAATATTGCTGCAGTGTTGAACTGAGAAGCTTTATTTTATACTGAGTCAATAACTTTTGTGTTATTTCCAGTGCAAATGGAATATTATAGTAAGCATGAAAGTATTAAGTGAAAGATTATATATTATGGACTTCAGTTTTGTTTTGTTTTGTTTTGTTTTGTTTTTAAAGCAGCATTATATTCCTCATTAATGCAGTGAAAAAGCAATTCCAGAAGTTCTCAAAGCATTTTTTACTGCTGTTGTATGACACTGCCTGGTTGGATGAATAACAGGTGAATGCAGAGTGCTAGTTTTCCTTTCCAGGTTTTGTCAGGGACCTTTTTCTTTTTTTAAGTTTGGTTTGCTTTGCTTTGCTTTGGTTTGAGGTTTTTTTTTGTGTCCCTTGGCACCATCTCATGCTTTCCACTCACAAGTAGGGAGTGACGAGAGAAATGTTATGATTGTTTATGGATTTTTAAAAATTTTTTTTCAGAATTCTGGAGAAACATTGCTTACCATGCCACAGAGCTAAATAAAACCGGGTTTTCTTAACTTTTTACAAGGCTGCATGATATGATACTGAAGCATTAGGAAAAAAAGGGCAGAGGTTGTATGTAAACATAGCACAACTAAGACCTGTTTATACTAAACTGGACTTGGGGTGTGGAGTTTTTTTACTTTCACTGACACTATTTCTTCCTGATCAAAGCAGAAGTATATTTGGATGGTGAATTTTTATGTTTAGAAAGCAGAAAAGTATATCAGAACGTTAAATAAAAAGAAAAGTAACAAAAGTGTTGATTTTACCTTTTGCCAGGCACAGGTCTATTCTGCTTACCAGGCAACTGATTTTTTTTAAGTGAAGCGTTTGATTCGCTTCAAGTAAAAGGTTTAATAATACTTCATAGATCAATATTTAGTAATTCAGATAGAAATATTACATATATAATGAAATGATAAGAGTAAGATGCACAAGGATGCAGTTGAAGCCCATTAACTGTTGTCATCACGTTTGGGATTTTGTGTGTGCCTGTGTCTGGCCCAGAGACATAACACAGTTTTCAAGTGAGCTATTACAGCTGTGAATTAAGGGGGAAAATAGCTTTTTTCTGTGCCATAGACTGATTTTACAAATATGCTAAAACCTACCCCTTAAGCATGTACTTTTAATTTAGTATTTTGTAGCTGTATATAAGGCAGGGGGTTGTGGCAGTTTAAAATTCAGGGGTAACATTTTTCAAATGTTTTATGCCTCTCATCTTAGTCTGATGGTACTCTGCATTAATAGATTTCCACTGTACCTTGCAATACTGTATTTAGATTAGAGATGTACCAGCACTGAAACATGCAGGGATTTAACCAGGCCATGCTGAAGAAGAGAATGGAATGCTTTTCAGGAGGAATTGCTTCTTTTATCTGGAAGTATTTCACTGACAGGTTTTTGTACACAAATAATTCTATTTATATTAGCTTTATTCAGTCACACTCCTCTTTAAGCACCACATGTTGTCTCATAGAGAGTTTACAGATTTCTAAAAACTAGATTTTTTTTTTGAGTTCTCAGTTATGGCATTGAATTGTTAAAACTGAATGATAGTTTTACTTTTAGATCTAAATATTGTTTTCAAAAGAGGCATATCTTTCAGCAATTTCTTTTTTTTTTTCCCTTTCCTTTTCTCCCCTTCACCTTAAATCAAGGATAAAATTGCTTAGTTTCTGTTATGTTGCATCTGTGCTAAATGTGTTTGGCTCCCACTCTGCTTTCTTTTTCCTCAAGGAAGAGAGAAATGGGAGCAAATAGAATTTTGAAGTTATTCTTTGAGCAGATTTGAGGTAGAGAAGAAATGAACAGGAAGGATCTGAGAAGTGTTAACCACTAAACTGTGAGGCTAAACCAAAACATAAAAATATAATTACAGCTGCTTTAGTCCAGACACAATCACTGCTCCCATATCACGTCTCAAAATATATCTAAAAAGAGAAGGCTCACAAGGGGTAGAATAACATGTAAAATTTATGTGAAACTCTCCCACAAATTATCTCCCAGAGTGCTATAATTTGTCGCCCAGGACTTTCAGGATCACATTTTGTTTTGAACTTGCACCCCGCGGATCCATGTAACTTCTCAGCATTCACCTCGTCTTGTCATAAATGTTATAAAAACTTGTTATTTATATTTTAATGTCCATTATCAAGGAAAACACTTTCAGAGTTCAGCTCCCTGCCAGAGAGGAATTAAAAGCCCTGCTGTCTTCCAGTGCAGCGCTAGCAGTTCTGTGGAGCAGTAGCTGGTCTGCAGCTATGCCCACACATTATTTGCCAGGTTTCAGGGTAGTGACTGTCGATGTCCCAGCTCGGTTTGATGTGCCTTGCATCCCCCCAGGAGCCTCACATGCACAAAGAGAGAGGGGACCAGGATGTTTTCAGCCGTATGGACGTGCATCCTGCCCATAGCAAATGTGAGCCTGCAGCATGGAGAGGCATCCTTCTCCATTTACAGCTTTTGGTAGGCTGAAACATTACTGCCGGCAGGGACTAGGGATGCTGGAAGTAACTGGAACTTGCCAGAAATGTGCAAAATAACTATAAACTAAGGTTACAAACTCAGGGAAAATCAGATTAACTGCTGGCCCTAAAATACATACCTATTATCATATTGCTTGTGGCAGCAGCCTCACTTAAAGAGAATTGAATTCAGGGAGTGGTGGAGGGAGGTCTTTCCATGGGCTGGTTGGTAGAAACTCTCCTGTGGCCAGTTCAGCTCAGCAAGTCTGAAGCAGTAGCTTGAGGTGGCTGGTAAGGCGATGGGTGGAATTACAGATTTGCCAAAAACCAGCTGTGCTCCCAGTCACTCCAATCAGCTTTGGCCTAATTTCCTTCCACAAAATTAGGACAATAATTTCTTATTCTGTGTAAAAAGGCTTCTAAGAACTGCACAGCTCAGCACTGCAAAAGGACATAATGATGATTTTCTGTGTGACCGTAATTTTTTAATTCATTTTCACTCTATTTAAATGGAAGCTATCTCAGAAATTTAAATCATCAGTAAATGTGGTCTCAGTGAAGTTTAACAACAACTTTTTCTTCTTCTTCTTCCCAAATTGGCTATAAATTACCATGAGAAACAAGCAACACTTACACCACCTCCCATGATATTTATGAGTAGGTGTCAACTGATTTTGTGGAATTGGACATTCGGATCAGTGCTGTTCTGCTCTAAGAGTGATTTATCACAAGGTCAATACTTGACGTAAATTTATATTTACAAGGCATTATCAGTGAAAAAACTTTAATTGTAAAATTCGACAGAAAACGACATAAACCTCTTTCAGTTTGTGCCAAAAAGTATAATGAGGTCTGATAATGGCAACAGAAATTAATCCATTTTGTGACAAATCTAAGATTGTAATCTTATGAAAGGATCCCCTTAGAACCATATATAAACACTATTACAGTACTGTTGAAAGGAACAGATGGCTTTTTTTTTTCCCAGAGGGAGATCTGCATGTGGATGAAGTGCAGTGTTATTAATGGTCATAAAATCGTTTGCAAATATTTTAAACACAAATATTAGCATATCAAACTTGGCAAATGTCTTCTTTTGAAGGAAAGGAAATATATTGCCTTTCCTTTGAATTCTGGAAATATATTTTCCTTGAAACTCGATGTACTCGTGTAATTAAGGAGTTGCTTGGTCAGTTCAACTGATTATTCAGGTGATACTGGTGAAAACTCAGGAAATGAAGAAAATTAATGATGAGATTTTAAGGGCATTGTGCCCTTCAACATTGGCCTTTAACATGACACAGTTTGTGACAGACATCCTGCACTGACACATTTTTCTAGACCTTCCTTTATTGCCCAAATAATGGATACTAATTGTAAAACTTATCACAAAATGGCATAAAATACAGCACTATGACCCTAACCTTGATATTTCCATCCCTTTTTTTATTGCTATTCCTTTTATAGGAACTGGATACTGATTGCACTCATTATTTGAGGTTTAGTCAATGCTTAGTAAGTACTGATAAATACCACTGACATAAAGGATTCAACATTTGTATGTCACGTGTCTTTTCCTTGTATAAAGAGAAGTTCAATACTACCATTCTTCCTTTCCTAATGTTCCAGGGAAGCAAAAGAGAAGCAGACTTAATCCCTGCAATGTCAGTCAGATGTTTTGGCAGAAATATATACATAAATTAAGCTTGCTATTTTCAAAAGATATCCAAATCCAACTTTGTAATTGATTTTCCCATAAAATTGACTCCACCTTACTGTGACTTATTTTTTGTTTGTGTCCTGATCAAAACTGTCTGGATGAAGTGGCTGATAAAGATCTTCTCTCCACTTTCCTTAACTTTAATACTAAATCTCTCAGCCTCCTAAAGGACTGGTGGAAATTAAGTGGATAAAACTAGAACTGTACTCCTTCTTTTTCACCTAAATATGTGGGGTTTTTTTTCCCCTCTAAACATTAACCAGCATAGCCTGTCAGTTACAGCTCTTTCTTTCTGGCATGTTTTGCATCTCCCCACTTTACTTTTAAAGTATAACTTCTTTCTAACAAAAATCTCCCATTTTCATGTTTCTGTTACCAGTCTATCACAGGAAATCCACCATTGAGAAATCTGGTTGATGCCAGCAGAAGGAATAAAATCCCTGTAATTTCCCTGTGGCACAGATTAACCTTTTGATGGGCTAGGAACTTTTCGTCCCATGGCTCACCAGGTTGTTAGGGTCCCAAAGCTGACAATGAGCACCACCAAAGCCTTCTGCATGGAGAAGAATTGTAGCTCTAAAGAGCTGCCCAAAAAGATTAATTTATTCTGAATTAGCATCAGTTACAAGAATAACTCAATGGGCTCACCAAGTAATATATTCGTACCAGGGATTTTTTCTCTTTCTTTGTATAACTGTAATCAATTGGCACTTCATGTCTTTTTTTCTGACCTGTCTTTTCCCTCAGATCCCTCTCATCAGTCAGTGAAATCTCAGCACTACTCTCCTGTTGTCCTTGCACCCCTGGTTTCCACTTAGAGCACTTTTTAAGCCTTCTGCGTTAATGATGAGTTTTACACCACAGAAGTGGTATTTATTCATTGTGTTTTAGTAATCCACAGTTTTGTGGAAAAAATAGACCTTACCTTTGCTTTTCACAGAATCCCAGAAGGGAACCCACAAGGCTCATTGAGCCCAGCTCTTAAGTGAATGGGCCCATATGGGGAGCAACCCCACAGCCTTGGCATTATTAACACCACACTCTAATCAACTGAGCTAATCTCAATGGCTTTTTTGCATGTCTTGTTCAAATACATTACGAGTTAGACTTTTGCCCTTAACCTGAATCGGGAAAGCTTCTCTGATATTTAGCAAAAATGTTCCTACCCATTTCTGTGACATTTCTCAGCAGAAATAAAAAGGACTACTAATTAGCAAAATAGTTTTTTTGACTTTAAATCACTAAACATTTGAAATCTAAATCAAATGTATTCAGTGACTGCCCCAGTTTACAACACTTGAGGAAGTGAAGGAGCATTAAAAAAAAAAAAAGAAAACAACAAGAAGCAAAGTTGAGGTCAGAGTCTCAGTGCTCGAAGTGGAAGCTTGTGTTTAAAATACAAGAAAAAATGTCAAGAGGCTTGACCAAGGACAATTTTGAACAGTCGTAAAAGCATCCAAATCTAAAGTTTCACATGCCCTTGTTTACGGCAAGTGAGATCCCAGGTGCTTGCAGAGAATCACAGCTGGATAATTCTCTGTCCTTTTTAGTGCCAGTCAGCTTCACACGCTGGGTGCTGGTGCAGCAACGCCGGTGTTGGTGCAGGAGCTTGAGAAACGGGCACATCCAGGATAAGAACCTTCCCGAACTTGCCTGTGTCTTACTGATGAAACCGAGCAAATGAAGCATTTCCTGAAGAGGCAGGTATTAACATTTTTATCAAGGTTATTCAAATCTCACGCTGGCTCCAGTTGTTTCATGTGGCTTATTGACAAGATTCTGTGCTGTGACATTATCCTGCGCAGCGATGCCGCGGGATTAACTCGTTGACTTTCACCTTTCCTGGTGAGCTGGCCATATGACGCCACCATATGAGATTCCTGCCCAGCCAGCCAAAGGCAGCCTGAGATGGTCAGCATGCCAGCAAATCCCTCCTCTGATATTTGGGCTCCCCTAGCAAAGTCTTTGAACAGATTTCTCTGTCTATCACCACCCAGGACAGATATTGCTGTGAGAACAGATTGATTAAATGATGGAAAATTACTTCACTGAGGTGAATAACTAATTTAACATAGTCACAAGGATGTTGTATTCTTACATAAATGAATGCTCTGTACTAACTAAACTTAGTCTGTTCACATTCTAGGATATACTAAAATTTTTATTTTGTTATGTGAATTTAATGATTGGGGGTTTTTTTAGTTCTTAGACTATACTACATTTTTTATATTGAATGCATGAATTATTTGTAAATTGGTTTTCTTAGATGACTTTCCAAGCCCTCTTGGCCTCCTTCCTCGGCATGTCAGAATTTAGAAGCTGGTTTCCATGGATTCTGTGTGTTCAGATTTTGAATTTATTTCCCACAGTGTTCATATCATTAAAATTAGATAATTAAATATTTGTGAAAACAAACAAATGAAAAAAGTGGTGGTCTGATCAGTCAATATTATTTTATGCAACTTTAATTTACTGTGATGCAGCCTCCATGAGGCTAAAGAAGTGCATCTGCTAAGGATGTGGGATAAAACTCTGTGACCTTTCAGTAGATTCTGCATAAAAGCACCTGAAAATATCAGGTAGGTTTATTTAAACAGCGCAAAACGTAGAAATGTGTTGAGTTAATTATAACCTTGAATAAATTCCAGTTCTAAATATATCTGAGTTAAGTACATAGCTTAGGGTAAGCAGGCAAGAGATGGGAAACGGCTGGATCTCTGCTGAGCTCTGGGAAGGCAGGTTTGCTGCTGCTGAAGAAGCTGCAGTGCATTAACTCCATCAGAGGGCAGGTACAGACACTGAGAGGGGCATCCTTGGAAGCAGTTTTTGCCTCTCACAGCTTCCAACATCCCACCAGTACCAAGCCATAGTTCAATAAATTTTCTAAATAGTGTTTTCTGCTGCAGCTCAGCCTCCTTAACTCTTCATCCCCATCCATGGCTGGAATACACTGATCATGGCTCCTTATTTTGAACATAAAAAAAGAGTAATTTAGCCAGTGGTAAAGAAGAGTCTTTTATTAGTTGGTGCTTAATAAAACAAACAGGTAAGAAATCTCAGTGCTATTTGTGTTAGCACAAAAACTTGAAGGCTGTTTATTGTCTGGTGACTAGCTGACACAGCTAGTTCTGTCATATTCAAAGACTCCTTGACATCAAGTTTCATTTCCATCTACATCCTTGTCTTCATGCTATGCTCATTTGTACAGGCTACACTCACAACTTGTGCTGTTGGGAGAAAGTTGGTTGGCTGGCATGTCTGGAAGAAGGGCAGGGGCTAAAAATCCTGAGATTAGCACATTAGTGTCTCTGTTGCCACTGCCGTAGGCTGTGCGTGTCAGGTGAGGAACATCAGCTCTAGATGAGACAGTTCTGCTTCAGCTGATACACAGAAGAGGAATTTCCATTTGATCAGAACACATGAAGCATAATTTAATGCCAAAAGCAGTCATCATCCATCGTTAGACAGATAAGAAAGGAAAAATAGTTAAATAGATATTTTATTTTCTTCCTGATTTCCAGGTACTCCTCCTGCTCTCCTTTTATTTGTTAACAGTTACCTGCCAATACAGATGACACAGATTGCTTATGGTGTCTCAGGATCTAAGGCAACTTGGGGCTAATTGTTATGAAGAAGAGACTGCATGGATAAATACGATCATACAGTTGTTCTTGCTTCCTCATACTTCTTTCTGAACCATCCAATCTGGACACTCACAGAAACAGGAAAATGGGATTTAGTTTACTATAGCAATACCTGCAAATAAGCTATATTTTTTATATTTTTGAATATGAGTATCTCAGTAGTAAAAATGAGAAGAGACTAAGGAAGCACTGTTCTAAATATTTCAACTCTCTCATTCACAGTTCTCTCAGTTCCATTAATTGTTCTATTCCATACGTGTAAGTCTTGCTTTCCATAAAAAATGTAGACTGTCTCGACTCCAAACCCAAGAGCCTGCAGTATTTATGAAATAATCAGTATTCTTTCAAAGACACAAACTTCAACAGCAGATTAATGTACAGTAAGGGAAATAGCTGCACATTTTTTCTCTCCTCTTTCTGAAGAAATAGCTGCATTGTTTCATCCCTGTTTAACCCAGCTTTCAATTTTCACTCAGATCCCATAGCTCAGTAAAAACTCTTTTACCAAAGAAATAAAAGGAAAATAATAAAAAAAATAAATAAAACCCCAAACAAATGAAATATAAAATCCTCCCAGTCCCAATTTCATTGCCAAACCTTTATATGAGTTGGACCTAACTGCTTTCTATTGAGAATAAAACAAAACTCCAACTGATGAGGTCAGTAATCTCATTTTGCCTGAAGCAATCTGATAAACAAAATGCCAAAAGCAAAGTGAATATTCTGCAAAGATAATAATAGGTCAAAGATAGAAATCGGTCTCTCAGGGCTGGAACCAGCTCAACCAAGGATTTATGCACAGAACTTTCAAGTCCTTTGCAGTCTCCCTCCAGGTCTTTTGAAACATCAAAAATTGTACTAAATACCAATATATAATTTTCTCCTATAATTAATTTTTCAATCCAGGCTGGAATAGTCATAGTAATTAAATTCTCTGTGAAAAATCGCAACTGTATCTCCAAAGACAATGTGGCTTGATGAAACAACAGGAATCAAACATCTGCATGTAACAAATTCTCCTCTGGCGATAAACTTCAAGGGGCCATGAATGAGACAGGTACCTATTTAATACGTGTATAATACGTCTGCATTCAACCTGTGAGAGGAGTTAACAGAAAGCTGTTTTCTATTTTTAGCAACAATCTTCACATCTTTCTTTCTTTTTCCTTTAACTTTGTCCAAATTAAGTAGACCCAAAGAGGGGATAGTGAGCATATTTCACTAGCTTAAGGGAATGTTAAATAGAGAAAATAACAAAATAACAGATATACACATTCATAATGCCTTTATGCTCCATGAGGGGGAGTTGCTATTTCCAGCAGAGGATATGCATTCCTAACTGCAATCGGTAGAAGCCTCGATGTCACTTTTAAAATTCAAAACACATCCCAGACTAATACCTGTGATAATAGAGCTCCATCCCTCTTACCTACCTAACCTGTCTCAGGATCCAGGGCTGGACTGAGCCATTCAGCTGATTTTTCTTTAGAGTCAACAAGGATGGGAATCTCCAGTAGCTCGTACGCTGCATTCCTTTCCTCACCGTGAATTAAGAGATCCCTTTGAGCATGAAGCATTCCAGAACAGAGTCTTACACCAAACACACAGGTTTCAGAGGAGCCTTGAGCCTGAAAGGTTTGGATTGATATCACTTAGTAGTTATAAAAACACTTTCATGGGCACCTAAATACCCTGCAAAATTAGAACTGGGCTTTTCAGTCGTTCCATTGATAATTCATCCTTGTTTTAGTGCATCAGTCAGAACTTTGTATTCCCCTATTACCAAAACCATGATTAAAACTCAAAAAGTTGATATTTTACCCATAGCTATCATGGCTAGTAGGATTTCTTCTCTTCTGCTAGAGTTTCTAATAGGTTTCGAAACATGGATCTCTAGTAACCAAAGATCCTACTGGTGTGGTATGAAATACTCTGCTAAATGGCTTTGGAAAGATGATGCTCAAACAACCAGTTATCAAGGTCATACCCTTATCTGTCACTTTATGGTCTGTTGGTGCTTGTGAAGGGAATGTGGAATTCACCTCTTCGCCACATAACTCCCACTGTGCTACTCTGGGGAAAAAAAAAGTAAAGCTAGAGGTACTTTGAAATTGCCACAGTGTTTTTCATATCGTTTCACCAAATAATTTCTTTGCAATTTCCTTAATAACCAACACTGTTATTTAATGAGGGTGGCTTTGTAATGATCGAAAGGTACATGCTTATGTGGAGTGCTTTTTATAATTACTATCATTATTGTTTTAGGCTCTGGTATTATTCACTAATTAGACTCCTACTTGTTGGAAGGCACCAAGGAAACCCAATTTATCACTCGTAAATATCTCTAAAAGGTATCTGAAGTAGATCTAAACAACTAAGAGGAAATCAGGCTTGAATAAATTTGGCTCAGATTGCTGGATTTATCAGTCTGAATTTGATAATGTCTGTGTTGTTCCCAGCCCCACCCAAAAGAGAAAAAAGGCAGTAGCACAACAATTTCCTTTCTGAAAGCAGGATCACTAACAGGAGCCCATCAGGCCACGGCCAATCTGTTTGCAGGGAGGTTCAGGGCTGGGAACTAACCTGAGCTGACACAGGAACAGCTGTGGGTCCCAACAAGGGGATGGCATGCACAGACCGTCTGCAGCACGGACAAAAACACAGGCTTTGTGTATTTCTACTCAGATAGTAAGTGGGCAAAGCAGGAAATTGAGTCTGCCAAACATTCCTTTAATTTAAGAAAATATAAACATAATGCTTCAAACCAGCAATACAGAAATATATTTTATAAATTTACCAGTCCTTTATGGAATAACTAATTGATATTGTCTGCTAAGTGTTGTTTTCACTTTTCCCCCTCTTTTCTTGCATTAATTAACTTTTCTAACACTTGCCTTTCCATACTTTGTATCATGAGTGATCACTCTGCAACTTGCACAGTGCCTCACCTCTGCCACCTTTGCTGCTGGAAGAGGTCCTGAGAGCTGTCAAAGGGGGATCGTTGCCACAGAAACTATGTATTGCACTTTGCAGGTTCAGTTAGTTTGTTTTAATTTCTTATGGTCTGAGAAAGGTGGTGTTCCTCTCCTGAAAAATGAAAAACCCCCGGGCAATTGGAAAGGAACAAGGCAACAGTCTAGACACCTGCCCCACCTTTTCATTAGACACAGGACTGTCTAATCCCATGGGGCACCAAGACTGATGGTGTGAGATATTTTCATTTTCAACGCACAGGGAAAACTAAATTTTTTTTCCACCTGCTCCTCCTGTTTGGGAAGTGTATCATTAGGTAGCCTTTTCACAGGCTTGATTTGAAACCTGAGGTCTTTTTCTAGCCCAGTGCCATAGGAAAACTATTGCACTACCAAATCACTGCACCCACAGGTCTCTTGAGACCCATCACGCAGCCATCGTGCCATACAGTGATTTTGAAAACATCATTGCTTTGTAATAATCCATTCAGTAAAAAGTTTGAAATAGTCCAAAAGTAATATTTAGGCAAAAAACTTACTGCACTGAAGGAGGATGGGTGACAAATCAAAGCCATGCTAAAAGCACAATGCAAATTAAGAGGGCATTAACTCTTGTGGTGTAAGCAAGAAGCAAAACTTGAAGCTTACATCATGCTCTTTTTGACAAAAGTGAGAATACCCAACTTCATACAGACTTACACTGCTGCTTCAAGAAACAAACCTGATACAGAGGAGAAAAAAAAACCTGAATTGAATAGGGTAGATGCAGTGAAAAAGATAAAATAAAGGAGAAAGTGATTTATTTTTCACTGTGTCTTATACTCGATATTCTTATATGAAACGTATTTCATCTTAGTGGTCTGCAGAGCTTTGCAGAAATTCTGTGCTATAAAATCTCCTGTGTAATCATAAAACATTCAAGTTAAACATATGCTAGAGAAAATAACAAACAGAGATATTAAATGGTCAAGAGGTCTTAAACAAAGTTTTCTTTCTATTGTACAACTGTGCTTTCCAGCTGTTGTTTCTTATGATGATGAATTGTGCTGTGATCATTATGGACATCCTTTCAAGGGAGAAGATTATTTTTAACAAAGGGGAAAAAAGTCTTTGATACTTAAAATGTTAAAAGAGTCAGGTAGTTCCAGCAAATAGCAAGTAGTTTGGAAAAAAATATGTCTTCTGTTCTTACACAAATTGAAGTTTGCAAATTCTTTCATTAAATTGCACTTATTTTTATCTTCCTGCTAATGCTCAGGAGACATACACACTCTCCTGTTCATTAAAGCTGAAGTGCTGGATATCAAACCACATTTTTAATAGAAGATGACATCGTTCTACGTTTTGTGATTTATTTTGCCAATAAAAATGCTACGGAAGATCACATGATAAATGAGTGCCTTCTTTAGTCTTCTTACATTTTGTGTGCCTGCATGTGTGTGAGAAACCCAGACAAAACCGTGTGTAGCCTCCACTGAGCTCCTGAAATGCCAGCCTATAATTTGGATTGACACCAGGCAAGAAACACTGATGATTTTTGGCGTTCCCATGTTTCTGAACTGCCCCTGAGTGACTGTGGAGTTTAGACTCTAAATTGGAGGATCAAAATGCTCTCCTCATTTTACAGCTCCAAGAGTGTTGTATCTTAACTCCAGCCTGAGACAAGATCTGTGTTTAAACCTGCTCTTTGTTGCCTGGTATGGAAGGAACTGTGATGCCTGAGCCTGTCTGGATGGGTCTTCAGCCTGGACAATCAGGACATGAAGCACTGGAGGGGCACAACAAAATACTTTTCCTTTCCAGTTTAGTCAATGGGCTGCAGAGGCCAAGAAAATAATGAATTTGAGTGTTTCTGTATGTAATAACTGCAAGCATATTTTCCCTAACTCCCAGCTCTAAAAAAAAAGAGATGCTTTTGATCTTCACCACTCCGGAAAAATAACATTCATTGTCCATTTTTTAAAACAGGATTTTCATTAATTTTACACTTCTCTCAGTCCCCACAACTTTCAGGCAGCCCATTACACATTTTGCACAACTGGAAAAATAATTGATTCCTTTTGATTAGCACAAGCATGTAAAAAGCTTGGAGGTCCTATTGTAGTCAGCCTGCTGCTCATTGCTGTTTTCATTGCCCATTGATTAGCTTTTAAATTAATGCTTCCCCAAAGTAGTAAGCTGAGAATTGGATTTGTTAGACCTCTACCCACTGCAGGATACAATGTGCCTTCTAACAGGTTTATACCAATCGTCCATGAAAGACCAGAAACATTAGTGGGAAGAATTGTTACAAAACATAAACAATACAGATACCTGCTTTAAATGCTCCCACTTTTCCTGAAATGTCAGACACACACTGTAGAACGATGGTGGGAAAAAATACATGAAAAGTATATACGAATTACATGAAAATTATTAATCCTTTTGCTCCATCAATATTTTATTTCAATATGTACAATCAGTACCTATGATAACATATAGATTTGATTGAAAGCTGCCTGAATAGATATTATTCATTTGTTATTTAGTGACAATGTATTCAAAACAAGGACCTATTTTTGCAGTCAGTTTTAAGACGCTGCAAGATAAGGAAAAATTGTCCTTTCTACCCTCCTTTCTTTGAGTTGTTCCACACGGATTGAGAAAACCTCTATCTGTGCACTCTAGGATGATCAGAGAGATGAAGAAGTTTGCTCTTCATAACCCCTCTGCCCTTTGTAACCTCTCTGCCCTCTTGTCCTCTTCAAAGGAGAGAAGAAATGAAGAACAGGACACTCGTAGATTTTGATTCCTTTTGCCATTAGTCCAGCAGAACCAAAGCTTGCTAATAAAGATGTTCTTTACCTTGAAACCCGGGAAACCCTCTCCAATCAGGTGGCACATCTCCGAGGTGGAGGAGGCGACCATCCAGAAAGACCAGTGAGTCCAGGAGTTCCATGCACATTCACTGCTTGAACTGGTCTTCCCAAAAGACCAGTCCTTCTCCTTTGCAAATGAAAAGGGACCGGGTGAGAAGTGATTCATCTGATCTGACATGTCTGAAAGTTAGATATTGTTCTCTGAGTCATTTGTCTAGGCTGGTCAAATTCTCATACATAATAAAGAAAAGTTGAGAGTGATCAAGTCCAAAAGGGGTAAGTATCACTTAAAGATAACCTTTTTAAAGCTGGATGGGACAAATTTTCTCCTGAAGGTCCCTATATCTTTTCATTGGCAATAAAATGTCCCAATTTAGATTACTTGCATAATTTTTAGAGTTATAGTAATTTATGGTTAGAGAACAACAATATGGTTTGAAGAAAATGAGAGTTTAACTTGAAAAATGAAGGAAAGACATTTGAGGGAATAATTCAGTTTGCAAAACGAACTCTTTTTCAGGCCATGGCCATTCTTTTTCTGTTGTACTCAACATGTATTTAAAACCTGGCAATTTAATTAAACAGTGTATCTCCTTCAACCACAGATTTATTAACTTGTATAAAAAATTCAGTATTTTTTAGGAATGTTATATTTGAAAGCCTCACAAGGATAGTTCCTGTAACATAGGACACATCCTTGAAATCCTCAGTTGTATAATGCAGCACAAACTTCGGCATCTTCAGTATCCAAAAAGTCCTTCAGACGGTGCATTAACTCAATTAGTCTTTTTGCGTCACATAGTTCAGCCACGGAAAATAAAGAAAAATAATGAAAACTTGAATAATTATTCAACTCTAACTTCTGCCAGTCATCCCTCCACCCTGTATCTCAGCAAATATTTTCCAGTGTGTGCTGCTATTTGTGATCCTGCATGTCTGTACAAGAGGAATAACACGCCATCCGATTAGACATGCACAAAGCCTGCGTTTTTGTCCGTGCTGCAGACGGTCTGTGCATGCCATCCCCTTGTTGGGACCCGCAGCTGTTCCCGTGTCAGCTCAGGTTAGTTCCCAGCCCTGAACCTCCCTGCAAACAGATTGGCCGCGGCCTGATGGGCTCCTGTTAGTGATCCTGCTTCCAGAGGACGGGTCACAGACCACACGGCACTGATCGTCTAGCAAGGAGGAAAACACATTATCCAAAGTAATTTGATTTTAATAAGATAGGAACCTGAGCTGACCTGTTTTACTCTTATTTATTAATTTGAGAGTATCTGCAGAAAACTATCTTTTACCTTCAGGAAGAACAGAAACTAGACCATCTTACACATTAATTTTTAGTTCTAGCAAAGCTAGGATTTTTTATTCTGGAAAGAGTAAACGTTCATTCTCTAGTGCTTGAGCTAATGGTCATGAATCTGCCCTAATAATTACTGTTATTTTGTATGGATTTTCATTATTTTGTATGCATTTTCATGCTTCGTACATTTATTTCTTTCTTAAATTAACTTTTTAAAATGTTAAAAAACAAATACATTTATTATCTACTATATGAATCTATATTGATTTTTTCTGATTACCATACTAATTAAATTATCCAAAGAAGTAGAAATTAATTGTCTCATTGTTTTCATTTTATCGTTAGTTTTGCATTTGAAAGTGTAAGTGGATCAGATTAATATTCTTCCATACACATCAAATGGCTTAGAAAAAGTGAGTAAACACAGTTGCTGTCCCCTCAGAAACAAGAACATTGAGGTTTGTGTCCTATATTTAACCAAATATTGATATTTTACAGATAACAAAATAATTACATTGCAGGAAATTAGAATTTCAAGTCTGAGGTAAGTAGTTACCAGCAGCTAAAACTGAATTCTATTTGTGTTGACAAATCACTAACAGTGAATAAAATTGTCCAAAATAAACAACACTCATCAATGCAAACAAGTTTTCAAAATGCATTTTAAATACTGAATTATTGTTAAAAGGTTTAATAAAAAAATGGTGGTAAGAACAGATGGTTGGTAATTATTAAAAAAATGCATATGGTATAAATTAATAATTGTTACTAGTTTATTAAACATGGAAGGTTCGTTCAAGCATTTAATTGGCTTTAAAGGAAACAACTATGAGGAATTCATTAGGTATTAATTAATTGCTAAGCAACGAAATTGGCACTTACTAATTATTTTGGTTGATCCCTTCCTTGGCCTAGTCCTAATCCACGATTGCATCAGTGTGTTTCATGCACATGATTAGAGCTGGATTTTAGAAAATCTACGAAAGCGCAGCGATCAGTCATCTGCAAATGGGAATGACAGGGGCATTTATAGAAATCGTGCCTGATTGCTGCTAACTTCACAGATGTTTTGATCTGATAAAAGAGCTCTTCCAAATCTTGTCTGAATTTACTTTTGCCTGTAAAGAAACAAAATCATTTCCTTTTAAGACAATCTATTCTGTTGCAGAGTTCACAGTGACAAAGGCGTAAACTACGGTGACATCTATTAATACTGCTGTAGGTTTTTAAAAAACAGCTCAGAAGACATTTGAGCCTTTTGGACTCTTTGACATTAATGTCATTCCCATGACCATATCTCCAGTAATTTTGGAAAGAACCATTTCCCTTTCTCATCTTCATGTATCACACAGCATTTCAAAAGAGCAACAAGGCACACAAAAATAAAACATCACCAGGAGATTATTTGAGCTGTTGTGTGATTATAGTCACTGGCTTAGCGCCAGCTAACACCACCTGAGGTGTACTATAATTGCCCAAAACTTCAATGCTTGTCATGTTTTATTTGTTAAGGGTCTGTCAACATTATCACTATAAATCCTAACTAGCAATGATAGAAAAGTGATACTCATTTTAGAATGTATGAATACATGCAGGTAGGTACATTCTGTGTCTATGTGTACACACGTAGCTACACAGATAAGGTGTGTATGTGGCATATGTAATATGTATTTGTACATACATAGAACTTACTTATGCAATGAATTTATTGCTGTATGGTAGTCATATACCATATGTAAAACTATATTGCAAATATACTGTATATATATAAAGGTACGAAAAGATTTTTTTCATGTGTATATATATACATGTATATACAACTATATATAACATATATTCTTTGGTTAATGCCATAAATACATATGCGTATATTTATATCTATCAATTGCACCCTGTTTGTACCTATTTATAAGCAGGAACATCACTTAGATTCCATAGTGAGATATTCTGTGAATTAATGTGTTGAATGTTAATGAAACATAACCTTCAGCACTCAAGTATTTCTTACTAAAATGTTCACAGTGGATGACCTGATAGTGAAATGCCCAATCAATTTATAAATAAATAGAGTAAAAGCAATAGTGATACAGTATTTAACATCTGATAAATGAAAAAATTAAATAAATATTAATATATTTATTCCTTTTCAATAGCATAGTGTATTCCCAACAATCAGATTGACAAGAGAGGAGTAATAGATAAACTGCAGGCAAAATAAAGCTGGAAGGTAGAAAAATAAGGCATCAAAGAAGACTGGAACATGGAGCAGGAGAGAGAAAGAGTGTTTTGGAGTTAAGAGAGATGGCAACCATGAGGTTTGAATATTTAGAGGAATTTGTGTGAGGTAGGGATCAAACTTTCTTACTTCAGAACAGTTGAGGCTATGTTAATCAGTCATAATGAATATTTGCTAGAAAACGATGATATTGAGCACACTAAGAGACTACAGAACCACGTCATAGAATACTATGAACCATGTCATCTACACCACTGCACTCATTTTTTATGACTCAAAACACATGCTCTCACCCCCTTTGTGTTAGCTGAGAGCTGAAAAGTACCCATCTCAATAGAAAATCCAGTTCATCCTAAATTCTAGAGCAAGTTGTTGTGGGGGATGGTGAGCCCATAGCACAGGGGGAATCCATTGGTGGGACCATCCCCAGGGATAGAAATTCTCTCTGGTTAGGGTGAACTAAAAAGGCCTCTCCCAGGATGCTCTGTTTCATTATGTAAATGTATCCCAGTTCTGCTTCTCCGGCTGGCCAGTTGGCCAGTTGGCCTCCCCGCCCCCTTATACCTTATCTGTTCCTTCCCTAGAAAATTCTCCCTTCCCCACTCTCCCACCAGACCTTGTTCCTCACCACTCCCTCAGAGTTTCCCATTGGCTCCCATACCCCAGTCCCGCCTATGCACCGCCCCTGTGCCCTCAGACCATTGGTCCCTGATGCTT
>VZRQ01002721.1:52410-71625 GCA_013397975.1 Machaerirhynchus nigripectus | reverse complement strand
AAAAGAGTGAGAGAGAGGAAACAAAGCCATTTTAGAGGGCTCTTTTTATATATTTATTTTGAACAAAAGGTCAAATACATGACTGAATTACTGAATTACTCATGGAAATCTTATCCCTTAATTTGTCTTGAGATTACAGTCATGGCTTTCAGAACCATGCAGTTCCACATTATGTTTCAAACTATTATTATGACTGTGGAAAACTGCACTATTTTCTTGGAAAAAACATTACTGACTTGGATGTGGCTCTTAACTGTGGAACCTAGCCCTGCACTGAGGACTTGAAGAAACTAGAAGGGCACAGCTGGGACACGTGCCTTTGGGATAAGTTCAGAGTCTTCAGCTGTGTTTATTTTTATTTAGGGCTACACAAGATAGAAAAAAACTCTATATATTATTTAATGTTCATACAGACCTTAATGAGTGATTATAAAACCCTGACACTCCTAGAAAATAATTGCTAGAATCTCTTCAAATAATTTTTCTTACTAAATACAGTAAAAATACTAGTCTCAGGTCAAAATTTAATTGTGAAAGCTGGAAAATGTCCCCTAAATCTAACTGAACATTTTAAAGCACTTTCTGAAAACAAAATGACAAGCAAGAACAAGAAAAATTACTACATTGATTTTAGAACTATACCAGAAGGATAATGTAACGTAATGTTACAGTAGGTATCACCAGGTGGCACTGTTACAAATATATTGATTTATCTTGTGAATTGATAACAAGCTGGTGACTATGATAATAATCCTATTGTTTTAAGGGAATTTTTTCCCTTCTCCTTATGATTTGCTCAGTGTTTTTCTTTACTTTATTTGGTTTGTGCCTTGGAAGTGATACTATCAGAGAAGGCAAGTGTGTGTTTGTGTGTACCCCGCTGTGTGGTTTCCTGCTCAGCATCAATTTTTCCTTACATGATGTGCTGCAGTGCTGGAATACTGGCAGAAAAACAACAGCAAGAAATCCAACACAAGTTTACAGGTGTATTTTACAGACATGTTCTTGCATTTGTTTATGGATTTTTCCTGCTTATGACAATCCTGTTAATTACAGGCCACGGAAACTTCAGCGCCGTGTAACATCAGTGGATGTAGATTTGCTCTACCAGATCATCCCTAATCTGAAGCAGGTTAATTTCCAGGAGGTGCTTATGTGTGCTTTAAGCATTAGAGACAGGGTTATCCTTTCAGGTGTGGCCTGTAGGCAAGGAGGATTAGCTTTTTACACTGATACGGTCTCTCAAGATGTACTTAGGTATAATCCCCAGCAAGCATGCTATATGCCTCCTGTCTGAGAGCAGCTCAAGGGCTGCCTAGTTGGCCTAGGAGCCTTTCTTACTACCCTAAAATGGACCTTGAGTTTAGACTTTGTATTAATGATATTGACAACCACGTTCCAGAGAAACAGGTCGCTGAGGGAGTGACGACAGGCAGGTCAGAGAACAGCTCTGTTTTGTTTTTACTAAGATGGTAATTGTGTTAGTACAAGCAAAAAACGGAGCAAGTAATGTAGAAAGCAGGGCAGGGAAACAGTACAGAGTGGCAGGAGCAATAGATTACCTCCCCTTCCACACACCCTCGTTGAACAGGCGAAGAACTGAAAGGAGAAGCACAAAATCCTCGTGAGCATATAAACAGGATAGACCTTGAAAACAGATGTTTTTGCTGAACTCACTAGGTCAGGAGATTCTGGGATTTAGATCATATTATCAACAAAACAAACTGAAAATACTCCCAGTCCAGAGGAGGTTTTAGGAATGCTTTAGAAATATGGTCATCCATGAAAAAATAAAAACACAAAGAAACAAGCCCAAAATGATGAATGATATCAGTTCTGGTCTCATCAGTACCAAGAAGAACAGCAGATGAAAAAAAACATGCAACAAAATTGAGGCAAAAGGTATGAAACTGAGAGTCAGGAAATACTGAGGGTGACATGCTTAGAGATAAAACTCAGTGTCACTGATAAATCCTGTAGGTAAAGATGTCTGAGGGAGGCCAGTTTAGGAGTACAGAAAGAGATAATCTGCAGAGCTGCAGTGTCAGACAAGCAGGGTTTGGTGCAGCCCTGCATTGTGAAATCAGCCACACCTCCCACACCAACCATCCCCAAAAAACCATGCAGGAGGGTTTGAGCCAAAGCAGAAACCCATCCACACCTCACACTGGGGTAGTGATGCTTCCACCAGCCTGTGCAAATTTTCTTTCACGTGTACAGCAAATGTAAGCGTTATTCTTGCTTTTCAAAACAACAAACTTGCCCCAGGAAAAAAATAAAAAGCCAAACCAAACCACAACTTTCTGGCCAAACTTGTATGTGAATAAATTCTTGTGGGTGTAATATAGGAAATTAGGACAACGTCTACAGCACATGCAGAATCTGCTCGGAGGCTTCGTGTTACGCACAGGAGCTGAGGTTCATCTTTCACAACAGACACAATATCCCAGTCCAGATAAACAAATGCAATGAGCTACGTGTGCTGTGATGCTGTTATGGGAAACACTGAGAAATCACTTTAAGATGGCAACAGCTGCAGAAAGGCTGGTCTTTGATTATTTGCCATGGCAGTCCCGTGGCCAGTGTAACTCAAGCACAGTCAAAGATTTAATGCAAAGCAGATATCACAATGCATGAAGCATTGCTGAATACTGATCACAAACACCCTGAACTCTTCAAGGAGTTAGCAGAATCCCTTAAGAACTACGCGTATATTATCTGCATTCATTGTTCATCCCTGTCATGCACAGCTGTGAAATTTACAGTTGCAGTGACAGAAAGTAACAAAGGAAACAAGAGAATGTAGGCAAAACAAATGTAGTAATTCTGTGGGCTAACAGCGTGACAACAGCCAGAAAGAGAAATGGTGGAATTTGGATGTACCCAAATTGCAGTAACTGCAGGAAGACTAACCTGTGAGAGCAAGTGGTCAAAAGCAACTGGTCTGCTAAAAGTAACACCAGTTGGAAGGATGGTTACTGACAGGTCATATTAGATGAAGAATGATACTAACTTTGAACTTTTGGCTCACCCTGGGGCAAGTCTCATGCCCTACCTTTTGGAACAAGGTCATCTAGCAAAGTGTTACAACAAAAAGAACAAAGACTACTTGGAAACCTGACACCCATCCAGAAAATGACTGGTGACATTACAATACAGCATCAATTCTGGTGAGACACTTGTCAGTAGGGCTACACAAGATAGAATTTCATACTGAAAGATCACAATTTAAGCAAATTGTGTATGTGATGATTTCAATCCTTCCTCTGCACTGTGAGGTTTTCATTTAACCACAGAGTTTTAAATATGGGCCAGGTGTCTCCAGATCTTCTTCCTCGTACAACTCCTCCATAAGATTTTTACATGGAAACATGCCTTATTGAGAATTATTTAGGTGTTTAACACAGAAAAAAAGTGAGCACTAAGGATGTATCAGCCAGAAATCAGAACTTCTGTGCTGGTTTTCTCAGAGATGCTGTTTGAGAGGTAGTTTTCTTGTAGGCTTTTGAAAAAGAAAGTATCTGTAGATTGTGACAGACTCCTATGCAAAATTTGCCATATCTTGTTACCAGTGCAGTGATAAGTCTCTTAAAAGAAGCAAAATGTGTCTCATACTTTGTAAGGGACAGCTTCAAAAGCTTTTGCTTTTCTTCTCAGTTTCTAAGATGGTTTAAATGGTTGAAACATTATATTCTCGCCCATTCCAGGTTCCTTTCCATTCCCCACCCAACTTGATCATGAACACTCCCCATGATAGGACAACCACAACTTCTCTGGGCAACATGTTTAATTGTTTCACCTCTCATAAAAAAACCCCAATTTTTCCTTATGTCCAGTCTAAACCCACCCTCTTTCAGTTTAAGACTGTTGCCCCTTGACCTAGCACTGAAGACCCAGGTAAAGTCTCTCCTTTTCTTATAAACTATACTTGTTCTATGTAGAGTCTTTTTAAAAAGATAAAATTTATCCTAGTTATGTCTCGAATTCTGTATTGGTAATAGGTCTTCAGCATGAAGAAGCAAAAGGAACAGATGTTACTGCATCACTCAAAGGCACTATGTGAGCCTCAGAAACTTCTTTAGATTGCCTCGCCTCCTCCTCTCCTCCCTACAGGATTTTGCAATTAGTTTACTCCCCAATCTTGTTTAATGGTTCTTCTCATCACCTTGGTGGTATTGTGACATTTAAGAAGCAGTTAAGACATGACAAAAAACAAAACAAAACAAAACAAAACAAACAAACAAACAAACAAAAAAACCCAACCAAAACCAAACTAACCAACAAACCAAAAAACCCCCCCAAAATCTCCCCAAACCAACCAACCAGCCAACCAAAAAAAAAACCCCCAAACCAAACCAAACCAAACCAAACCAAACCAAACCAAACCAAACCAAACCAAACCAAAAACCCCAGAAAAATTTACCTGTACCTTCATTTGTTCAGCAGGGGAAGCCTGGGGAAATGACAGGGACATTGTGCAGCAGCAGCTCCAGCAAACGCAGTCCTGGCTTCTGAGCCAGATGTCACAAACATTTAAACAGCTGCCAGAGCCTTCTCAACCTGTCATCAGGCCTGACCTTAAACCCAGCTCAGTTTTTAAATGTTAGAGGGGAAAAAAGGTGGAAAGAAATTTTAAAAAGCCCCAACAGGGTAAAGTTACACAGCTGCCTGAAATATTAAATTAAAAGACTGAACATCTGTTCACTTGCTTTTCAACCTTTAATGGTTTGGAGAGATATTCTGTTGTCTTAGATCCTTAAGAACATCTGAGACCCACGCAGCTTCAGCACCTGTGAAAAATCCTCTCTCAAAACACATAGACTCTTCAAAGCTTATTGCTCCTACTCTTTGCCAAACATATGTTGCCCAACACCACAACAAATTATTAATAATATTTAGGTCATACTTGACTTTTGCACAGTGAATTTCCTGGGCGAGCACCAAAACACTGTTTAAGCATCAACAGGCTTTTATTGCATGGAGTCAGGAATGACCATGGAATGGACCAAAGAAACTCCTGGAGAACTGGCTACTAGGAAATAAACAAAGTATTAGATTGATGGGGGTTTGGTTTGCATTTGTTTTAGGTTAGGTTTTGGGGTTTTTTTAGCTACCCTCTCCTCTTAATTTAAAAATTTAAACTAATTATTGTTTGCCAGGATCAAGCATAGTGTATAATGAACGTGTTAGCTTCCTGCCACAGGATACTATTGACACAGCTAAGGGAATTACGAGTGGCTATGGGACGGAAGTATTAGGCATTTATATGAATAAGTACAGCTTCTGCAGTTAAACTATGCTGTTTATTGGCAGTCAAGCCCTCTGTTACAAAACACAGGATGTAAAATGGAGAGTAGAAAATATGTACTCTGAACATCACTGTAATTTTAGAGCTAGATGCTTGGACTGTGCTTTTGAGACCAAATACAAAGCACAAAGGTATATTTGGCATATTTTTGCAATACCCGACTTCAAGAGAAGGCAGAAAGTGAAAAGGGAAAAAAAAAGGGTCAGCAAGATTTCTGGTTATATTTCTGGTTTTATTTCTAGTGGATTTTCACTGGAAGTATTTTTTATCACTCCACAGGCTTTCATTTCATTCCCACAACTTACAACCTCGATGCTCTGAAATTTCAGCTTTAGTACCACATCTGGAATATCAGGGTTTTGTTTAAAGATGATCTGAACGTTGGTGATATTTCTTTCCATATGTAACTTTAAAAAGATTACACCTAAAGATATGCTGGCTATAAGTGAAGCTAGACTGGCTTTCTTGCCCCTCATGCATTGCAGTGTGGTTTCAATACTTTGTAAGATGATGACTGAAATGAAAAAATGCATACCAGTAAAAGTAAACAGGTACAATTAATAATAATGGCAATGATAATAACAGCATTAATAATGCAAATCCCACCAGAGTCTCTTCAAATTCTGTAAAAGATAAAATGCAATTTCTAAAACCCCCTAAAACTATTAATAAATCTTCATTAAAAATTAAAACAATAGAATCAAAGCAAAAGATTGGAGGAGTAAAAAGCTATTGCACTTTATAAAAACAATTTCATCAGATCAAAGGAGAAGCATTTTCAAAACAAACAAACTGTGAAGAAAGTTCAGGATTTGGGCACAGGGCAGTGTGACAAATGGAAGAAATTATATGAACAAAAAGCAGAGCAGAAAATGTTACGCATTGCTAGGAATTCCTTGTTTCCCACTGATGGAAATAAACTAATTCCTGGTGATTTATACAAAGGAAGTAACACCATCAGGTACTGTTTTATGAAAGGAAAGCTAAATTGTGAGTAGAAGATCTGTCACCTTGCATTATTTTTGAATTGTAGTGTCTTGCATGCTCTCATACTGTCACAAACACACTTACCATGTAGAGAATACGCCTACAGAATGAAAATCTTTTTAAATTCTCATTTCCTACTTTAAACTAATTCAGAACCAAAAAATCAAAAGGTATGGCTTAATAATAGAGCATTAAGTACACACTGTGAAAAGAATCCAACACAGATAAGGAGAAAATTGATTTAGGAAGACATCCTTTAGTAAAGTAACCCATCGCTGCCTGGAAGCCGAGGCTTAGGTGCAGTAAATTTCAGATACTAAGAATATTTCAGCCTCATACATGTACACAGCTACATGACTAGAGACAGGGTGTCCTAATTACAGATTTGGGCTGCATAATGGTCATTTGTTGAGCTGTGCAGTTTTAGATGCCATTCCACATTTAACATTTTTGATTGAGGACCTATGTGATACTTATTCCAACACTGGCACCCTCAAGTCATATTTCTTCCCTTGTCACAAAGTATTTGTTTTTATCAGCAGCTTGTCATTCAAGTATATGTTTAAAAAATGGAGAAATGGGCAGGAGCAGAACCTCTATGTGAACCGTGAAGACAACGTCTCTCAATTTAGTTCCACTATTTGATTGTTATACATTCATAAAAAATCAAATATGTGTTCAAAGACTCCAGGCATCAGAAGGGAGAGAAGGGATGGAAGGCATAGGTGATATCGAATCTTTCGCTTAGTCTCACAAAACATCCTGGTAATAATCTGGCTCTCACCCCAACCAGACACAACACATTTTGTAATTGTCTTTCTCCCTGGCTGTGCCAGATTTGGGAGATCTAACAAAATTTCGGCTGAAAAAGGTTGAAACATGGTGGACAGGTTTAGTGACACAGGTCTTGAAGCTTGAAGCCTAAAATAATAAAGCTAAAACCATGTTAAATTCATTCCTCCTCTGATTTGTATAAACACTGGGGGAGGAAACAGAAGCTGCTATGGTAAAAATAACATTTGTTAATCCATATTTTAATAAAAAACCAAATATATATATGCATATATATGTGTATCTGTGCATGTATATATCTATTTATTATATAAATATCTATCTATCTATCTATGAGGGGCAGTTAAGGTCTGCTATTCTCCAGGAAAAATACCCATAATGATTCTCATCAGAGACTTAGCACCTCAGCATCTACGTATTAAGTTACTGACAGACTCTTATGTCATGCAACTTGTTCTTTATCATGTTTGGCAAATAAAATTTCTCAAGTTTAAGATGAAAATCCATTTTCTGATGGGATCCAGGGAAGGTGAGAATTCAGGACAGGACAGTCCTGGGATGATGATAAAGCCAAAGTTCTTTCTGATTTGCTGCTAATCATCCTGTAATGAACCTACATTTCCTACACACAGAAACTCAAATCCATCGTACACCTAAAAGTAAACATTCAATTTGGCTCTCTCCTGTTATTCGGCAGGAGTACACGTACTGTACACCTTTACTGCTGCTGCAGGGATATGGCTTGGGATTTTCCTGTGGCCAGATATCCCCATGTTTCACTTCCATCTGTGGAATTCACTTCCATGTCTATATACCAACCAAACTCTGTCAGGTCTTCAGTGTCTCTGATAGGAAAGTTAGCAATGTGAGCCAGAACTCTGCCTTCAGTATCACAGAGGCATTTCATTGCATATTTCATGTACAGCAACTTCATATTCTGAAGCAAAAATCTTGTTTTAACAACATCACACACTTTTAGCTGATGCTAACATAGGCTTGTCTGAATATGAGTCCACTCTACAAGTAATACATATACTGCAAATACATACAGTCAGCAAGAACATACCAAAATGTGGTTTCATGATTTATTATGCATTGTAACTCTTGTTATATTCTAAGAAAAAAAAGAACCAATTAATTTTATCTGTTTAAGTATAATCTCTGCATAGTGTGGCTTTGTTGTGCATTGATTATATGAATCCTTGTCATACATTGCAAGTGATGATCTATTTTTTTTTAAAGCTTTAATCTTTCTTCATTAGGGGGTGCTTGACTTGATCGATCATGTAGTGATCTAAGCCAAAACCTGCTGGTTTTAATCCTTGTGACAAACTGCTGCCCAGTTCTGCCAGCCAAAGTTGGAAAATGCCATATTGCTAAATTGAGAGGCATCTGACAAGGACAAGAACATTGAACAGGAGTCTGTGAGTTTCTGCTTCTGCTATGCCCGAGCTGTGGCTGCTGCCTTGCCTAGGAGCCTGAAAACCAGGCACGTCTGCCTTTTCTCACCTGCAAGCCCCAAATCTGAGGCTGAGGATGCAGGCCCATGGAGAGGCCCATGGTGGTAGCTGGTGGGCTTCAATGCAGACACAAGGGTGGGTTTCTGCTGTTGGGGGAGATACAGAAATGCAGATTTCTTCTACCCCCAGAGCAAGAGCTGGTTTGGGTGAAAGCACTTGCATACTTTCACCCACCCCCAAACTGTCGCACTCCATAAAAAAGAGTTACAGAGGAGTGAATGGGAATGAGGTAAGAAATTCACTCCTCCTTTGCAGTTCTGAGTTTGACATGATAAATTCTGATAATACTAACCTAGGATGCCTGCCTACTTCCGTACCTTGCGTAGGAGCTGCAGGTATCTAATTCAGTGGCAGCTGATGCTGTGGTGATGAAAGGCACAATGTGCTGCTGGGCTTTTTTGGGAGGGGGGTGTGAGTGGGTAGACTGCCTGTTTCTCAAGCACCAAGTTACAAGAGCACCCCAACTAAGAAATTCTGATCACCCTTCCTTTACAGTTAGTTTCCCCTGACTTGGCTGTCCCATCTGACATGCACCAAATATGCCCTGCCTCCATTTTCTGTCATGCAAAATCCAGAGTGTCCCACGACATCCTGACATATAACAGGACACCATTATTTGTTGAGCACAACTCCCTAACAGTACAGTACAAGAGACATTTACAGTGCTGTAAAACTCAGACAATTTGTTTAGTAAATCTGTATTGGGAAAGGTTATAGAATGTACTGCTTTACCATTACAGGTGATGCATGGCTGCTATACATTGGACATTTTGGAGCATGTTTTCATAGATCCTAAAAGGTCTTTTTCTCATACATGTATCTAAAAACCTATTCCCTCATGAGACCTGAAAATGAACAGCCTCTCTCTTCATGTGCATCGATTTGCTTGCATAGAATATTGATCCTCATAAGGTTTTTCTTGTTCTACATACTGCTAGAAGGGCTCATATATACATACGTATGTGTCTATAAGCTTGATCTTTTCCCATCTTACAAAGATAATGAGGAGGATTTTAAATGACTTTATTTCAATTTATTCTGAAATGTAAACTTCTGAATCCATTTTTATATCCACTCTTTCCCAGTGAATCATAAAGTTGTAAGGGTTTCACAGCTACCATTCAGATTTTGTGTCTTTCTGGAAATATCAGGGGCAAGTAATGCACTGCAGTCTGAGCATGTCTAAATTTATACATGTGATTTTATACTTGTGTTTGAATAACATGGTAATCAACACTATTTTGAGATGCAAGCTTTGATCTTTATTGTTGCTAACAACAATATTCATATTAATGTGCAGTATTCTTAACAAAGCATATTATAGGGCATTTTGCAATTCAAATACAATTTAAAAGCAATATAAAATAAATTTTTTATTTAAAATATGAGTGATTCAGCTCTCTAAATAGGCAAGCAAATTAAGAATACCAGAAAAAAAATTTCCAAGCTGTCCTTTCCGAGAGTAGGGCTTTCTGCAGTTTACAGATGATTGAGGGTCCTCCCAGACCAGGAAATGAGGGATGGGGTTCAGCTTACAAACCCTGAGGCTTCCAACACACCTCAGGGACACCCCATTACCCTCACAGCACCCAACAACTTCATTCTGTGGCTCATTCTTAATCAAAATAGAGTTTTTGAGGTCAATCAGCTCCACCTTGAAGAAGACTGTATGGTCTTCTTACCCTAGCAGTAAGGGCTTTATCTGACAGCAGCAGAGCCTCGGGTTAGACTGAAGATCACTTAATATCCTCTTCAAAAAATCTCATGTAAAAGGTATGACCCCAGCTTGAGTGAAAGGCTGTTAAAGAAGACAAAAAGCTATTTTATATTTACAGACTCAGTAAATTTATGCAGAAGCTCCCTGCAAAGCAATCACTGAAACACATAACAGCATAGTATTTCAGGTATCACTATTATTTGAAATCGCATACTGCTTTTCCAGTGCTGCAAATGTTTTTCTTGCCTCCTTAATTCACACGCACATGCAGAAATTCAGTTTCCTTATGCTGGTTATTTGACCCTCGTCTAACAGAGGGTCTGTCTGACGTCTCTGCACTTTAGACTTTTATTTTATTTTTTAAAATGAGCTATGTTTTTCAAAAATGAAGACTTCAGAGTATTGTATATATATATAATGAAAAATTTAGAGCAGACTGTACTGCTTCATCCTTGTTGATAAATTATACATTATGATACTCTGTACCCCTCCCTCAGTAGTACTCCAGGTATTATATGTTGGTTTTGCATATAATCTCCTCTTGGGAAGCATGCATTCCACAAGTGAGTTTTGTCACTACTTCCAGCAGAAGTTACACAAGATTAGTAGAATATAAGAAAAGTAGAGAAAAAAAAAATCTGAAGAAATGTTTGAATGCCAGAAGTTGCTAATGGAATAAACTTACCCCCAGGAATTTGCCCAAGAGACTCACCCAAAACTTTTGATATGGACCCCTCCTAGGCACATGAAATGCTGTTGAATATATCACAGGCTACCTGTTCCTGGGATCACTGACTTAAAACATTTTGCTAACATTTTTTCTGACCTCTAGTTTTTAAATTCAGTTTTCACCCTGGATTCGTACGCTCACGTCTAGCTTACCCAAACTTATTCAGAAACAGAGTGAAATTCCCTTAGTGATAGTTAAAATGCTTAAGGAAGCCATGTGTGCTTTGCTGATCCTGTCCTACATAAAAATATGTAATAAGGGGAATTTTGGCACTGTTTAGTTTGATTATCCCCTATTGTCTCTATTCCATGCTGAGGGGGGAAGTAAGCCTGATGGAAGGAAAGGGGCTTTGTTAGCTCATCAGGGGTAAAAGGGAAATGTAGTTCTTCACCACCTGCAAACTATTCTTGCAGTTTGTTGCTCTGCCATATTTTACCCTCAATTAAATTTATTAATGTTTCCAGAATGATGTGGTTCCCAGCTATGATTGTGGTAAAGGCTATTATTTGGTAAACTATCAGGTCTTAGGATGGGAATGAGGGGGTTCCACAATTTTTATGTTTAAAACAGAAAGTTTACTGTCTGGTGATTGTACAGAAGGGTTAAATTTGCTGCAATGCCAACCATGCCCATCCATGTTATGTCAACTACTCTGAACTCTTTATGCATGCTCTACATCATTTTTCAGCAAGGTTCAATGCCTAGAAATACCAATGAGTTGTCAGGATGGTGTAGAGCTCTTAAGAAGACCTGTGTGCAAAGAACTTTGAGACCAAACAATGTGGGTCTGCTATTACGTATTTTCACTGAAGGAAATTATGCCTCTTTTGAAATGATGGTAAAAATAGTTTAAGGCCAGGTAATACAAAAAAAAAGTATTGTAGAATAAAATAGATTTTTTTCTTTCTTTTATGTCTTATTTTTGTGTGGGAAGTAGGCACACAACTGCTAGCTGAAGTAGGTGAACCCACAAATTTCAGCATCTCAAGAGTTGGCTTTCACATAAAGAAGTCTAAATTTTTCCTATTACAATAAACATGGGCTGACACTTCCCAGTGGTCAATAAGATTTTTTTTTTTCAGAATCCTTTTATGTTTGTGTCTCTAACACACTGCATGCCTGGGCAAGGTAGCAAAAAATAGAGATAGAAATTTAGTATTACATCTCCAGGGGGTTGACACATTTTGAGCCTTACAAATGCAAATAATGCCTATTGCTAGTTGAGGCTGGATTAGACTATATTCTGTTTAAATTGATTGTACCAACAGCAAAATTTGTACGCTGGAAAAAAAAATGGGGGAGGAGAGAAGAAAATCTGATATAATTTGGGCCAACAATTGGACAAAAGCTGATGTAGTGATGTTAACTTCAAAAAATGTCTCTGGAGAGCCACAAAAGGCAGATAAATAACTTGACTAAGATCAAAACAGATAGGAAATGTTGCCTGTCAGTGCTATGGGCTCTAGCACCACTACTAATATATAACTTAAACCATTATTTAGTGTTGTACTGTCCCAAAGGTCTTTAGAAGATACATTTTTACAGTATAGTCATCACATCCTTATTAAATCAAGGGTGAGAATCTATTTCAATTTCTTTTTCACCTTCAGCTGTTTGAGCACAGACCATACAGACATGATTTAGAAATCTATCGGCTGCTCCTTATATCACAAGGGTCAGACTAGCCCCTTGTTGACATAAATAATAGAGACTTCGAAACCAGTCTAATTTTTCTCATTAACCCATTAGGCTTTCCCTGCTCTATTTCCTCTTCCATTTTCTATGTATTAAGATGTTACAAATACAACATAAAAATTAATTCTCTTTGCATCATGAAGGGATTTTTCTCCTCTTCCAAATTTAATTTATTCATTAAAAGAGCTGAAAAACTGGATCAAAAATTGCCCTTCCCCCTCCCTACCCTGCTGCTACTAAACAAAAATAAAGCATTTGCTTCTAGCAGTCTTAAATGATGTTTGATGCTCCAGAGAGCCTTCAACATTCATTATAGAGTCAACCAGAGCTTCATTAAATATCAGTCTAGCATGTGTATATGTGGTACTGAGCACTGGCCTCAGGACCTCCCGTAGGCGATTTTCTATAGGTTCCTTTCATCTGTCATTTTGCTTTGACTTGGGGCGATTATCACTTTCATCATTGACAATAGAAAACTCGTTCCTGTGTGCATTTAATTTTCATTATTCCTTGCCCCGTGAAGATGACTGACACACACAGATTCTTTTTCATCTTTCAAAGTATTGTAATGAATCATTTTAAATTCTTGTCTTGGAGTGTTCTTGTATTAGCATTGGTGGATGAAATAAAACTAAACTGTGTACTGATGCTGAGAAAACTTGTTGGGTTTTTCTGGCCTAGTAGCAAAAGACAAACTCTCACAGGCTCACAGAATCACACAGAATGGGTAGGGTTGGAAGGGACTACAGTGGGTCTCCTGTTACCACCTCCCTGCTCAAGCAGAGTCATCCTGAAGCACATGGCACAGGATTACGTACAGATGGCTCTGGAATATTTCCCGTGAGGGAGACTCCACACTCCAGGCAATCTGCCCCAGTGTGCAGTCACCCACACAGTAAAGAAGTTCTTCTTCATATTCAGGTGGAACTTCTTGAGCATCAATTTCTACCTGTTTCCTCTTGTCCTATTGCTTGGCATCACCAAGAAGAGCCTGATCTATCCTCTTGACACCCTCCTTTTGGATACTTATGACATTGATGAAGCCCCTTCTCAGCTGTCTCTTCTCCCACTTCTGCAGAGACTTCTTACAGAAATATAACCTGTTTGGTAACGAGTTCCAAAAGCAACATTTGGCATTCTTTTAAAATTTATTGAAAATTCAGAGTGATGCATTTTTCTGTATTTCTTTTAAACAGCCTGGTCCAGCTCACATTGGTTTATTTTAATGCCTCATTTTAAGACAAATGTGTAAAACATAAATCAAAGACATTTTCCTACAATAACCTGAAACACAATCCTGTTTTAGGATTAAGCCAATTTTCTTTTCTTCTCTTTGTAATTTCTGAGGTGATGTGGAGACCCTAAACTTCTTAGTATATGACAGCTTATCTTGAAGTATTTTGACTCCTCATATTTCAAAGCTTTTCCTATACAATATAAATTTTGGCTATCTTCTCTATATGAAGACTTGCAAAGAAGTCCTGAGAACACAAACTACTCTCTTTATCAGAGCCAGTCTGGTGAAGCCTCCCTTGAGGCAGCTTTCTGGCTTCTCTTACCTGTGCAGCAGGGATGAGATATGGCCAGACATTTCAGAGACTTTGTTTCTGTATCCATCCAGTGCTTTTTGGGTGTAATGGTCTCAATCAGCAGCGAATGCTTTGCTGTAGATAAAATAATAAATAAATTTCACGGAGTTTCCCTTGCCATTACATACAAGATTAAAATATATTTTCGATGTTGGTACTGATGATGTGTCAGAATAAACAAGGTATAATGTACAATGTCAAGATATCATCTTGAGCTCTACTTCTTTACCAAGCCACTGGCACACCATACTGTTGATCTTTCACACCTCTTTCTGTCTCTTTCTCTCTCTTTCTTCTCCTAAATTCCTCTTCTCAGATTCGGGATAACTTGAAGTTGGACGGGTTAGAGTTTGCTAGATGAATGCTTTGTGAAGTATCTTACTTTGATAGGATGTTTGCTTTAAAATTTGCCAAGTACATTTTTCCCCTAAAGTTTGTCAGTAAAAATTCACTATTCCACCTCCTGAGAAGTTTTTTGTTCTCTCCTGTGTGCTGCCCAAGGGTATCAAGGTACCTAAGCCCCTTAAAAAAACCTCACTGAATGAGCCTGGGGTGTAACACCACTTTAAATAGCAAACTGCTTTAACATGTTTAGCCAGGTGACTGAGGGTAAACTTGTACCTATGCGAAGAAAAATTTTGAACTTTTATTTCAGTTCATTCTTGCCTATAATCAGAATAAAATTACTTTGAAATATTATGCCAGCCATTCTCAAGTATCTCATGTTATAGCTCCAGAATATTTGTCATAACGTTATAGGAAAAACTCTGAGCCATGTCTTAAAGTGCAAAGATCACCATTGAAAGCACATTTATTCATCTTAAATAGAGAAACATTACATCCTAGACTGCCTGAAATAGAATAGTTAAAATTCTTGCAGTTGGATTGCAGAAATTTGAATTCTTAAACTTGCATTCTAGCTAAAAGGGCAGTGGAATTTGAAAGAAATCCTTTAATAAAAGTAAAAAGTTGTTTGCCATTTGAAATTGTTTTTTTCAAGGAAAGGGAGATTAAAGGTGGAAAACATTGTGGCCAACCAAGCACTGAAAACAAGATCCATATCTTTTTAGTACAGAAAGAGTCTCACTTTTGCACCCAGTCTCATCCAGACTACCAGGGAACACCAAAAGGATGCGATAATGAAGGGTTTCTTACATTACACGGTTTTCACAGAGGCTGATTGCATAAATTTTATTCAAGGAAAATCTCACTTCTGAAGATTTGTGAAGCCAGATGGTGCCCCATGAAGCTGCCTTGGAGCAAAGTAGTTCTTTTATCATTTGAGAAATGCCCAATTTTTGTAGTTACATATGGAATTCTTTTTGCTTTAAGGACAGCATTTGGCAAACACGGCGCACCATGTCTCTCCATTGATCTCAGCTGCCACAATTATTTCTATTAGTCATCAGAACAACTAGAATCCAGTAAGGAAAGTATGAAAGAAAAAGCATGCCTTAGTTAAAAAAAAAAGAGTCTATTAATTAAATTTGCCACAGAATTCAGATTTAATTTTAAATTCTAGAAAATATAAGCCGTAAAGTGAGTGGTTCAGGTCATCTTTCAGAGGCCAAATGCCATGCTTTTGAATAAACTGAAGAAATTTAAATCTTTGATGTTTCTTAACAACGAAATGTGTGATATCTACTGGGTTGTTTCTTTGTTTATGGTCTATATGAATCAGCTGAGCTGTGTATATTAGAGATACCAATTCACTGGAGACCTCGCATCAGGAACACTTCAGTGGCAATACATGTGTCTTAGAGAAGAGTCAAGAGGAATTTATGATGGCTTGTAATTTTGGCCTGGTGCCCTGAAAACACAACCTGTTGTATTTAAATAGGTCACTACTGCCAGACTAATAGCGTAATTAATGTTGATTAAATCCATGTAGGACTGAGAAAATATGAAGTAACAACGGGTTTGGAACTACTTTGTATGTGACATAAGTAATCAAGACACAGAAATCTAAATGTCTTATGGAAGGCTAGGTTAGGATTCAACCCTGACTGAATTTTACTTAAGTACTTGAATATTTAAACATTTTAATTACAGGATCTTAGTTTTGCTGTGTGGGGGTTTTTTTTTTGTTGTTGTTGTTTCATTTTGTTTTGTTTTGTAATTAAACATGACTGATACTGGTAACTGTCATTAGCTGAGAATTAGCTGTTCAACAAATAAAGTAACTTAAATTAATATGAGGAAATGTTCCTAATACTAATTATGTACAATCACCTTAGAATGCAGCAAGAAAAATAACCCCAAACTTCTGTCCAAGCATCCAATCAAATACAGTCTCATAAATAGGCTAAATATTTGGAATATATTCTAGAAGAAAAGCTCATCAAGCAGAAGATTAATGCAGTAGGAATGATTTTTTGCAGACAGTTTTATGTAACAAACACTCCTGTAAAAGCTAATTTTCAACATTGCTGGAGTTGGTGTCATACAGGAACTTTCAGAATAAAACCTAATCTTCCAGAATAAGAGCTAATAAATCAAAACTATTTTGTTTCCTTTTCGTCTTTTGTTATGACAGTGCTCAAAATGTGTCACATTGTGAGTCTGCCTCCCCATAGTTTCAATAATAAGGAATGATTTTCCTTTTAACTGTCTTCCAGGACTTTTTATACTCTGCCTAAATACGACTCTTCTGCTCTTAATTTTCTCTGCTGTCACTGAACAGAGATAGGATCTACTAATCTTCCTATTTTGTCTTGTCTGCATTATTATGATAGAGAAAAGATGTGTAAAATTACATGCTTTTCCTCTGAAGAGACTATCAGCAAAGGTCAGCACAAGTCCTGTTCACCTGTATCATTATGAGGGGGAAAAAAGGGACCTTTTGCTGCATCAACTTACTTTTCCTCAGGTCTGCCATAAAGTGGAATTAAGATATAAAAAGATGTAAAATTCTGAGTTAAATTGATCCAGGTACAGTGAAAACAGAGTCATGATTGAACATACTTCAGATCTCTGGGAGGTGGTTGGCTGGTGCTCAAGGGGCCACAAATTGTATTCAAATCATGACTTCTTTGTTAGCTTTGGCTTGAGGAAATCTCTCTAAGCCAGTTAGGGCTAACAATCACGAACTGATTTGAGGTCAGTTCTTTCATTTGCAGTCCAAAGAGCAGACACTTGCTGGATTTATTTTCCATTATTTACAATGGAAATGAGCTCATCACTATTCCATTTTACATTTCATACTAATCAATTCATTTTTCTAGCTTGCAATCATTTTATTAGTTCCAATAAGTACTTCATGTCTTGTTAATGATAACATAAACCAAAAATATCCAGAATCTGGTTAAAACTAACACCCTTTGAACATTTTGGCCTGCTGCCACTGTTCTGTGTGACTGGTGTGGGGTGGAACTCACACCACTTTCGGCACAATTATTTGTGAGGGTCAACTTGGCTCAGTGGATTACAGCTTCAGGATATGATTGTAATAAATATGGTATGAGAAAACATGCACAACATTTTGAAGAGCAGCAGTGCTATAATTTTCTGCATGTGTGTGGCAAAGCCTATATTTTCTTAGATCTGTCTACCAGAGGTGCTAAAGGGAGCTGTCACTTACTCTAAATTAAGGTCTTAAACTAAAACGAAAAATATCTCAAATATATGCAGATAATGTCATGAAAATATATATAACATAGTGTCAGAATAGAAAAATAGTTATAAGGATTCACATTAATCTATAAAATATTTCAATAACAAACATTTTATTTGATCCTCTGAAAGTATTAAGTATTTTTATAAAATAAGGAGATATTAATCTTTTCCAAGGTGCCATTTGCACACAAACATGTTTTGGTGATCAAAACAACTATCTCAGAATGTGTTCTGGAGTTGTCCTCTATAGAGCTGACCAAAAGATAGTGTTACTGTGTTTCTAATGAATTCATTCCAAAATTCCAACACTCCTGAGGATTTTACCGTTGACTTAAATAAAAAGAACTGCATCTTAAAGAAAATGCTCTCTCCACTGACAACCATTGTAAGCAGAGGTATGCAAATAGTTTCTGATGCTCTAAGGTTAAAAACATTAAAAACATTTAAATGATATCTAAAATATCCCACTTCTGACATCTTCTTCTCTTTATAAAAGCTGATGTTTCCAAGTCATCACACTGGAAATAGTCTCCATAAAGAAATACTTTAGCACTACAGCTTCAAGAGAAATTTATGAGAGTACTAAAACTTACTCAAATTATATTATTTTATCATCTTTATTTTTTTGTTATACTAACAAATATCCAGGCCCATGGCGTCATGCAGAAACATAATTGATGTGCACATAGCAAGACATAATGTCCATTTTGTCTTGGTAGCTGATAGATCTCATCTATTACCTCTCTCAGTCAGGATGGTTTTTTTTATTATTATTTTTAAAATTACTTTATCAATACTTTAATTTTTAAGCAAGTTGTAAAGCTATTTGTTGTGTGTTCCTTCACAAGGATTTTATTTCAACCTTTTTCATAGACTTCTCCAACCATCACATATTCATATTTTTTATTTTGTATTGTAGTATCTAAAACAGCTAGCAAAAGCCTAAAAAACATGAGACTGAACTGACCAGACATTGAAAATATATGACATCTTCTCAAAAGAAAATGCAAAAAACCAGTAATCACCAATGGTATGTTTATGAAAACTCCTATCCAAGCAATGATTAGCATCTGATAATGCTTACAGGTTACAATGAAACAAAAAAAGTCAAATGTATAGAGATAACAGGTAAGTTATTACTTTGATGGTTACAACTACTATTGTCTATAACCTGTTTTTATTTCCAATTGCAAAAGCAGAATCTTGAGGTTTCAAAATGACTTGTGTGTGTGTGGGGGGGGGGGGAGGGCCTCATTCCAATT
>VZRQ01002721.1:42224-52404 GCA_013397975.1 Machaerirhynchus nigripectus | reverse complement strand
TGGTCGTGGGGAAACAGTCTCATTCCAATTCAGCAGACCCTGTAGTTTTCATGAAAGTTATCAATTTATACGGCCCAAACCATTCTTATTTTGAAGAAAAGTTGAAAAGATTTTTTTTTCCAGAAAGACAATTATATTGTGAATTCCCATTAACACGTAAGATGCCATTCACCATCCTTCACAACTGAAACAGGTGGCAAAAGCACCAGACACAAGAGGTGAAAGGTCAGACCTCCAACCCTCATCACCCTACAGACCTTCCTTCCTTTGTACCTTCCTTTGCTTTAGGTAGTGCCCCACAAATAAAGGAAGCAACAGAAACAAACAGCTGAGGATGAAATTATTTTTAGGTACCTGAATTTAAATTACATTTTAGAGCTGACAGGTGAAAATTGGAAATGGTTAATAATCTGTATTAGCAAGAAAGTAGACAGGCGCAGGTTGTTCTCTCTGTCACTTCAAAAAAAAAAGGGATAACATATTGTCATGTGATATACAAAATAACCTCTCTTTTTCCAATCAACAGGATTGCATTAGAGGTTCCGATTTTCCTCATTGGAAATACTGAACTTGATTTCACAGATGCAAATCAGATTAACTCTTCATCTGAATGAATTTAAGATTTGCAAAAGCATAATTACAGAAATTGTATTTACATTTATTATGATAATTTACCTTACACGTTGCCAGTTATAAAGAATATTTCATGTAATGGGTGCATTTCACAGTGTACAGGTATCATACTTCTGGCATTAAAATGTTGCTAAAATTATCTCGCACATAAAAAGAATATTTTTGTTCATGTTTTCCTTCAAAACAACTTTGTAGAAAATGCATTGCACAGAGTGTCCTCATTAGAGTGCTTTTTTGTCTATTTTTCCCTGAAAGCTTTGGTCTCCTAATCTTGGTTGCAAAATATTTTGTAGCTAAAACCTATTTTTCCTAGGAACCATCTTATTAAATTTCCTGGTCTTCTTTCTTGATTGGTTCTGATAACACTCAGACTATTACCAGGGGAGGCTCAATTGAGTGACATCAGGGTGTTATATCCTACTTCAAGATCCCTAAGAAGATGTTTTGTGTTAGGTCAGATGGGGTTTTAAAGTGCAAAATCAGTTCTAAAAAAGTCACTGCCTTTTCAGATTAAGTGATGTATTTACTTTGTGTAGTTAGGTACTAGTGTTACTCTGAAAATGATGTATTTAAAGTTAAAAAGTGGTATTACCCCTCTTTATTTGTAATCTGATATTAACACACACTCAAGAGTTAACTAGCAGTATAAGAACACAGCGACTGTAACCATCAGGTCTCACTTAAGGCATAAGAAAATTTGGAAAATCCTTATTTGGGGTAGAAGAATGAAAAAAGTGGCATACTTACTACGTGGTTGGTACAGGAGGCGATGGCAATTGGGTGAATGAACAGTGTGTTCTCTAAGGGATCCCTTTTTTTCTCATTGTAAGGTCTTTAGCATCTGCTGCTTCCACTGGGACGATGGAGGGAGGGCTGGGACATCCTCTCCAAACTGACAGCATCAGCCCATGGCCTGATGGCCTGGTGGCCAAAGTCCATGGCCTTTGTCAGGCTTCCTTCCCTAGCAACGGTCAGAGAAATAATAACCGCAGATTTCACACTTCCCCTGCCTTCCCAGGAAGGTTTTGTGTCCAGAAAAACCCCAGCTGCTGGACACAGGCTTCCAAGGCGCTTGCTCACCACCTTACTGCTATCTTCCTTTATTGCAGATTAGCCTTGGAGAAGTAATTTTTGTTCTCATTTATGTAAGAATTGAAAAGGGGATTATTAAAAAGGCTATATGGATTGAGTTCCTCTCAAGGTGGCTCTTTCTGTTGAAATGCCACCATGACTATTTTACATTGAAGCACAAATTATTATGATTTGCTTGATTAACATTGGATAGCAATTTGATAAAGACTGGACAGTCAAATAATATTTCTAGAATATTAGTAAAGAATCTTTGAAAAGATGGACTGACAGCATTGAGACTTGATATCAGATATTAATAATTACTACCTTTATATTAATCTGGAAAGTAATAGTAACATGAACTATTACTTTGCACTAAAAGTTACATCCAGTATATCAAGTTCAAACATAAAATATTTCTTCTCTGAGCAGTCTCAGCCTATAGTGCAAATGAATGTTGCCTGAATAAATACTAGCCATTGAGCACAAAAATGGTATGGCACAAAACCTGCGTTTACAAGGACTGTCAGACATGCAGTTGAAGCCAAATGCAAGCCAGTTGGAAGCTGCTCAGAAATTTGGCAGTTAAAATACATATTTTAGGCCTTATGGCTGCATTCATTGCCATATGTTGAGAGCTGTCCCTCTCTATTTATTTTTGTGTTTGGAACTGTCCACCCCTATTTATTTGCAATCCCTTATTTAGGCATAACGGCTCAGCTACTAAAAGATATTAACATATTGCTGCAGATTGAAGGCAGAACAACAGATACAATTAGAGGTTGAGAGGAGACTGAACCATGTCAAAAGATCAAGTCTTATTTAGTCACACAGTAATAACTACCCTATAGCCCTTGTTCTTGTCAAGGTCCATTTCAGCCTATATTCTATATTTCCTCTCAAAAGTAACCTTAATACACTGAAATAACACAAAAGTCTGATTCAAACTGCAAATGTTTGATCTAAACACACCTCAGTGTTTCTGACCAGGCTGTTGATCAGCAGGACTACATCTAACTCTGAAAAGGGGGGTCATATATTGGATACTGAAATTACCATGAGTCACTCTTCAGAGGCTAATATTTTGGAAAGGGCCTGTCACTGCCTTTTGGAGATGGCACGTCCACAACTATAGTAAGGGTGAGAAATTAATTGTACCACAGTGCCTTTGTTATTCTGGTTGAGAAATGCATCCCAGTAGACCCAATGCAGAGGGAAATTAAATGGCATCTTCCCCTCCACCAGATCCAATTAGTTCTGACAATACTTGGCATAACTCTTTGATTCCAGCTCTTATTGCTTCCCCAGCACGTTATTTTTCTCCTGATTTTTCCTCGTGTGGTTCTCTTCCTGATTTCTCTCTAATATACATTGACTTCAGCCAGCAAAGGCACACCCACCTTGTTGCAACACAGCCATGAGACTGCAACCCAAAAGCAATGATTTCAACAACATAAGGCTGCTAAAAGTTTGCTGAGTTTCAGAGTGGCCGATAAGGCATTACACTGTGCCTATAGCATCCCAGCAGCAAGGCTGCAGGGGAAGGAAATTCCAGAGATAGAGGATGACAGAAAGAAGCTGCATTTTCTTTTATTTTTTTTTTATTATTATTTTTTCTACTCTGCGAGGTTTTTTTGCTTTAAAACACATAGAATCAAATACCAGCAGCAGAACTCAGCACTTCAAAACTACCTAAATTGCCTCCATCTTCTCTTTCCTCAAAATAGCTGTTAATACATGCTGTCTGTTTAAACAATGATTTCACCTTGTAAAATACTTCAAAGCTTAGGGAGAAGGAATGATGGAAATTCTGCAAATTAAAAATTTTGTTTTATTATGTGCAAGTTATAGATTGTTTTCTGGATAATTTTAAATCTGATTATTAACAGGTCTCGTGCTGGGTGTTGGCAGGACAGCAAGCTGGCTATAGCCAGATACAAAACCCATGACAGCCAAATTGTGTCCCTAGAGACAGCTAGCTGGTTTCTTCTTTCATGGGATCCACAAAAGTGTGAGCTCTTTCGAGATGTATTTATCCCCATGAAGTTCCCACAAGCCAGAAAAGATGTCTTGTCATCATTAGCTGAGGTATTTATGCACCATAAGGGTAAAGACAAAGAAGAATTTAGGTGCTGAAATCCAGAAATTCGGTTCCCAAATATTCCCCTGCTTATTGAAGTACACAGTCACTTAGCAACTGGTAGGCCTGCCCATCTTTTCAGCTTCCGTGTAAGCCTTCCTTTTCAAGCAGTACTGAAAAATTTAGCATTTCAAACTTTTAATTGGTATCTTCAAAAGAAGTCCCTAATAGGTGCCATGGGAAAGATGGAAGCACGGCTAATGAGAGTCAAGAAGCCCCACATGTGCTGAGAGGAGTGATAGGGCAAAGAGCAAGTCAGCCTCATCTTTTTATCACTTTCATATTCACAAAACAGCCATTGGTCAAGATATTTTTGCCTGGAAGCATGCTCCATCTAGAAATGTATACCTGAACCTTGAGATCGGTCTGATCTTTTTTGGTAGGTTTGATTTGCACTTCACCTACTCTCTCTGCCTGTGAGGAAAATATCAAGTTTTTTCCCTAAAATTCATATTATTCAGTTATTTTCTTTTTCCCCTTCCATCATGCTTTCCCCACAGCATAACATCTTATTTCATATAATGCCCTGTAAATACTAACTCGGCTGGGTAAGGCTTAAGGGAAAACATTTCAACATTTTTTGCAGCATAATAAATTAGAGAGTCACAGATAGGCTTCTCTTTTTTTGAAGTTCCCAGAGTAACATCTATCTGTCTTTTATTCTCAAATAAAACCTTTTTCTAAACCTTTCCAAAGGCACGAACCCTCCCGATAGAAGTGCTCATTTACCCAGCTCTGATCAGCAGGATTTTGAAGTGAGTGTCTCCCATACATCTTCTGGAAAGGACTAGGAAGAAATCAAATAAAAGCTGAGATTTGCTGTTAATTATGACTGTCCTAAAGGAAGTGTGGAAATTGAGTGGAAAGCAAGAGACAGTTCCACAGCTTTTAAATGAGACCCTTATGACTGCAAAACAAGAGGCTCAAAGTCAGGTGTCCTGCAAAGTAATTCACAAAAAAATTTCCTAGGAGGTAATACATTTTATATCTTACATTTTCAGATTCTTGAAGAGATAAGCAGAGGAAATAGCTCATTGATGCATCTCAGGAGAAAAACCTTTAAAAGAAATGTTAACATTCAGCACCAAACAGAAATGATGCGGTATAGCCTAAAATATTCCACTTGGGTAGGTTATTTTATTGTCCCGATAGAAAAATAAAATTTCTTCTGATTGCATAGAAGGAATTTAAAGATTCCAAAAGGCAACTGTATGAAAAATGCTAACTCTGAAACATATTATTTTTCTATAGAGTCGAAATATAAAGTATTAAAAAACTCCATAAGGTTTGCATGGGATCGCTCGTTTGGTGATTGCCTTGGGAACATGTGAATAGGTATACTGAACGTACAGAAAAGAGCAAGGATCAATCCTATCAGCTGATATTGTTTGTCCATTTCCATTGGCACATGGAGCAAAGGAAAATTTTGGCTACTAGCAACACCTGCATTAAAATCAGTAGTCTGTGAAGACCCAAAAGTTTTCTCCATGTAATGTCCTGTTGTAGGCAGTAGGAAGCTCTGCTGGATCAGTGACCTGGGCTTTCAGGGTAGGGGTTATGTCAGAGATGGGCAGGCAGTGGAAACGTGTGCAAAGCAAAGCAGTCCTCTGTAAGTACCATGTGCCAATGCCACATCCGAAAGCAATGCTGAAAAGTGTTGTTTGGAATGAGGACTGGGGCTGGCTCCTATATTACCTATTAATAGGCCATGTGGGACAGAAAGAATTCAGAAATATGAGTTTCTAAACTGGCATTTTAAAGAGCTTTGTGCTTTCTTTCAGTGAAAACAGCAGCATAATAGCGTATTTTCAAAACCTAGAAAAGCACACGATTGCATGCAGCTCTGGACTTACTGGTTTTTTCTGATTTTTTCCAGAAACATATATATCATAATTAAGTTTCCCTATGCAGATATCCTGCAGGACATTTATTGTTGAAGCAATTATACAATTACACACATTTGTTCATTTACAAAATAAGCACATCTATCCATTACTCTAGATGCATCTGATCATGATAATTGTAGTGCCCTGAGCTCTCAATACTTCCCGAAGCAGGTTCTCTGAGTCTCATTTAAATATAACAAGTGTGTCACCGCCTTTAAATTAAATTTACACTTAAGGCTGACTTAAAAGTCAGCCTACTTGGCAGCTTTTGCTAATATAGTTGTCTGTTTCTCACCTACAGAGATACCTTTTCTTTACAGAGTAAATCTTATGCAAAGGTCTGCAGAGAAACCTGGAATTTCTGTCAAAACAGAAGCCAGGGAATTGCTTGATTCTTGATTCAATCTGACATTGAAAGCCTCGATTTGAGGCTTGAAGTAGATTGATTTACAAATAAACAAATAGAGTTATAGAACTGAAAAAATGAATATACATCATGCGGCATCTTTTCTTGGAATACCGAAGATAGCCCGGGGTAATGAATGCATCCAGGATGAATATATTCGGATTAGCAATGCAATAAAAATTGGCATGCAGATACCTCTCAAGTATAAGAACCAAAGCCAGAAACAGAAAGAGTATGGGTGACAGCAACTGCTTCATGTCTTGTGTATGGGGTTGGAAACACAGCATATTCTTTCAGAAAATGTAAGAAATACATGTGGTGTTGTGACAGATTAGCTTTTAAAGTAAATGTATAGCAACTAGATAAATTAAATAATGTTTTCACAGAGACTGCAATCTGCAAAATGAGTGTCGGACTGGAATGGTTTATTAATACAGTTTGTTAGGAGGATGCCAAGAATTATTTAAATTGAATTAAATTAACACAAAGGTTTCTTAGTTAAACAGAATCTAGCTGAAGGGGCCAGCAATCATGATCAATTTCAGTATGGCACAAAGATTATCTCTGCAGTATGTATTGAAAAAATTATTTATATTAGGAATATTCAAGAAAGTTAAGACAGCAATTATTGAAAAAAATATATATATTAGGCTTAGATACTACACTATTTCATCATGTTTTTCCTATTCAGGGAAAGAAAAAAAAAAGCTGAGTTGCATTTTTTGACCTTTACATTTACAACTTATTCTCCCAGTTTGTTTAACATCTTTTCTACCTATTGCATGTAGAGGATACAACAGCTGGAATAAGGAAACATTTTGACTGCTGTTACATCTTCTAACATTCACCCTTGTCATATTTTGCACAGTACATTAAGCAAAAACATAACAGGCAGTTATTACAAGCCTGCTTTCTATTTCAGTGAATCTTTGTTAGGCAGGGGCAGGAGAGCAAGGAAAACGAGCAGAGGTGACAAAACAGCAAAAGAAACAAAACCCCCCGAACAAAACAGAGTAATTACACTGTACCATGTTAGGAGCAGTAATGAGGTTTTCAGAACCCAATGTACTTGTTATGAAAGACATGATAAAGGTAACATTAAAGCAAAACAAAAGAGAAATACTCTGAGAAAGCAAACAAAAAACATTGCTATCAAACCAGTAATCTAATCATAGGGATTGAAGAGCAGAGGGGAGAGATTTCCTGTGCCAAGATGCGCAGTAACTTTATATCCCTGCAGTGGGGCCAAGATGCAGTACAATAAGGCATAAGGTGAAGTACATCTTTCAAGTGCATTTTGCTTACATTCTCGTAGGCAGCTGCAATATGTTATTTTATTTTTCTTGTTGGTGTATTTCTTCTTAGCACATAGTAAGCAGCTGTACTTCACTGACAGCAGAGGTAGTACAAGCTCTGCTGAACCCCTGGGTCCTCCTGGGAGATGTGCCAGTTGGACAGAAAATCTTCTGTGACTGCCCATGGGTACCAGCACAGTCAGCCACGGGTCATTCAGCATCTGCCACAGCGCACTCTGGAAGGGGAGTGCGACTGCTATTTCTGCAAAGCATTTCTTTCCCTGCCTCCTCTCCTCTAGTCCCCTCCTCCAAGCTATGAATAGTATTTGGTAAATTCTGGCTGTTTAAAAATAGTTTGGAGATGATAAAACTTGCCTTTTTGCAAACGTTTTCGCTGAAAAGCTAAAATTCACACAGAGTCACATTACCTGCAGTTGTCAAATTGGCTTTTTTGATATCAGTGTCTTACTCTTTTAAGATGGTGCCAGTCTGGAAAGATGAGATATGGACTATTGTCAAGGGCTGTTGTAACTATGTGAGTTAGCAAAGAGGTCTCAAGTTCAGTGAAATGGATTTGAAAAGACAGGACTAAACAAACACCTCCTTTTGCCAAAAAAGACCTCAGTGATGTTGTGAAAGGGCTGCTCCTGTGCAACAAGATGACTGAGAAGTACTTTCTCACTCCTCAAGAGACCAAATAAATATTTTAATTATTCTTAATGAAGTAACATGACTCTTAGTCATGTTTACCAAATTAAAAGGTCATAATTAGTTTCTGGCAATTAAATCTTATTGCAGATCTTTTGAAAGTTTTAACTTCACTGAAAAAAGCACACTTAGTTTACATGGGAAAGCAGAAAAGCCAGTCCATAGCCCACTGAAAAAATCCATGAATATATGCCTTATTTTGGTCGTAGATAAAGACTAATTGTCTCAGAAAAACACCTGAAATTTTAAAAATAAACACATACAACTATATCTGTGTATATTTTTTATATTTGTTGCCATGCCCCATCCATATTTCATGTGAGGGAAAAAAAAGTATTAAAACGTAGGAATTGTGATTGCTTTCAAAGTACACAGGAGACAGAAAATCAAATCAGTGATCCTTATCTTGGCAGACTACTGAAATCTGCAGGAACACAAAGAATCTCCTGCAATCTCTTTGCATGAGAAATGCAGTATGTTAGTCTTACTCCCACAAAGGTGAACAATTACAACACAGTCTTTAGCCACATCTTGCTCACTGATAAGAGTGTGTCTGGGGAGCCACAGAAACCCATTTCTTCCTAGGTATAAAACAAAATGTCATCCAGAGAAGACTGTCCACCTTCATTACAAAAAATGCTATCAAATACCAGCAACATCTTACTATCAGTCTATTGTAATTCCAGTTAGCAAAAATATATTTGCAGTTATATAGGTAAATGCATAGACAAAATCAGCTTCTGACCTCTTCTGTTATAAATAAGGTTTATTTCTAGGAAAAAATATGATCTTAATATTTAATCTGGGGAGGGCAAGATACACATGGCTTGAACTACTGGACCATGTACACCTTCACCAACATCACTAGAGAGATCTCTGAGCAAGAGAACAGAGCCCACCAGTTGTTTTGCTCTTGTCTGGAACTGAAACTTATTAAGGAATTCCTTCTTTGACAAGGATTAAAAAAAAAAAATTATTCATCTCTCTAGTGCCATTTCAATTTAATTCATGGAGATTAAGTGCTCCTAGGCTAAGCTTATATGTCTTGGTTCTGTCCAGGAGAGGGTTAATTTTGCATTAGCTGGCAGAGGGCAGGCCAGGAGGTTATTCTATACCACCTCATGTCCTTGCTGGGGGCAAGGCAAAGGGGCAGTCTTCCAGAGAGACAGGGTTCTGTCTGATCGAGAACACATGGTAAGGGCAGACATCTGGTACTCTCTGTTATTGGGGTTTTTTGTTTTCTCTGTGGAGAGTTTCTTTTCTTATACCTTTTATAATTAATGTTGTTGCTGTTACGGGTTGCTTCAGCTCATTGGTGTTTCCAGTTTCTTGTTTCAGCCTGTGTTCTTTGCCTTTTGTGCCTCCTGTTGGAGGGGTGAGGGGGAGAGCCATATGGTTTTATTGGGAGCACTAAAGGGGAGAATTCCACTCCTAAACCATAACGTTATGTTATTTATCTATTCTTTTAAAAGAAATTCTGTCTTTAGCCAAACCCCAAGCTAAATAATACTAGAACTCATTTTTGTCTTAAATCCTATTTTTCCCAAATAAGAACAAATGAAATATAAGTCCCAGTTACAGCAGACTTAAAATGGATTTAGATTATTTAGTTCCATAAGGAAAGAAAATAAATCACTTTTAGGGTTCCTCGAACTCAATATGAAGATAGTAATATCATGCAGACCTGATACTGATAATTGCAATGACGGAGTCCAGGGAAAATACTCTGTAATTATCACCAAAACCACTTAGACCTTTGGATACATGTTCCTGAAACTCCACTCTTCCTGTTCAGTGACATCCAGAGGGAACTGCACAGTGCTATCACAATATTATTTCCCCATTATATCCTGAGTGGTTTAATAGTCACACTTCAGAACTTTCTTCAAATGAAGTCTAAAAGCAGTCCAAAAAATGGAGAAGATGTAAACATCAGGGTCTATATGACAGAAGTGTGTACAGGAGTTTTATTCCCCTAAATACAATTTTGGTAATGTCGCAAGATCTGTTTTCTAATCCTAAAAAACATGTGTAAGTTCCC
>VZRQ01002721.1:0-42178 GCA_013397975.1 Machaerirhynchus nigripectus | reverse complement strand
AATTAATGACTAATGCGACAGGGGGTTAAGTGTTCCTATCAGTTTTTTCAGTTTTTTCCATTCTGCTTCTGTTTCCCAACCTTTGCCTCCACTGACTTCTGAATGAGGTTTATCAAAGGGACAATTGGATTATAGTTGTATCAGGGAAAATCAATAAATAATATTGAGAAGTGTCACTTTCCAGAAAGGAATACTAATACTTCTTTAAGGTCTGTTACATAACAGTCTTCAGTACCATAAATTCATTATTTAGAAGCCAATGCAGTTTGTATTCCCAAGGATAAGCTTTCAAATTTTTTTAAACTGTATTATCAAGGGAAGCTAGAATTACAAACATCAAGAAGTATGGTTGCAATATTCAAAATATTAGAAAATTCAACTAGACTGGAAACACAGAGAGAATTCCTTATGCTTTGGGATACCATTCTGAATTAGAAATCTCCCTTGGCTGTTAATACCCACAAGTCAATAAGATTATATGTTAGGCTAATTCCATGCAATGACAGCAAGCAGTCCCACACTGACAGAGGCTGACATACAGCACAAGTACCACAGAAGCCACATGGAGTTTCTGTCAGTAACAAAATACGTTTGCAGTTGAAGTCAGTACCTGCTAGTATGCCAGAGTGCCAGCAGCCAGCTCTGAGCGCATTTGCTGCAGAGTTTTAAGACTGTCACATCACTAAATCAAAGTTGCTCAGTGGTTGCCAAATGTTAGCTCATTAAGCTGAAGGAATTACTGAGCAGCCTCAGAAAAGAAAACAAGTTCAGACAGAAGTATATGAATAAGACAGTATCTGCTGACTTACTTATATGGAGCCTGGTACTTCAGCAGTTGTTCCATTTGCTCTGTCTTAGACAAGGTTTTCATGTTTAGAATATTCAAGAAAGCCTGGGATGCTGTTTTCTTAGCTTCTCCTGATCCTCTGAAAAGCAATGCCTTGCAATATTGACAATAAGGTAAGATTTTTTTTTCCAAGAAGCAAAAAGTAAAAACTGTAACTAAATCTGCTCCAGGAAATAATTATCCACATAAATAATAAGAATTGATTTGTCAATCAGTGTGCCTAGGGAAGATTTTTGATGCACTATGACCAAAAGAGATTTCTTTTGGAAATGATTTGGAAATGATCACCTGAAAAATGATTTCAGGTGCAATAGCTGAAATTGCCAGATTGGTATATTCCTTTGGGAATTTCCAGTTAGCTTCACTTCCTGATTTATCATCCAGGGAAAATGATTATTTTTGAAAACCCTCAAAACACAGTCCTAATACTGGCAGAGATGTGGAAGCCCAGGAAGGGTAGGAAACACGGGCAGTGAGGAGTGAGGAATAAATGTGTCAGTGGAAGTGCAGAACACGTGCAGAACAAAGTGCAGAAAAGTGCAGAACAGCTTGCTGCTGTTCTTTCCTTTTCTTAAACAACAAAAAAAGAAAGCTATCTGCTAATACTGTACCAAAAAAATATACTATAACATCAATTTATTTTATTGAGTGTACAAGTAGTCAACATTAAGCAGATTTATGGTTTTAAAACCTGTTATACTGTGTGTGTCTGAGGAAATTTCTTCTAGATAAAGCTGCACTTCAGCTACACAAGGAGTGTGTATGGGAACTGCTTTATAGAACCATTTGGCACATGCTCTGCTTTTAGATTTGTGCAAGTGAAATCACATTTGATGGCACTACAGCTATAATTTAAATCAGCTCTTGGCCTAACTGTGTTCTGAAAACAGCTGCAGCATACCATGGCAATGGGAAAACACCTCCTGACACTTCCAGTGCTAGGATATAAATGTAGGGTATCACATTAATAGCAATCAGCTTCTCTGGACTGAGCTGAAGACAGTGGAATTGCTGGGCTGGTAGAGCTTTGTGAAAGCCTGAGGTAAAGGCTGCAGTGGAGAGTTCTAGGAAAGAAGGCAGCATGGGGACTCATTTTTGAGGGCCTGTTTAGAGATTGTGAATGCAGATGAAAAGTTAATTTTATCTCAGTGCAACTTATTTCCATTGCATCCAGAAGGCACTGTGTGGTTTTGGCTCTCATATAATTGTCTTTATAATGAGTGCTTTTGGAATACAGTGGTAATTGACCACACCTAATCACAACACTTCTAAAAGAAACCACTCTGATTAGGCAAGGTGTTGTCATTAAAGCTTTTCTTCACAAATGTCTCCATGAAGATCAGATATAATTTTTTCAGTTAGACCAGTCTCAGTCTAAATGAACCTGCAAAGAAGAGGACCCAGGGAGCAGGCTCTCTTCAGCTTTACCAGACAGATTCAAAGTAGGATTTGCAGGAAGACTGCAGGAAAGTTTGCAGGAAGAAGGCACCATCTACAGATAGGGGCTAATGTGATCACAGCTTCACTGTAGCTCAGGGTGTGGGTTGTAAAGCCAGGTGACTTCAGCCAGGCTCTCAAACCCACATGAGCTAGTCAGAGAACACTCCCTAGAGATTTTAGGTTTCAGGGCATGTCACAAGACAGCACATCAGCCCGTTTTCACAGATGAAATCTGGGCATGTCCATAGCCTCAGGAACAGAACAAGGTCTTGGCTTTCCCAGAATCGAACTATAATCCAGGCCTCACAAAAAGAGCGTGAAAAAAAACCAAATCTAAGTTTTTTAATGTGTCCATGAACTGACTTTTCATTTCCCTCTTTTCAACCCATTTCGTTCCTAAACATCTGGGATACTTCAGAAATAGCCAGTCATGCTCGATTTATAAACAGACAGACCAATCACACTGTCACAGGTGGAATAACTATACTGGGGGAAACAAAACAGTTTAAGACACTGACACTTGCTAGCCCAGAAATGCAGCATGTCATCATCTCAAGTGAGATTGTGTGTCAGTCTGTGGGGTTCAATTGCTACTTAAACACGTGAGAAGTTCTTTCTAAATGTCTCGGTCATCTGCAGAACCTCTTTACATCTGATTTGCCAGCTGTCTCAATCTTTGTCTGTGCTTGTAGATGGCTGTCTGTCCTGCTCTGACAACCCACACTGCTAAGCTCCTCCCCTGTGAGAGCTCAGACACCCTTAAAAGAACGTAAAATGTACATTTCTCACAGGTCACATTTCCCTCTGAGCTTCTCTTGAGCACATGCAGATTCTCCGAAATGTTTGTCCTGTGAAAGGTGATGTACCCCCATGTTGTCTGAAGCTGCGTGGAGAGAAAGCTTGGCTGAATTTAAACTAGAAGAACTTGAGCATTGGTGTTTGTTTCTCATGCTGACAAATTTGTCTTGGATTCTGTGGAAATAAACTCTACCTGAGATAACAGGTCTTGTTTGTTGTTGAGCTCTGGCAGAAGTGTCTTCACCAAAGAAAAGATTTCAAACGCTTTTTACAATCAATTCTGAAATGTTTTTCAATTGCAGTTTTTAAGGGTGAAAAAAATAAGAAAATGAAATCATTATAATATTTCCAGTTATGAAGTCCTTCTGCAGAGAAGCAGTTGTGTTGGAGTGAGAGCTCCTCTGGACCCAGGCCCAGAGGAAAACCAAAGCACAGAGATTGAATTAAAACCTTTGGGTAAGCTGAGATACATGAAATCACACCAAAGTGAAAGAGAAATATAGATTTTTAACTCTTAGTAGAAAAATATGCTAAGTGCCTTAAACATTGAAAAGCTGCAGCAAAGAGACCTTAAACACAGTTTGTACTGCAGCAGTTTTACCTTTTCACAGAATTTCCTTACTCTGGACAAAACATAGATAGAACTATATCGTTCACATTTTTTAGATAGAGTGTTCACATAAACAGTAAGAGTTGATAAAAACTATATACGCAAATTCGTGTAATACCTATGTAAGACTTGTGTAAGATTTACGATCATTAGAATTAGACCAGGATAGGTTAAGAAAAGAAAACTAGAATCGTGTGTTAATTTTACTGGTTAATCAACAAATATAATCCGCTAACTGTAAGTTAGTTGGAACTGCAACTGCAACTGCAACATCTCCAACATCATCAAGCTTAGCCTGCTGTCGCTGCCGCTGCTGCTTTGCTTTATCGTGTATCCCCTTCGAACTCTACCTTCAGAAACTATGAACTGCAAAATAAAGGACTTTAGCAAGGCAGCCGCCTCCTCTGCTCTTTCACCCTCGGCCGAAAAGGGAGGGTGTCCTGTCACAAGCTCAACACAGCTGGTTCTGCCCTCCTGACAGAAAGCTCTGTGCCAGGGCTATGACACATCGTAAGCTACTATTCAGTTTTGATCTAGAGTAGAGATCAAGTCAATCATTATAGTGTATCCAACATGTGTCAATGACAACTGTTGAACTGATGACTCAGCAGACTCATTATTTTCAGATCTACTGCGAGGTGAACCTGGAAATATCACCCTTCTGGTAGTGATGCTACGTTTTATATATTTCTTCTACACAAAACGTACGCATACTTTCCCAAGGCAGTCAAAAACTTATTCTTTTGAAAATATCCAGGTCATCTATATATTTGCATTCAAGCAAATTAGTTTAGTAGCAGAAATATTTGCTGAAATAAATGAATTTAATGTGGCCAATTTGCAGAGTGATCATTTAAAATTACGACTGTCAACACCAGGAAACAGAATCTAACAGCAATGCTTACCCAGTCATGATAAGAATACTTGTACATGCAGTCAAAAAGCCTAGAACACAAATATTCTCAGTGAATGCCTTGGCATAATCAATAAATTTCTGCAATACTTGACTTTTAAACTCAGAAAATCACAGAGCACGAGCAGCTTTGAACACAAAAAAGCCGATGCACAGAGAATAGAGAAGCACTCACCCATCTTCTCAGAAATAATGCTTTTTATGCATTCTTGTCCATCACTGTTTAGACAACCTATTCTGGATACACAAATTAACACTGCTTTCATTTTGCCCTAATGAATTCCACTGCTTTAATACCAGATTCTAGATCGCCTGCGTAGCACACTGTGACTTTGTGCTCACCAGGAAGAGCAGCTGAGAGACTGTCTCCAGTTCATAATGGCCAGGAATTTTGGCAATTGGATGAAACACTGCAAGACCCCTGAAAGTGGCCCAGTGTTATTGGCTGGTGATAACTTTCTTTTCAGAGATTGATTCTTTTTCATTACACTCCTGGCTGAGTGCAGGTGTACAGAATAATAGCCCATGGCAACAAAGAAGATGAAAGTCAATTACAGCTGGAGATGAGAAAGAAAATTCATTTTTAGTTCGTGTTAGCTGTTGCCCCTGCGAACACAACGACATGCTTTTATCACATAAGAGCAAAGAATGTCAAGGTGTAATCTTTGCTCTTTAACCCTCTTTCTGCTTTGTACCATATAGGAAGTATAACATTTTTTAATATATCTATATGTCTTTGGTGCATGTCAAGTTGTCTGCCTGAAAAGCAACTCAAAAACATTATTTTGTACCACAGAGTACAGATAATTTTGGCAGAGTGGATTTTCAGTAGGCCTAGATACAGATTTGAATTCTATTTAAACATACTGACCTTTCTGGTCACAGATTTTTATAAACTTTATCCATGTGAGAGGAAAGGAAAAAGCCCCAAAGATACTGGAAATTTAAAGGTTTCCTAGAACGTCCCTTCCTTCCTCCAAGTTTTTAAAATTAAAAAGAAAAAAAAAAGAGAGAAGGAAAATCTCCCTACCCTCAGGACTCTGATAATGTACCTAAAATTTCCTCCTTTTTTATCGTGTCAATAGACAGTAAAAGAAATCTTTTAAAAAGCTGAGATAGCATTTTATTTTTACTCCTGAATGGAATAATCAGATGCCTCCTTCCTTATGGAAGTTATCACAGCAAAATGTTTTAAATTCCCTCTTATAGCAGTGTATCTGTGTAGTAGCACACCAACGTGATATATAGTGCATGTTAACTTAATAGTAGAATAAATCACATTATTTGTATTACAGACTGAATTAATAATCTCCTACCCACATGCTTTCCTATTCCATCAGGCAACTCAATAAGCAAATGTAGCAAAGGTTCATGGTTTTTCCCCAAGACAAAATAATTTGCTTTAATTGCTAGTTTTATTATTTTTTGCATATTACTTTCGCACATAGTTAAGTAGTAAGCACTCTTGTCCAAACTTTATTATTTCTCACAGAAAGTATCAATGCTATATCTAAATCTGGAATAAAATATATTGTGAGATGTTCTGAGTGAGGGCCTCTTTCCGTGTATTTTATTAAAGAAATTCTGAAGAAGAAATTAGCACAGAGAAGTTAGGAATTTAATTACAAATAGCAGTGCAAAATCATGAAAATTATTAGGAATGTCAATGTTTCTCTGACTTTCCTGGCTGCTCAGAGCTTCATCCAACCTGGTCTAGAATGCTTCCAGTGATGGACCATCCACAGCTTCTCTGTGCAGCCTGTTTCAGTACCTCACTACACTCATGGTAAAAAATTTCTTCCTAATATCTAAAGATGCTCACTTTTAGTTTGAAGCCATTACCCCTTTTCCTATCACTTGCAAAAGTCTCTCTCCAGCTCTCTTGAAGGTCCCCTTTAGTCCATTAAATGTATTTTCTTTTTTCTAACTATAGTGTCTTTTAGACAGTTTTGACTGTGCAACCAGGCTGAATAATGACATACAGGTACCTAAACACATGGAGAGCACTATGCTTCATTTTGAGTCTCAGTTTGCACCTGAATCATTATACTGAGCAATATCACTCAGTGGATGAAACTCTCCATGTTTAGTATCATGAATTCAGTTTAGAAATAAGAGGCAAGCAAGGAGAGTTCAATAGGAGATTAAAAACAAAAAACAAACAAACAAAAAAAAATTATGAAACTCACTTTAAAAAGCCCCCCAAAACCAGGCTTCCTTCATTTATTAAATGCTCAACATATTTAAAATTGACAAAAGGTTATAGTGCCATGGTTTAGAAATGGCACTCTTCAATTTAGTACCCACCCCCCCCCCCCCATATACAGAGAGGCACACCCCTGTGAGACCAGTAGGGTCCTCGACAAGGTAGTTCACGTGCTAAAGTTACCCTAAATATTAACTGATTGCTTCAGACACAACATTAAAGTGTTACTGAAGAAGATCTGCAGACGACATAAGGCTTGACAGACTGATAAGCACCGAAGAGATAGGTAGAGACACAGATCAGTCAGTCTTTGGCAACAATAATTCAGTTTAACCAAACCAAAAAACGTCAGCAATACACGTATACTAGGTAGGTGACTGTTTTGGAAAACAGTGATAAAGAATTTGGGAGCCACAAGAAACAACAAGCAGAAAGCAATGAATATGCTGCCAGGAATATCTTACTTGGATCATAAGTAGCTTTTACGTACAGAGAAGTTTTGTTACTCCTTCAGGTATCACTCATGACAGCTTCTGTTCTCCCAGTGCTTACCAGAACTCCTTTCCACCTGAGTCTGATCACACAAACCCCTCTGAGAAGTTACTTCTCTCTAGTTACATCCTCCACAGCTATTTGCATAATGACAAATTTAAGATGTAAGTAATAAAAAATGCCAGTTACTTTGACTTGTCACAAATATTTTCCTATTATAAGACTGTTTCTCCTTTGCCAAGAAAAACCTGCCCTTTGTCCTCACAATATTTAGGAAAAAGGCCACTGAAATAGGGTCAACCTAGGGTTGCGGTCAAGAATAAGCTAAAAACAGGCTCTGACTAGATTAACTTCTAATGTCTGACTCCTTTCTCTGGAATACCTGAATTAAATCACAGGTTCTAAACACATCAGCTGTCTTGGTCTAAGATAATTTAAAGGGGAACACTCTAAAATGAGTTTCCCCCTCTGTTTTAACCAATCCCTTTCCACCAATAAGGATAAACGAAATAAGAGGAGATATAAGTGAAAAAAAATAACAGTCTACTAACAAGAAAAACTTCAACAGGCAAAAAATAACATTAAATAATTGCTAGATAAAAAAACTGCTAAATCTCGCAAACTGAGAAACTTAAAATGGCAGACTACACCTCCCTTCCATGATGGTGGCTCCCTCAGCTGGCCTCATGGCTTGAAAGACAAGGGGAAAATGATGAGCACTCTCACCCCCAAAAAGGCAAATTTGCTGAATATAGTCAACCACTTCCCAAATTTAAGCAACACACAAAACCTACGTAGAGGAATTTCTGAGAAAATTAATATGCACTGTTATTAATATTAATATTAAAAATTCAAGATTCTTCTCCAGCCCTTGCTGAGTGAGCTCCATGTCCAGCCAAGTTCTGAGACTGTAAATAGGGATGATTTCCTCTCCTGTAACAGGTGAGGTGAGTACCACTCAAGTGAACTGTTACTCATTTATGCAAAGAGATTTTGAGAATCCCTATAGTACCAGAGCTACTGGACTCTCTCCTGCCTGGAACTCCAGTTCTGCACCAGGGGTGGCCAGAACAGTGAATTTCGAAGTTATGCAGGGCAGGTGTGATGCAGAACGGCTCTCTATAGCTCATTCTGTCCCATGAAGTAACATTCCCTCACTTTTGATGGGAAGAGATATTCCATACATATGCAGGAAAGGTCTTCAGAGCCGCTCACAGTTTTCGTACCTTGTTTATTATAATTCAGGGAACTCATCAATAAGGAATAAAGTGAAATTGAACTTACGCAACTCATTACTTGGTGAGACACTTATAGAGGCCAAAAGGTGAGAGATGAAAGTGTAAGGCCCAAAAAAAACCCACTCGATGAAACTTTTAAAAGGGGTTACAGGTGTTCATGTACTCTGAGTTAGATGCATGGCAGAAATACCAGCAAGATATTCTCAAGAGATCAAAGCCACAAAAAAGACTTGACTAGCAACATTAGAGAATCACAGAACTTTGGCAAAAGGTTTACAGCAGCATTCAGTCAACATGAAACACTTCCCAAAGCATTAACATAACCCATTCAACTTCACAATCTTTAAGCCCATTCTATTTTAAGTGACTCTAAAATCCCAAGAAGAGGAATTAGAAGAGAGAAAGACAGAAAAGATATAGAAAGGGACACATATAGTTACCAACTCCTGGTTTCCAGCAGTGTTCAACTGATAGAAATTCCAAGAAGAGGTAGAGTCAAGACGTGTTTGCCTCCTGCTCAGCCTTAAACACCCCTTGGCCTTCCTGGGCCCTTCCCCAGGTGAGACTTGTGGTCATTTGGCCACTCAGGAGCTGGGTTAGGGGCTCCAGAGGTGGGTGTGGAGCATTGCCGGTGCTGTGCCAGGGATTGGCAGCCACTGCAGGGGCTGGGATACAGGCTCTGGGGGTGGGGTGCACAGGGCAGGGCACTGCCTCACCTGGGCAAGGCCTGACCTGTCCCTTCCCTCACACACGTGCACCCCAAAAATGTCTTGAGACATCAGTCTTTCCAGTCTCTCACAAAAACAGAATTTAAACACACTTCATAAGGTCTCCTGGTGCAGATCATATTTGTATGTATCTGTGCACATGAGGTACCCCAATACTGATTAGAGGATCTGTGGGAGATAATCCAAATGAAAAAAGAATTAGTACATGGAAGCAGAGACTAAACCAAAAAGAAACATTCAAGGAAATTTAGTAAGGGTGACCCACTTCACTGAGGAAAAACCTGACAAACCCAAAACCAGATCACACTACAATAAAATCTGATGACAAGAAACCTTCTGCTGACTGGATGGACACTCACACTGAGAAGCCCTTTAAAATGAAGAAATTCTCTATAGAGTAGGTATGCTCCTACACTGAGTAATTCTTGGGGGAAAAAAATAGTAACAGTATCAAAAGATGAAATTCAAAATTACAGACATATCACAGAAAGAGAACAACATGTCTCTGCAGAGCCATCCCCTGAGAAATACTCCTTATTTGATTGTTTTCCGTGTCCCAAGCTTTAGCGAACACTAAAAACTTACCCTTTCCTTGAGAAACTCCTCGTTACAAAACACAGATGACATTTTTCCGCACTACATCCTCAGACCTGGCAGGCGCATCCCATAGGGAGGTGCTAGGATGGGCAAGAGGCTGTTTGCTCCTACAGATTCCCGGTAACAACCACCTCCCCTTGACTCCAGAAATCCATTCCAATGGAAGGCATTCCTGAAATGCATTCCTTCATGGAAGGCAATGCCGCCACACTGAAACCCTCCCTCCACTGCTGTTGAGGGGAGTGTGGTACCTCCACAGCGATCAGCTGGTTCAATCCTCCCCTACTTCAGGGTACCTACTTTCTTCTAGAAAGTTTGTGTACTGACTCACAGCAGTGAAACCAAAGGGTTGCTGAAGGAAACCCTCAAACTGCACAATAAATTAATTCTCTAGACTGAGATGATACTTGGTCCCCCTTGTTTGGTACGTGCCACAGTGTATTTTCAACTCCTTTGCTCAGCTGGAATTTTGACCTGAGAGATATGTCTGCCTTCTCTTGTTCGCCTCTGATAATTCTTTTGAGAACAGGTTAATAATTCACAGAAAAAGTTGGGTCATCCTTTCCTTTGAATAAGTACAAGTGATTTTTAACAAGCCTTTGACAGCTCTGAGAAGTGCTTATCTTCCCTAACAATTTTAAAGACCTGATATTTTTTTAAGAGTATTCCTTTAAAGCAAATCAGTCCAAGACTCTTTTCCTTGGTGTTTTCTCCTATAAGTGGGATAGTATTTTCAAAGCTATAAAATGGAGTTTCAAGAGAAAGGCTTTTTTATGGCTCCTTTGATAACTGCATATTTCATGGTAACAGGAATAGTGTTTTATTCAAGGAAAGGAGGAGTAAAAGCTCTCAAGAAAGTACAGAGAACATGGAACACCTTACCTTCCTCCAGCATATTTGGCAATTTGGATGCTGCAGTCACTGTCATGACTTCCACGTTTGCAAGCAAGTAGGTTTATGGGGAAATCAGGAAGGAGGTACAGATCCCTTCCCTGTGCTCTCCCTAGCTATGCAACATGAGGGTAGCCAGCACTGTGGCTCATTGCATACAATGTTTTTGAATATTTTTGCATTTTTACCACAGTAGTGGCATGTATAAAATGTGAAAATGATTACTAAATGGAAATGTATCTTTTTACAAGAGACGACCCCATATCCTTTTGTAAAAGTATTTTTTGAACCATTTTGTACAGTCTTAACATTCACAGAGGTGTATTAGTTCTCTCTCCTGAAGTTTCATACTGAATTCATATGCTAACTACACAGGATGTACCCTAGAAAGACTGGGAATTACATGAAAAAGCTCTTGACACTTGGTAAACTTGGTCCTTGTGCAATAGTCACCAAGGGTCTAGGCACTTTTCCTATCTGGCATGGTAGAATATAACACTACAGGACTGATGGATATAGATGGAAAAACTTTGGTAAGTGTGTTACCTTTTTACAGGTTGATTTTTTTCCTTCATTTGCTATAGCAGTTAGTCAAGACTTTGTTCATAATACAAAGTGAATTTGCTCCAATGAACAAAAAAGGTAAAAGGTATCTATTGTAAATTCATTACCTTTGTGGGAAATTGATCCATCTAAAGTGGAAAACTAAAAATTTAAAGAAGTAAATTAAGTTTTTAGAAATACATTTGAAAATTTCCACATCCCGTCCTATTTTTAAAACTTGGAATTGTCAAACTGCAGTCTGAAAGGACTCCTTGCCTATTAGGCAGTTCTCAAATTGTATTGATATTATCATTTCAACCTGTTGGAAACAAACAAATAGTAGTGTCTGCGTTTTCCTTTTACTAACCTTGTCCTAAAAGATGAGTTACTCTTCTAGTGAGTAATTAGACACATTTTCAGTTTCCAAGGAGCTCTACATGCTATTTTCCTACTTCTTGAAATGAAAGCTACAGTCTAAGCACCTAAGCAATTTGAGCAACAGACTCTTCCTTGGACATAAATTCGAAAACATTCTGCAGCAAGAACCTGCTAATCTGCTTGCAAGTTCACATTAGTTTCTTACTGTTACTTTCAATAAGTGAAAGTCACAGTGTAGGCTCCATAAAAATCAGATTTACAAGTTTAATAAGCCCCATTACAAGTAATTTCTCAGATTTTCATGGTCCAGTTATCTTGGAAAGCCTGTAGGAAAGAAAGCAAAAACCATCTCTAGCCCCTTGTTCTTACAGCAGCACAACAAAGGCAAAACAGTAATTTCCTTTACCATGCTGTAGAGAGAAGTTAAAACTCTGCTCAGTGAGACCTTGTGAAAGGTTACATGGTGGGAAATGCTTCTCTATTGCATAGAAACTCGGTGTTCTGTTAGGAGATAAGCTTTTCTTTACAATGGACTTCCTGAGAAGCTGCTGAAGACTATCTCACCGCTATCTTGCTGACAGGGCCATCAATTGTGGCACTGAGAGCATGTGTCCCCATAGCTCAGAGACACAAAGTACCTTGGATTTCCCCAGTATGCATTCAACCTATTACTAAACCTATCATGCCATTCCTAATGAGGCCATACAACTCATGTGAGAAATCAGTAAAGCTGTACAGCTAAAGTCAGCATAGGGGGAGCGTGCAAGTGGAAAGGACAGAATTAAGCAGTGTTGTTGTTTCATACCATTCGTTTTTTCCCTTCACTGATCGTTTAGTTAGTGAATGGAAAATGGGAATGTGGAAGTTATGACCAAGTGTCAAGGAGTTCTCATAGCCCCCAGCTAGTAACTTACTTAAAACAGAGTGTAAAGATCATGGTTAGATGATGGAAAAGCTTGATGTTGCCTGGGAAGCTGTAAATATTGAGAAGCTTTGAGATTGGAAATCAATTACTAGTGTGGTACAAATCTAAACCTGTGACAAAACAGATACCAGATACCTAAACAGGAAACAGGTCCACTGAAGTATTCAGAGTGAAGTTTGCAGTTGTCTTCTTTATGTTTCTAGTTCTTTTGATCTCTTTGAGTATTTGTTGAGGAATTATCCTGCAGCAGCTGAGCATCTCAGACTAATATGCACAACTTAAAATATTTTGTCAATATTTTAATATCTTAATATTTTTGCCTGCTTCATTGATATAAAACTATGGGAAATTACATTAAATATAATTAGGTATCACAATAACGGTTACCTAATTTGCAGTATAAGCTGGTTTTCTTCTCAAAGCCTACACACTTTCTTAGTTTCCCTTTGTTGGCAAATAATTGCTATTTGCAACTTCTAGTTTTATTTTGGATTTAAATTTCTCTAGGGAGCAGACTTCATTGTCTATGTTTGTTTTGACTCTAACACAAACAACAGAACAAAATAAAAAGTTATGTAAATGTAAAGAGCGAAGGTTTGTGCTTACTTTTTCTTTATTCTGAAAGAAATTCTCAGTTTTTCAAACACCCAACTCTGGTACTTGCAGACTCAGAAGCATGCTAATTTCCAGGTGCAAACAGCCCCTACTCCACAAAGCAGCCTATAGGTCCCCAGTGTGCCACACAAAAGTGCCTGCTTCCAACACAGATTTGCACTTACTGTTCTCATGGATGCCACACAGAGAGATACGTGCCCTGTTGCCAGTATGCTTTTCTAGTGGAGACATCCTCAGGAGAGGATGAGGGTATCAATGCTTTAGTTTTCTTTGGTGCACAGAAACCTTTGATGGTTAGATATCCCAGTAAGATCAAAATAGGCACAACCCATTATTTTATATTTTTTGATTAATTTCATATTGTTCGCTCCAACTATCCTACCTCTTTCCATGACTAGTGCACAGAAAACTTTTTGTCTCTGGTTTTACTCATAATGTTCTAATGCCACTATGGCCTTATTCAGTTTTCTGCTTATATAATCTTCATAAAGCCTGACTGGTGTTCCCCCATCAGAAAAATTGATATTGTCATAGAAATTAGTGCATGACTCACCATGAACGAAGACAGTCTGTTGGCTGCATAGGGTGCCAGGCATTCTAAGGTCAGGTTCAGATCTCGTCTCTCTCCTTTGACTTTAGAGAATTGTCATGACACAAACAGACTTTATAGCAATGATCTGAAAAAAAGCCAGAGAAAACAAGTAATATTTCCAGTGTTATACAGGAAGCATTCACAGGGTAGTGCTGAGGTCTCCCAAGCCCCAGCCAATGAATTAATCTCCTGTTCACTCCTCATCACTAGAGGGTGGCTTAGAAAAGCTAAGAAAATGCTGAAGTCTTTTGAAATGGAAACAACTGGATTCAGAGCTAAGAAGTATAACCTCATATTCCATCCTATGCAAAAAAATTCATACCGAAACCATTCTTTTTGAAGATAACATGATGACTGAATACAAAACCTTAGGTGTTTTCTCACCTGAAATATTTACAAGTTATGACTGCTGCATACATGAAGACTGCAAATGATGCCCACTCAGTCTCCAGGCAACTGCCATACATGATACATTCGCAGTGATTTTTTTTAACAGCTTTGTCAGATTCCAATGAACGTATTATAATTACTGCCAGCGGTACCACAACTGCACTGAAAACGAAGCCAAATGTAATTTTGATGGCAACTATTCCTCTGAAGGTGGGAAGAATTTAATGAATATAGCCTTTTATCTCCTAAGATAATATTCAATCACTGGGGTGAATATGAAAAAAATATTTTGAAAAATGAAGTTTGAAATAGTCTAGAGTGTTTGGGCATGAAATCAAGAGATTGATGCTAGAGAAACATGCTTTTAAAAATATGGATCTTTATTTAATTTTTTGTACATCTTTAAAAGCAAATAATATTACGTTGAGTTTCTGAAAAGTAATGAACAATAATTCAGGCTGACTAGCAGTTGTTTATTTGATTTTCCAATGAGTTAAATATTCAGTTTTAGTAACACACAAATGGTCAGCATTTAGAGATTCAGAAAGTGGTTTAAAGCACGTGATTTAGGATCTCACAAGCTCGGTCAGGAAATCTTTGTATTACAAAATGAAACACAAATAGGCTGTACTAATAATTAAAAACTTGACAGACGTTTATTAGAGCACACGGCATATTCAGTAGTGTCATTTTAATTTATCTGTCATTTTGTTAAAACACAACATGGTAAAAAGAAAGCATTCTTTTATCCTACTATCGTTAAGCAAACACCAAGCTGTCTTTTCAGCCAATAATTTAATGTTATTACATTTATATTAGTTTTAGGGAAAAAGTTTTAAGAAACACTTCCTTTATTTAAAAGAGAGATGATTTTTTGACTTGTGATAAGTGTCTATGAACAATGTGGAAGCACATGATACACGCATGCATTTCAATAGTTTTTTTTTTAAATGATAATCCATTATTATTATCATGCTAAGGGAATCATATCCCTTACCAATATTTCTATGTGTGTCCCCTGACTCAAGTTTAACAGACAATCTCTATCACTGGCTTCCTAAAATACAGAATACAAAAATATATTATACGAAAATTCAAACCTGAGTCAATAATTACATAGTGTGTGGTCATTTCCAACCCTTTCTTCCAGTTCCTGTACTGCAAGAAAAGCCTGAAGGCAGTATTTGGTTTTTCATAAATTAATTTAATTTCATAACACACAGCCTGTATGTCACAACCATTCTTGTATAAAAACAATATAAAGTGGATTCCAAACACATCTAAGCCTTGAACTTCTACTGTATTTTTCTTGATTTCCAAACATAAATTTATCTCACAGTACATTACTTTCTATTACACACTTTTGTACTTTATCATTAATACCCCTTCATTATTTCAATAAAAAAACCTAAATGTAGTGTTGGCTGTTCGGCTCCATACTTCAGTAATCTCACCATGTATCAGATAGCTGAAGAGCAATCAAATAAATGACTGCAACACACCATTGTTTTAATTTAAAAACTAAATTTGAGGGTTTTTTCCTTGAACAATAATGTATTTATGTCTATAAATTGATTAATGAATTGCCATCTTTATCATGCAATACCCAAATCTACAGCTTCTTAAGTAATGTGTTTCTCTTACAGATTAGCTACCTTATGCATCCTTAAGATATCACATTCCATATTGAAGAAGCTGCTGCCAGGAAATCTTTATCGTTAGCTCTTTTTGAGTGTGATACACCCATCGATGTAAGAGTAGGACTTTTCAAAGAGGCAACACTGCAAAATGCAGCTTGGCATCCTACAGGGACATCACGTTCTGATAAATGTGGGGCCCTTCTGATGTTGTGCAGCATTGTTGTATATTAGAATACACCAGTTAATGAAGACATTTACATTTCCTTTTTCTTTTTCCCACTGAGTACATAATCTTTCAACACAATTTGAAATAATGAAAATTTGATTTACAGTGTATGAAAAATATATGCATGCTCAGAGTCAGCTTTGAATTAGTTCCTTCACTTGGTCTAACTAATGTCAGCTCATAAGTGTACCTTCTTGCCAATGTGAGCAGAAGATGTGAGAAGAGTGATCTGGCTACCAGGGCAGCTCATTTTAAAAGCTAGAGAAACCTTGCTCTTCCCTCAAGAAAGCAGAGAACACTATGCTACCAGCACATACAGGATCCCTTTACTTCTTTTCAAATCTGCTCTTCAGTGGGCTCAGTTCCAGCTCACCAACCTCTGCAGATGGCAACATGAATGCCATTGCCTAACACTTAAAGAAGCAGAGGCAAACAATTGCTTCCTTTTTAAACATGCGGAAGTCAATAAAGTCATTAGACAGACAATCCAAGGAAACTCAACTGAGGGGATTATGTGGTTCCTGCTGTAAGCCTGTTCAAGTCAGTATTTTATAATCCAAATTTACAGGTCATTTGTGGAGGCTGGTAGGCCCACTGCACCAGAAAAAAAGAGGCTGCATTGGTGGGACTGTCCCTAGGAACAGAAATCCTCCCCAGGTTAGGGAGACAGAAAAGGCCTCTCCCAGGATGCTTTGGTTACATTATGTTAATGTCTGCCAGGTCTGCTTTCCCGGTTGGCCTGGTGGCCTCCCTGCCCCTTTCTACCCTATATGATCCCTATCCAGAAAGTTCTCCCTTCCCCACCCTCCCATTGGCCCTTGTTCCTTTGCCACTCCCTCAGTGTTTCCCCACTGGCTCCCACACACTAGCTCTGCCTGCGTACTGCCCCCGTGCCTCAGACCAATGGCCCTCTGGTGCTCTCGCCACCCCTGCCTTCCCCGTATAAAACCCTGGACCCTCCCATGTTCTTGGTCCTTCGTCCCTGGATCCCTTCGTGTGGCTGGAGTAAACTTCAGCCGTGGAACTCCAAACGAAGACTCTTCCTTCCTTCTTTGTCATCGGCTTGCTTCCCGGAGATATCCGTGTGCACGTGTGACTGCGTGGTGTTTTGCGTGTTGTGACTGTACTGAGCGGCTTTGTAAGGAGATGCTTCTGGGGAGGTCGTGGCACCTTACCACCAACACCTGTCGTGACAGTCGTTGATCATTCTTCATAATTTTTAAAGCAACCTTTTGGCAGTCTTGAGTAAGCTTTGGTAGGAATTGATTGGAACATCAGGATTGCTGTCTCCAAAAAAACCTACTTCTGACTGTAAACCAATGGATTTCCAATTTTGTCTTCTAATGATTGCATCCACAACCAGTTGCACACAAGTTTCTTGTGTCAGTCAGCCAAGTTTGCACATGCCTCAGAATTGTTTGCTGACCAACACTACAAACCATTGCATTCCCAGACAGCTATACAGAAACATGCCTCTGAAGGTGACTCAACCCTGGCATGCTATACATGTAAATCATGGAAGGATTTACGTTAAATAAGACCTCTAAGATCATCAAGTCCAACCACTAACCTGACACTGCCAGGTCCACCACTAAACCACGTCCCTAAGCACCACATCTATATGTGTTTTGAACACTTCCCGGGACAGTGGTTCCACCGCTTCCCTGAGCAGACTGTTCCAGTGCTTGACCACCCTTTCTGTGAAAAAATTTTTCCTAATATCTAATATAAACCTTCCCTTATTGCAAACATTTTGGAGAGCTCAACAGGTACACACACGACTGTGGATCTTCTATATTTAGCTACAAAGCTAAAAGATGAGATAAGAATACGTGTTTTTCAGAAGACCATCTACATGTTCCTCAGCTGCTGTCGTTGAGCGTAATAGAAGTGGTTGTGGCAGAGGGCACCTGGCTGATTCCAGTAGTATAACTCGAAGTTGCTTAGAGAGTATGCTCAATTTTATAACAGGTGTTTGATTTAGGCATTGCTGAAACACAGAAATACCTGATGGGGTTTTTTAAATTACAAAATACTTCTCACAGTTCCACTAAAATCTGGCCAAGAAAAGAGACAGTAAAATTCTTTACATCTGTATTTCTCAAAGTAAAGAAAACACCAGATATCTTAGGAAACAAACACAAAAAACGTTATTGACTGATGTAGTAGTACTGAAGGAACAAACCAAAAAGGTCAGTGGAGTTTTAGAAGAGAGCAGGCTGCTCACATCCTGGGAAAAAGTACCCATTTTGTGATGCACTTAAAGGAACAGCTCAAAGGTGACTTTGTAAGTGTACTCAGTCTGTATACAGGGCTAGCTATTGTATGTTAATCAGCAAAAACATGAGTTTTTCCAACTTAGCAGCTCATAAGGTATTAATTTGCTACGTAAGAGACCACTAGCAGGTAACTATTTCTGTATAATGTAAAGTGAAGCACCTGTATCTTAAATTTACCAAAGAACATACAGTACTCTTTTTAGTCTTAATTTTCACTGTGTATATCATGCAGTCCATATCTCAAACATCTCAGAGACACTGACATAGAAAGCAGGATTTTTGAACACCTGTCTTGAAATGTTTAGAATTGTGTTGTTCAGAGTTAGCATCTACAGTGCACATTCCTATATTATGAATCATCTCTAATGCTAATCTGCCATTAATGCTGGAAGTGGAAATAGTAAATTATAGGTTCTTTCAGTTGTACTTAAATTACTTTTCACAACAGTAAACAAACTAAACACCAAAAGAATTTTCATAGGGCTGTTCTTCCAGAAAATGTGAATGAAAAGAATAGAAACTGTGGCTATAAAAAGAATAAGTGGAGCCCTATCCCTGAAAATAAAGGCCTGTTCACAAGTAGGATACTCTTTCAGGTTAACAGCCATACCACAGAAGGAGAAAACATTATCTGGAGAAAGCCTGAAAGAACTTTTTTTCATCATTTAAATGAGAAAATATATAAAAAATTATTAAAAATGCACATTTTTTGTAACTTACAGTGCTTTTGTGATGAACTCTGCTGAGCAAGGCAGCAGATTAAAATAAAGTATTCATTCAGCAAACTCGCCTGCTTTAGTCTTTACTGTTGTTCATGTTAGTATTACATCAGGTTAGAATCTGCAGTTGTGAGGTGCTGTGTTTGTGTAACAAGAGAGTCTCCCAAACAGCATTTTCACTGGCACGGAAGAAGAAAATATGATGCAATTTTTAGCCAGAGCACATATTTCATTATGCCACAAAGATCTCTGAACTTGCTCTGGCAGCAGTACAGTTTACCAAATATACTACAGATCGTTCTTACAGGCTGTAAGGTTTTATCATTTTAGAAAGTTACTGTGAAATTGAACTCAAACAACTGTAGTCTTATTTTAGGCACTGAATGGTCTTGGCAAGTCAGGCAAAGTCTCAGGATGTTGAGCATTTTCTTCATTCACAAAATTTAATTCTTTGAGCAGCTCCCTCTTGCAATGAGAAAAAAAGCTAGGGACGGGAGAGTTCCCAATACTTTAAGTTTAAGGGAAGCTTTTCAGAGAATAAAGATACTTCTTTGAAAAATAATTGCTTCAAAATCTAGATTTTGTTATGTTTGAAAGAGGAGTCTACATCCAAGCCATCATTGCTTGCATAAGTCCTGCCTATCACTGACAAAATAATTGCTGAATTTCAGAGAAAGGGGTAACTGCGTTTTGCAAAATCAATTCAAGACAAAGTTCAATATATAAGATTTTCAGGTCTGACTCCCAGAAAACCTCTTTGAAATCTTTCCCTATCTGTCGTTTGAGCCAAATGATGTTGATCCAAGTGCACAAAGAATAGTTAGGCAATTAGTGAATGCACTTACTGCAGCATCAATGGGTCATACTGAATGGATGATATGAGAAGAGATAAAGCAGAAAATCAGTCTCTGTCTAAAGTCCTTGCATTACCACTGCATCTTAGATGTTCTATAATGGAACATGAAAAGGAAACAGTATCCACTAATTATAATTAATTGTCTGTTCAGTTTCTTCTCTCATTTTGTGGCTAAAATTTCAATGGATTGACTGGTCAAAACACAGAAATTGCTTCCTCTTCATTTCTTACTATTAAACTTTTATACTTTGATGTATTTTGTCTTTGAAACCATTTTATTGCATTTTGGTGCTGGGTTATTTTTCGATTTTGGTGGGGTTTTTTTGTTGTTGTTGCAGGGGTTTTTTGTTTCTTTTGTTGTTTTTTTTTTCCTAAGTCCAAACACCTAATGGCCAAACCAGTGCTTTTCAGTGAAACTGCATGAAAACACAAAGTATAAATGCTATGCAATTTTATGCAAATAGCAATTTAAACAAACTTACCAGTGTTTAACTGTGTATCTTAGTACAAGTATATTTAACACATGAGTGTAGGTAACAAGCTCCTGGAAGATTCCAGTTAGTTTCTGCAGCCCTACTTATTCTTAAGGGACTATGCAGCATTATTCCACCTGGGAAAAGAAGAATATAATAGTAGTCTGATAGAAAAAAAAAATAATCTTCTCTTTCTTTCACTATCAAACAGTAAGAATTAGTAAAATACACTGCTGATTTATTGTCACCTATTTTTGACACAGAGGCCTGTAGCTGTACTAGTAGTAGGTTTGTTGCAGTGACTTGTAAACTTTTGAAATTCTTCTGTCTGTGCATGATTAATACAAAAAAATTCTTCACAGACAAACAGTTAGGTCTTGCAGCAGTGTTCCTTCAGTGTTCCTTTGTTTTAAAAGTGGATAATTCGTAGTTATTCAAATACTTCCTGACTATCTCTCTAAATAGAGAGATATTCTAGAAAATTCTAAAAATTCTAGGTGACACATACATCTCTCCTGAACACATTTCTACCTGCCTTTGCAGAACACACTAGAGAGCTTCAGCAGCTGTGGTGGTCAGTGCTGTCAACAGCTGTCCAACACACATTACTGCTGGCCTCTCCCCAGCCCACAACCCCAGTGGGGCAGGGGAGAGAACAGGAAGAGCAAAAACCAAGAAAACTCATAGGTCAAGATGAAAGACAGTTTAGTAAGTGAAGTAGGTGGAATAAAGTGATGCAAAGGCAACCATTTATCACCTCCCACAAGCAGAACAGCGCCCAAACAGTTTCTAAGAACCAACAGCTCTGCACAGTTCTTTGCTGATCATGATGTGATCTGGCATGGCACATCCCTTCAGCCAATTCAGGATAGCTTTCCTGGCATTGTCCCAGCTCAATTTCTTGCCCAACCCAGCCTACAAGCTGGATGGGACAGAGCAAGACTAAAAGAAATCTTTGGGACTGTACAAGCACTATTCAGCAGAAGTCAAAACACTGATGTGTTACCAGCACTGCATTGCATAAATGAGCAGCCTCGTCTAGTGGAAGGTGTTCCTGTCCATGGCCAAGGGATTGGAACTGGGTGGTCTTCCAACCAAAATCAAACCAACCCAAACCATTCTGTGATTCTATGAAACACAAAACACTACACCATACTGGTTGTTATGAAGAAAGTTACTTCATTCCAATCAGAACCAAGACAGCATTGCATCAGAAGACCTTGGCCTGTTGTGTTTGTTTACCCTGAATGTACTACGCCTACTTCATGTTCTATAAAGTTGGGGTAGTGTGAGACATAATGCAAAAGGCTTTTTTTTTGCTTTTTTTGCTCCCTGCAGGCTCACTAGAAACTTGAAAATAAAAATTGTATTTATACATCAACATAATATGAAAAAGGCTCTTCAAAACTTACAAGCCAATTCTCAATTGCTGACTATAGGTTTTACGCTGCACTTTAAAGAGCAATGACTGTTTTTTTCCCCACACAGTCCAGAAGAGGGGGGTGAAAAAAAGAAAAGCGTCTAATCTACCAAACTTCCCAGAGCTCTGGAGCATTTGTTTTCAATAGCAAGAATAGGAAATTAAAACAAAGTTAGCGGCAACATTATACTTTTGCAGAATATAGTGTGGCATACATAGAGATTATTAAAATACTTTCTGGCTTTGAACTAGCTAAAGCTGGTACACTTTATTTTTAATTAGATATACTCTAGCATTCTGCTTTTGGTAGTGTTAAATAAATCTTTGACATAACCTATTCCTGACTGTAAACTGAATACAAGCATGTTCTCTGCTAGGTACTAAAATAGCATGGATTTTTCATAATACTTTTCCAAGGAGATACACAAGGTCCTTTATGGAAGGACAGAGAAGAGAAAATAATGTCAAACTTCAAATTCCCAGAGCATCAATATGCCCTGAGAGGGCAGGGGCTGCCTGAAAGGCCCCTCCATGCCTGCCACATGGGATGGGAGCTCCAGAGGTATGGGTCCTCAACCAGCATGAGGGAGCAAACATGCAGCCACTCCTGCCAAGTGTGGAACAGGAACAGTCTGACTGATCTACAGACCTGGTCAGAGCCCTGTCAATACTCACATTTTATATTTCATTTGTTAGATGATAGTTTGATAAATTGATAGTTTGGAAGACAGATGGTGTTTACCACCCTTGTTTTGTTTTCAGAAATACTTTGTGTTCAAGCTGTACCTACCCGCTTTGAAAGGTAGGTGCCAGTTAAAGAGGAATGTCATGATTAGTTTTCCTGGGTGATCCCTTCAATTACATAGAAATATTTAAATTAAACAGCCTGGCAAACATAGGTGTGATTTTCCTACTTTTCTCAGTCAGCTTAAAGCCTACCAGCAGCAGTAGCATCCAGCATTCCTGTCATGTCATGTCTGTAGTAAAAAGGAAGGAAAATTATGAGAACAGACTAATGTAATACCTGAATTTGCTCTTCCTATTTCTTCTTATGCTTCCTTTGAACAGATTGCTTTGTCCTCACTGATTCTTTTGGAGATTTTTAGCATTTCTGCACCTTCTTTGAAACACGAGTGAATTCAGCCCAACATAAAACAGACACAGAAAAGGTTGAATCGCAAGGCACATAGATTTCATGTAGATTTTAATTCAGATAAGATACTTATTATTTTCTCAGACATGGTGCTTCATGATCCTCAATCTGGAGCAAAATGCCAGAACAATTATGGAGGTTCCTAAACAAACAAATGCCACAGATTTCCAGGGAGGTCTTACAAAACCCCTCAGTGCTGTTATTCTCTCTTTTGTGGCAATGTTATTAAAAACAACCCTGCTGATCAGGAACTGTGCTATGAATGAACAGGAGGATTCCTGCTTTGTCACACATAAGAGGTGCCCTTCAGGCACTCCTGATTACAGAGGGGAACCGTATAGTTTCTCAGCAACAAGGACAAAGTTGTAAGATACTCATCATATAGAAATATGAGCAACTCATCATATCTTGCACTTCCTCGATAGTTCAGAAAAATTTTGGTTTGGAGCATACTGTCAGTTAGTTAAACTATCAACACAGTTTCTGGTCATTAATTCTCAAAGTTATCAAAACTCCAATTTATCTATTTTGTTGCAAGGGAGAATGCTTTTGCGCCACAAAGGACTTCAACAGAAAAGTTTCCCAAACTGTAGGGGCCTCAGGTTGAGCTGATCCCCAATACACATAGCGAGTGGAGAAGGGTGTAGCTCTCTATATCAATGACATGTGGGAGAATATGGAATTGCCTGTGGAAGGATGAGGAGCCAGACAAGAGCTTGTTGGTTGTGGATGCTAAAAAGCTCTTAGCAGAGAAATTTTCCAGCTTTCTGCAGCATTCTGTGAGAACTCTGTCTTTCTTACATAAACTATTANAGCAAAATGCCAGAACAATTATGGTTATGGTTAACTGTTATGGTTATTTGAGAAAAAATATTTTGAAACAAGTCTCAGACAGTCATGCTGAGGAGCGGTNAAATATTTTGAAACAAGTCTCAGCCAGTCATGCTGAGGAGTGGTTGGTCAAAGGACAAATGGTCTCCTGCCATCTTTGCGAATCACCTTATAAAAGGCCAGATTAATTAATAAATGATGATGATGAGGATGATGGCTTTTCTCCCCAGACTTGAACTTTGTGTCGCTCTTCTTCTAGCTCCATCCCCGGTACAGCGACAGTTGGTCAAGTTTAAGGGGAAGGCAAGGACAGGGGATATTTAGTGGGGGTCTGCTATAGGGCACCTGATCAGGAGGATAGTGTTAAAGAAGCCCTCTACAGGCAGGTAGGAGTGGCCTCACACTCACAAGCCCTGGCCCTCATGGGGATTTCAACCACCCTGACATCTGTTGGATGGACAATATGGCAGGGCACAAGCAATCCTGGAGGCTCCTCAAATGGGTCAATAACAGCCTCCTTACACAAGTGACTGAGAAGCCAACAAGAAGAGGTGCCATGCTGGATCTCATGTTCACCAATGGGGTAAAGCTTGTGGGGAATGTGATGCTCCAGGGCAGCCTTGGCTGCAGGGACCACGAGATGGTGAAATTTGAGTTCCTCAGGGCACTGAGGAGGGCACACAGCAAGCTCACTGCCCTGGACTTCAGGAGAACAGACTTTGGCCTCTTCAAGGACCTCGTCAGTTAAGTCTCATGGGATAGACCCCTGGAGGGCAGACAGGTCCAGAAATGCTGTCTGAATTTCAGGGATCACCTCCTCCAAACTCAGGAGCAATGAATATTGGCAAGGAGGAAATCGGGGAAAAATGCCAAGAGGCCTGCAAGGATGGGTAAGGAGCTGCTGAGAAAATTCAGAGCAAAAAAAAGAAGCTTGCAAGAAATAGAAACAAGGACAGGTGGCCTGGTAGAAATACAAGGGAATTGCACTGGAAGCTAGCAGCAAGCTGAAGGAAGCCAAGGCTCAGTTAGAATTGAGTATGGCCAGGGATATCAAGGATAAGAGTAAGGGCTTCTATGGATATGTTGCAAGCAAAAGAAAGATGGGGTGATGTGGGACTTCACTGGAAGGAAACGGGAGACTTAGCTTCCCTGGACAAGGAAAAGGCTAAAGTTCTTAACAACTTCTGTGCCTCAGTCTTCAACAGCAAGTATTCCAGCCATGTCACACAAGTGAGGAAAGGCAAATGCAGGGACTGGGAGAATGAAGACCCTGAGCCTGCTGTAGGAGAGGATCAGGTCTGAGGTCATCTAAGGAACCTGAATATGCACAAGTCCATCAGACCCAGTAATGTTCATCCATGGGTCCTGAGGGAGCTGGCAGATGAAGTTGCTAAGCCACTATCCATGATTTTTGAAAAAACATGGCAGTCAAGTGAAGTACCTGAAGTTTGGAAAAAGGGAAATATAACCCCAATTTTTAAAATGAGGAAAACGAAAGACCTGAGGAACTGCAGACTAGTCAGTCTCACCTCTGTGCAAGATCATGGAGTAGATTCTCCTGAAAACTGTGCTAAGGCACATGGAAAACAAAGAGGTGATTGGTAACAGGCAATATGACTTAGCAAAGGAGAAATCATGCCTGACAAATTTTATTTTTTTTTCTAGGTGTGGCAGAGCTAGAGCATTGGTGGATGAAGCAGAGCAACTGATGTCATCTACCTGGACCTACGCAAAACATTTGTTACCAGTCCTTGTCTCCAAATTGGAGAGACATGGATTTGATGGATAGACCACTCAATGTAAAGGGAACTGGCTGGATGGCTGCATTAGAGAGTTGTGGTCATCAGCTCATTGTCCACATGGAGAACAGTGACCAGTGGTGTCCCTGAGGAGCTGGCAATGGAGCCAACACATTTCAACATCTTTGTTGGTGACATGTGACTGTGGGATCAAGTTCACCCCCAGCAAATTTGTTGATAACTCCAAGCAATGTTATGAGCAGCCAGCACCCTGGAGGGAGGTGGTGCCATCCAAAGGGGCCTTGACAGGCTTGAGAGTGGGCCGGTGCAAACCTCATGAAGTTCAACAAAGCCAAGTCCCAGGTCTGAAACCTGGGTTGTGGCAATCCCAGGAACACAAACAGTTTGGACAGAGAAGTGATTGAGAGCAGCCCCACAGAGAACTTGGGAGTGATGGTTGATGACGAGCTCAACATGTGCTGGCAGTGAGCCCTCACAGCCCAGAAAGCCAAGGAAATCCTGGGCTGCAGCCAAAGGAGTGTGGCCAGCAGGTGAAAGGAGATGATTCTTTCCCTCTTCTCGGCTCTGGTGAGACCCCACCTGGCTTATAGTTCTGGTGTCCCTAATATGAGGACACAGAATTGCTGGAGGAAGTCCAGAGGAGGGCCACAAAGTTGACGAGGGCTGGAGCACCTGCTCTGGGAGGACAGGCTGAGAAAGTTGGGGTTGTTCATCCTGGGGAAATAAAGGCTGCATGGAGAGGTCAGAATAACCTTCCAGTATCTGAAGGGGGCCTACAGGGAAGTGGGAGAGGGACTCTTCTTCAGGAACTGTAGTGATAGGACAAGGAGTAATGGGTACAAACTAAAAGGGGGGAAATATAGGTTAAATATTAGGAAGAAATTTTTTTACTGTGAAGGTGGTAATATAATGAAACATGTTGCCCACAGAGGTTGTGGATACCCCATCCCTGGGGGTGTTCAAAGCCAAGTTGGATAAGGCCTTGAGCAACCCAGTCTAGTGGGAGATGTCCCTGCCCATAGCAGAGTGGGATGGGACTAGATGATCTTTAAGGTCCATTCCAAACCCCTTAATCTTAAGCAGCTGTGTATTGGTTACCCAAGATCATAACAGTACCTCATTATTCCCTCCTCTACCTTCCATGCCCTGAATGGTGGACTGGAATCCTCCACCTGCCCTGGAGTCCTTTGAAATCACTCCACTCCCTGAAGAGGTTTAAAGAAACCATAACAGGAATAACTGGAAATGAGTACATGCTACTCTTCCTACAACATCTCTGAATGACCCAGATTACAGAAAAAAGAACAGAAATCACCTCTTGGGCTCCACTATAGCCAATGCACTAAAGAAAGAGGGAAGGAGAAGACAGACCTAACAACACAGTCCTGACACAGGGTTCTCACTAACCAAGGAGTCCATCATCTTGTTTCATCTTGCATCAAGGCTGAATGTGTCCTTTATATTTCTAGAGAGATTTTGCTACCTTTTATAATATTGCCTCAGATGAGATGATGAAGTAAAATCCACTTCCAACATCTGAGCAAAGTAAATATTTCTATAAATTTTCAACAGATATTTCAAGAATATTCCTTGTTTGTCTGGGATTGAATTTTTTTTCCTGATGCACCACAAACAGGATGTTTTTGTGTTTGTAAACGTGGATGTGGATAAGATATTTGTGTCAACTACACTGTACCAATCATAGGTGAATAAATATCATCACTGAATTACTCATACACTTTTTTAAAGCCTGGACGTGGCTTCCTTCATTAATTGATTACAGTACCATAAATTAAAGAGCTAAACCACATAATGAGAAATTAATGATATTTTAAAATAGATTCAAACAATCCCAGGCTCATTAGCTAGCACCCTGCTTCTAAATTATTCCATGAAGCCACCTGAAAAAGATGAGGTGGCAAAAACCAGAGCATACTGAAAATTGCTGCTGAGTTCTGAAGAGACATAAACATTGGTGGCAAAATTCAAAACTGAAAGGTATTTGAACTTGTGATATGGAATAACTTTACTGTAGTGCTTGTGCAATCATGAGAGGAGGATGACATTACCATGTTTGCAGCAAGAGGCAAAATCTACTGAAGTGATTGGCAGAGGTCTAAAAGATGGAATTCTAGCACAAACATTTCTTAAATCTGAAGTGGAAGACAAAAAAACAAATACAAGGTTTGGAACAAAACTAAACTAATTATGTGAAACAATTAAGTAAATCAACCTACGCTGCCACATCTTGACATCTCATACACATAATAGTTGTTTTTGGCAAATTGTGGTCCAAACACTGTAGTTCAGACATTTAAAATTACTATAAATGCATTCAGATGTTAATCTCAACTGCTTTTACTTTTATTTTTTAATAAGATACAATTTGAAAATTTGCTTTGTGACTTGCACTGTAGAAAACAAAACTAGTTCACCAGTGTCAAGAACTACTAAAACTATATAATATTATACGTGCAAACACACAACCATTTAGCAATATGATGGTACCCATATTACTTTTTTGAAAGCCACCACTGGAATATGCCTAATAGACTTAGGATTTTTTTTTTCCAAGCATGAAAAAGAAATGCATTGGGGGAAAAAATATTTGATGATTGAATTCTGCAAAATGCAAACAGAGCCAACTGGCATGATACCTGTTTATGCAGCACTTGAGCCACTTTGTCTCTTTTTAGTTAGTGATAGCTGACATTTCTAGTTAGGCTGTCAATAGGTAGGATTTCCTTCCGTGCTTTGGGGAAATGCCCTAACTTTCACATTTACACAATCATTAAGCCTTCTGTACATTAATAGAAGTATGCAGTTTCACTGTATGAGCAGTGGGTTTTATGTGAGTGGGTCAGCTCTAGGGTTCTCACCTTTTCCCAAATACATGGAAAGTACTATAAACAATGCCAAATATCAATTTTAAACTTAAGTCTCAGGAAATGATCTGAACCACTGTATTTTAAGACTAAAGAACTAATCAAGCCTATGGGGTTTTTTCATAAAAATAATCATACATTAAAATAAATAATAAATTTTAAAAAGCTCTGCGAGTGCTTACTTCAATTTGGCCTTCACCCAAGAGCCTGTCATTTGCAAAACACAAATGTAAACTGAAAAATATATACCACTTAATATGAAATTTCAAATTAGTGTTTCATGTTAGGACTTCAGGAGAGAGAAGGAAATATATAATTTTCAAGACATATATTTTGAAATACTACATGAATGTATTGACCTACTACTGTAGCAGACAAGGTAGATCTTATGCATTTCCTTCCTTTTTGATAAACCAGCAGCCTGGTATTTTTCTCCATTTCAGTGTCTGGGAAATTCTACTTTGAGGCAATAAATCTTTGTTCTACTTCCCAGGCTAAAGATTTAATGGCATATATGTTCAGAAAAGGTGACTGAAAGAACAAAAATGAAAGATCAGCAATCATATTCCCTGTTTGCTTTTCACCGCTCTCAGCTGAAGAATGTTATTATCACCCTGGTAATATGTGAGATTAGTGTTAGGAAACATTTTAGGGTTGTAACCTCAATTCAGCTAGACTGAAGTTTTTTAAAGGAAGAAGTATATTTTCAAAGAATTTCTGGGAAGCAAGTTCGTTCTATAAAATGAAAGCAAATCCTCACATTTCCATTAAGGTAGAGGTAATATACATCACATTTCTATCAGGCTTTAACTTCCTTTTGTAAGTAAATATCTCCTGTCTATGGCTTTATATAAAGCAATGTTTGTTCATAAAGGTTAGGTGTTTACCTTATCCTACTTATGAAGTGAAGTAGAAAAAAATTGCCCTGAAGAAGTCTCTTAAGCTCCTAGTGATATCTAGCCTGGGGTTTTGCAATCTGTTCTGCCATTTAATATGTCTGTAAAAATCACTTTGTTTCACCTAAAGCAAGACAAATTCCAGTCTCCACTGCAACTGATGGCTGCCAGGGGGTGCGTACAAAACATCAGGTGTGAGAGCGCTAAATCACAAGCCTATGGAATTAATGCCAACCCCCAACATCACAGCAGATGGAAAATGCTGCATTAAGGCTCCGTACACTGCCTCCTCTCTTAAACAGTTCAGTCTGTTGATGGGACAATATGCTGCTGAAGTACTTGCAGATCAAGTATGTACAGCTATAACCATGTCATCTTCACCATTAGTTTCCTCCATTTCCCACCCAGTGTTTCATGATGCATTCCTACCACACACAGTCCCCTTCTGGCCACCTACGCGTTTCCGAGAGACAGAACACTACAAAGCCCTGTCATAAATATTACCTTAATTTAACAGCAGCAAAAGCTGTGACAAAGTAAGAGCATTATTGATTCCAGTGCTAATCTACACAAGCACAGAGTCTAGCCCATTGACTTCTGTGATGACCAAGTACTGCTAATTTCTCCCAGGAGCACTCTAATTTCTAGACCTGCTCCGTTGGAAGGGATCTTGATTCTGATCAATGCTCTGTGATATTTTTAGTCCCTGAATTCACTTCTTCAGTGTCTCCTATGTCATGCAAGCAAATGATAGACTGAAGACTATTTCTAGGAAGAGTTGCATCTGTATCTTGGATACATGTTTTTTAAAATCATTCCATCAAATGAAATTTGATCAATGTGTTTTCATAAAAGCTACACACTACTGATTTGAACAATTTTTCAAATACCAGATAAAATTCTCACATTTTTAATTGAAGTGGGATAAATTTTTCTGAGTCTCTCCAACATTCAAAGCAGACTACAATATTTTCTTTTATTTTACTAACAATTATTTTACTACATTTACTCTATTTTACTACAAGGCAACAGCCAGACACTTCTGAGTAGATTTGTATCAGAATTTTTCTGAATATCAGAAGAGCTTGGAACCAGAGTTTTTCTCCAAATAAATCTTTACTTGACCCCTCACCCTTTAAAATTTTATAATTATTATTTTTATAGAAATACAGTTAAGAGGACAGATCCAACTAATTTTAGAGGCTTAATATTCACAAGACTTTTCTTCTTTATTCTGTTGTTAGCTTGGGATCTTTAAATACGGCTACTCCTACACTAGGTGGGTCAAAGTCAAATTTTTCATTCTCACATAGAATTAACTCCAGCAGGAAGCTCTTCCATTGGTAGCACTTAAAACCTCATAATGGGGAAAAAGGGAACATATCATACACGTGGACCCAAGAATTTGCTCTTTCCTTAATTCACGTTTTAGCAGCCTAATCGCACTACAGCAAGTAATAATTATTAGTCCAGTTTTAATACTATCAACACCTCCAATCCTAATTGATAAAGCCTCATTAGTGACAACATAAATTGTTATATAAGAAAACCTACTAATAAACTACTTATTATGGCCAGTGTTGCACTCACTTTCCAGATGCCCTCCTGGCCCCAAGGTTGATGACATCAGCCTTCCTCCAGGATGATGTGGGTTTTCACACGAGAAAATTGCTGTGTTTCCTTTGCACAATGCCCATTTGAAGTCTGCAAGCTGCACCAGCATCTTTCCATCTCCTGGGCACCCACCAGACTGCTACTGCCCAAGGGGAAGCCCACTAGGATCAGGGTACACAGCCCCTCACCCCTGACAGACACTGCTGGAGCCACCACCTGCAGGAGAGGGTGCAGCCATGTAGCATCTCACAGCCCTGCCTGTGATTAATGCAAAACCTGTGGCTTTTTGATAGCAACAGCAACAAATTTTATTTGCTGGGTGACACTGATATTAAAAAAATCTCCCTTAGTCCACATTTCTACTTCTTTGGTTTGGTTTCCTTGGTACTCTGTCTTGCACACTGGTTGTGCTGTATTTGTTCACTGGTACCAGAAGTGTTACTACACCCAATCAGACAATCCATCCACATCTTCATGGACCACTGAAAATTTTACCCCAAAGAACCACAGTCCTTCAGACATCCTCCAGTAACTGGGCAACAATAATTTTCTTTCATGTCCCAGAGGAGGAGGAGGGGGCTGGGAAGGCGTGCTCAGAGGGACAGCCAGTGTGACATGCTGAGTATCTGTGTAGGTGGGATGAGGTAAAGCAGAGCTATTTATTGCTCTGCCAGCCTTAGTTCTCTCCATTTCCACCACACCGCTAGTGTGTACATTTACCCTGGGATGAATAAATTATCTGACTCACAGTATATTACAATTGAAAGGGGAGTATCTAATTGCTGGAAAGCAGATGGCCTTACCCTTTTGAGTATTTCTGACAAGAACAAAAAAAAACTACTGGCCTACAGACAGATTCCCATAGGCTGCGATCCTGTCAGATTCTATCAGCCGGGGATATTTGGATATGATGACTGGCGAGTAATAGAATTTTTCAAGGAAAAAAAAAACCCTGAACAACCCAACACACACTTCTTATTTTTTTACCAGTGTAGTCACATCTGCATACTACAAAAGGAAAGAAACATTCATACCCTGCTGGTCTTTCTCGTTTAAACCAGTGTAGCCACAACTGTGTGGTTTATCTCTATCACTTCAACTTCCCATCTTTCCTTTTTGTTGCAAATAATTAGTTTTATTATTTTTATGGGTAAGTAATTCAATGGCAATGTAAGAATTCAACAGAGCCTGTTAATGAGAAACTAGGATAAACTGTAAATAGATGCAAATTATTCTAGTAGGTTTTTCAGGGTTATATTGATATATTAATCCCTTTAAAAATCAACACCTCCAAATAGTTTTAGAATATACTAGCCTTTTTATAGTTATGTTAAAACTTGACAACGACATTGTATAGTATACAAAAAGGTCAAATATTACAGAAGGGAATTATGGCAAACCAGATAATTGAATTTGTAATGGGGAACATAAGTGGCTTAGAGTTATAACCACAAAAAAATTTTGAAACTGAAAAAAGCTGACATAGTCTTTTTACAAGAAATTCACTTAAGAGAACAAGATGCTATCAGCATAGGAACACCTTGGATAGGAGGTAGTCAGCAAAATAGCTTTGCACAAAACAAGACTACTTTCGAAATACTTGGTAATTTATATAACATCTGACATCAATGAGATTTTCTGACTGTTAAATATATACAGAAAGAACAGTCCAGTTTTAGTTAACATGTATGGACATAATTCAAATAAAGCCTCTTCCACAGCACAGGTAATTATTTAACAGCACGACAAATGTTCCCATGGAATACACAGTTTAGGGCTGACCTTCCTGGTCCATTAACATACAAGTCCTCACTTAAGATGGAAGAGTCCAAAACAATGGAAAATTATAATTTTTTTATGAGTTTTTGGCAGAGTTATGATCTCTTGAAGAGATAAGGACACTGATATGCAGCTGACTTTATGACTATTTTTTTTTGTTAGCATTTAGTCTTAGAAAATGATTAATTCCTATGCTTAAGAGCTTCATGCCCCACTCAGTGAGCATGAAGTCTGTGATTTGGAGCTTTGCTGTCTCCTTTCCTTGCCCTCCCCTACATACCACCATCCAGTCCCTAACCTGGGTGAAAGGATCCCTTCCCTCCAAGCAGTAGAGAAGATGGGAGCTCCCTTACCCTGTGTGGATTGTCCCCTCCTCTCTGTTGCACAGGTTCTTCAGGGACACCATCAGTTTGGTATCTCAGTGCAGCATTAGTGGCCTACAGTCCTCTACCAGGAGACCTAGGCAATTATTAGAGGCATGGAAGAGAGAGAGAGAGAAATCCTTACCAGTACTCTAAGCAAAGGAGTTTTTAATGCTCCCAACTCCTTGAAATTAATCTGACAGGAAGAACTGTAAATAGCCCAGACACATCTATCCTTGTGCAGTCTCAGAAAGCATAGGAAAACACTGTAGCCTTCACTGTCAAACAAGGTTTATTGAAACAGGACCACTTGTGTGAAGCAACACTCCTTCAAACCGATAATCCTGCTGAAGTGAAATATTCCCCTCCTGGGAAAAGACAGTCTGCATTAATAGCGGCAGCAAAATGAGGCCCAAAAATCATTCCAGAAGGTACTTTACCTCCAGCATAATCTCTGTGACATTTCAGCCCTGATTAAGAAGTCTCTAGAGAAGTGTTCAGATACTCCCCTGGTTTATGGGCCAAGGATGCAGCTTTCCATGCTGACACCTCCCCCTCACCACTGTGAGCTTCTTTGTCTGCATCCCTTGCCCTGTCCTGGGTTACTTTGGTGCCCATGAATGGCAGAAAGCGGCCCCAATGCAGTAATGGCAAAAAGTGACACATTTTGTGCTGATACAGTACTCTGAAAAGGAACATCTCTGTGAAGACAGAGGTGCAGATTCCAAAGGCATGGCAGAAAACAGCCAAAGGGAGGAAATAATAGGTGTATAATTTTTTACAGTATGAGGAGTTTAATACCATGAAAATTCAGGGCAGTAAAGCTCAATAAATATGTGTAAATTTCTATCTATCATTTCTTAAAATATTCCTGGTCATCAGGCCAACATAATAATGCTTTTATTGGCTCCTTCTTGCTACATTTAATCAAGTCTTTTACTTTTCCTGTATAAAACATGTTAGTACATACAGAGAACAGAAATAACTATACATTTCAGAATAAGCTGTCCTTTTCTTATTCTCCGAAGTCAACTAAACTAAAAAACATTTCTCAAACCCTGCTAAGAAGTAGTTCTCTAGTCCTAGTGCTAGCTGATGTTTTTTGCTAGGTAACATTAGATTTTAGAACTGTATACTGATAATATGTCAGAAGTGAAGACATTAACAGGCCACAATACCCTTCAAATTAGTTGAAAAAATATTTTTAATAGCACTGAAGACCGCTTGGCTAATAAAACATCTAATTATTTCAGGATGTCACTGGTATTTCGTTAGCTGACCAAGTAGGAAGCTTCATTACTAAAAAACGTTGATCAGGAGCACTTTTAGCTAGTATTATCTTCTTCATGTCCATCCCACATAGAGTAGGACCACTGTCTAAAGGGTGAAGAACCTGCCAGAGCCTTTTAAAGCACAATATCTTGAATTCCAGCAAGTGTTACACCCTCATTTTAAGCATCCTTAGGGGACTCAGCAGCTCAGGCAGCACAAAACCTACCTTCTTTGCTTTCATAAATGAATTTTCTTGGGCCTCTTTTCCATCACCTCGCACATGAGGAGTGGTGCCCGATGCCCCTCTAAACAGGTGATCTATGCTCCTCTCTTAAGTCATGAGACCTTGCCAGGCAAGATACAAATGCCAAGATAGTAGTCAAGTCTTTGAGTGATGAAATTGAGAGGAGGAATCAAGATTTAAATTACAGTTACAGTCAAGACACATGTCATGGGGTTTAGCCTAATTTTAAAGACTCCAGATACTCCAAATTAAGATGACAATGACATGGATTCAGTTATTTCTACCCTTTGAGACAAGTATTTGACATCCACCCAAGTTCCCACTGAACACCATTTACATACAAGTATGCAATCAGTGCAAACTCTAGAGAAGACAACTCAAGGCATAGATTTATCTCCTCTATAAATTCTGTGCAGGGAAGAAATATCACAGCCTTGCCCACAAGGGGACATCACTGCACTCAAACACATCCAGCAATGTGAACACAAACACGCATGTTATCAGTATGGAATACACTTCCCAAATTTCATGTTTGTGTTTTAACTCCTCGTGGAAGCTGACAGAGAGTCCTAATAACCTGTTAATACTGAGCACAAAAAAATCATTTGAGAGGAAAATTATAGTCTGTGAATTCCAGCTAGGCTTCAGACAAATAACTAACATTCCAGAAAATCAAGTTTTACTTAGAGTAATGATTGATTGTGTTTGCTAATATTACATTTACAAAACATTATAGCATTTCAATCATTCACACTCATATAACAGCTACTGCAGATTATAAAGTTCATTTATGAGTTCTAAGAATTGCAAGATGGTAAATAACATAAAAATTTATTTATAGCTACTCATTTAAATAAAAGCAATGGATCCACTTCAGTGGAATCTCTAAACTGTTTTATTCATTTCTTGTGAGTAATCAGGTTAGCAAAATTTGTTTTGTGACAGACTTGACAGAAAGAAGTCACGTCATATGAATATCCATATAAAAAGTTACTAGCTATAAAACTAATCAATCTTTAATGTCCTTTGTGGACTTAAGAATCATTCTTCTAGGAAAGAGTGTTACCCTTCCGTAGATACCATTGCATTTTCGCAAAGTGAGAGTGTAACAAAAGATTCCTGAGCAGCTAACAAACGAAACCTACTCTTAAACTTTAAGTGAAGTGGTTTTTAATTACAATGTGGTATTCTTTCTTGCCTTCTTTTTTATTCCTTTTATGTAGGAGTGATTAGCTGAACACCTTTGCACTTACCCAACGAATATACTGGCTTTTGCTTAGGACATATGGAGTGGGAAGCTAAATCTGCAGCAGGTGAGCAGTTGGCAGAACAGCTTTTATTTAAGCTCTTTCTGAATTAGGCTCTGAAGGGGTCATTTTTCTGGTGTGAATCACAGTTGTGCTTTAGTATCCTCCTGAATCAACATAAATTTCCACATTTCTGTTCTACTTTGCCAATATTAGAGGCATACTTAAATAGTATATAAATCTACATCCAATAGCCTTGTAATTACAGAAATAGAAATGTTTTTCCAACGCTGAAATAGTATTGTCTTCACAGCTTTCTAGGTACATGCCAACTCTATTCAGTATTAAAATTCAGTACCTTCTAGCATGAGAGGAGCAGAAAAATAAACTAAAGAATAACATACATGATCATGACTATTGGGGCAAGTCTAAACTTAAGACTGTAAGCCTCTACAGTTACAGACTTGTCCAGGGTACCAAGATATCCATGGCTTCAATACAGCAAATTGAGTCAATCAATCAAGATTCTTAGAGAAATCCATTGTAATAAAAGATGCTCAGTAGAAGATATTTCAGCAGCAGATGTTCAAGCAGCAGAACATGAAGATATTGTTACCCCGAAGGTTTTAGTGAACAACAGTATGAAACAATATAGTAATCAAAATTTGAGTTTAGGAGCACAGGAGAAAAGCTCATTTCTCAGCCTTTAAAAATAGGAGTGTAATAAAACATCTCTGCCAAAAACCCTAAGTAACAAAGAAGATATCTCCATTATAAGTTTCAGAAATGAGCCATGAAAATTAAGTGTTCAGTGAAATATTCCTTGGTCTAGGCTGTATGCTGCTTTCTGAGGACAAAACATGACCGAAATCCTCTGAGAGCTGATGATTTTGAGTACAGGATTTAATACATGAACTCTCATCCAGTACCACACCTTTCCAAAGGAGACCGTTGACCTTGTTTCACCACAATTCCATTTCATCACCAAAGCCAGCCATGGCATTTAGTAAGCCTGGTAATAGCACAAGGACTTAGAATGATACAGTACCCTTAAGCATACACTAATACCAGAGACCCAACACATTTGTCTTATTAAATAAGTCAAAGCATCCAAAGAAATTTTTTCATTATTCATTCATTTAAATATAACATTTGGCTAAGATGCTGACAGTTGTCTAAAACAGGAAATGAGTTACATAAACCCATGTCACAAAGTACTCCAAACTAGAAACTTTTGGTTTTACCTATGCTTAAGTTCATTCAGCACTTGGAGTGCCCATCACTCCAGACAATCTTGTCATCTTTTTGTGCTTAATTTCCATTATTATCTTTAGAAAAGTAAGACTAAAGATAATTTGTGAATATTATAAAATAAGAAATGTATAAACAACAAATATTGCATCATTGGACACAGTTTACTGATTATTTTAGTTGCTGTATAATCCAGGTCCCCACATAAACTAAACAAAGAGGCCAAAATCTCTAAAATTATTTTATTAAATTAACATAGAATTAAATAGGATGGGTTTGCAGATAAAATTATTTAAAAGATGGAAAAGCAGGAAAGTCCTCATAAGTCTGTTATACTAATTTAGTAGAAAAGAATTTGCATAAAGGAATAAGGTGCAGAAAAAAATTATTTACAATAAAGTCAGGGTAATAAATTGGAATATTAAAATTGCTATAAAAAACTTCTTTCATATAAAATAAGAAAGTGTCACATCCACTCACCAATACACACCCTACAATTAGAGGAAGAGCAGCTTACCCTGATGGATTCAAGCACCCTCTTTCCTCTCCCAGGAAGCTCTGTAACAAGGATTACCCTTACCTTTGCACGGAGCAAGCTCTGTGTATGGCACAAAGCCCTTGCTACACAGAGTTTTTGAGTCATGGATGCAGGCTAGGGCCCAGCAGACACCGTGGCATTGTCAAGAACAGGAGAGCCATTGGGGCCATCAGCAGGGTAGCAAGCAGGTCCCTGGGACAGCTGAGGGGGCCCTGCTTAGGGTCCAAGCCAGGAGAGCAAGGGGAGCTCAGCTGTAACTGAGGAGACATTAAAAAGAGTGGGGACAGCTGGTTCTTGTTCTTGGTAATTGGCTTCAGCACGCTGGACTGAATCATTTCCACCCCAGTCGTGATAAGAGGATGTCCTACAGGAATGACTGGAAGGAGATCACATTTGGGATTTGACATGAAGTCTAATCCTGGTTTTTTGTAATAAGATGATGCAAACAAGTATTTAAGAAAATTTAGTTCTGAAAAGCAGTTAACCTCCATTAAAATTAGTGCATCTGACTGTCTGCCTCAGCATTTTGTTTGAATTCTAGGTGCAATAATGCCTTCAAAAATCTGATCATAAGTGAATAAATATAATGTTCTGTCTTTTTAAGTATATGCCATTCTACTTCCTTTAAATCTACTCTGGAGCAAGCTTTGTCTCTTTTCTGTGAGCAGTTCAAACCTTCTGGATTCTCAATATGGCCTGGGTTATCATTTGGTATGCACTAAACCAGAATATGACTAAATATGTTTTCTGGAGCCTGGGGTACTGGTTTATAAATTACTTTGCGATCAGCTTGGTGTTTTTGATGGAAATGAGTTTGCATCAACATTTACCCTTTCCAGCTTTAAACATAACAGAAGGACTCATGAGAACAGAAACAAAAACTTTGCAAATGCTAAAGGAATAAAGCATCTGGCAGAGACTTTTAAGATGCTTAGGAAGAACATATCCCACTGGACATGGCCATTTTGTTGCTGGGGAAAAAAATTGTTAATTCTTCTTTTAGGACATTTCATAAGATTGTAGACACATGTACTGTTTTAGTAGAGAAGAACTAAGACTTCTTCAAATATACATTCAAGTATAGAATCATAGAATCATTAAGGTTGAAAAAAACCTCCAAAATCACCGAGTCTAAACTCATGTATAATTCAAAAAGAGTTCAAGCCATGCCAACCCAAATTATGTATTCTGTATCCGTAACAGACCACTTCCTCCAAGTAGAGATTTTCTCCCTTCACATGAAAGCAGAAATCCAATTCCTTTCATCTGCTACTTCCTCCTCAAAACCCTAACTTATTGTCTCCGCGATCCTCACCAATGGATGTGGAGAGAAGGTGGGAGGGATTCACAGTACACCCTTTTCAGACTCCACAGAAGATTCTTTGAAGGACCAAGATTGTGTCTCAGATAATTCTTCAAACATGATTTGAGAATTAAGTAACACTTATGGAAATCTATTTGGAGAAATTTTAAGTTTAGTCACTTTAGAATTGCTAAATACCTTTTTTATGCCAAAAGACAAAAAAACTTCACGTTATAACACTGGGCAGAACAGGTATTTGAAGGCCATGCAGGAGTAAAGGCTCAGTAATCAGCACACAGTCAGGGGATTCGGACTTCATTGCCTTTTAATTAGTGAGAGAACAGGTTTATGAATAGAAATTCCTGGGAAACAGGAGAAGTGGCAGGGACCTATGGAACGAACTCACTTGTGTATAAATAGCGTGAACAACTCATTTACTTCAGGTTCTGTGTCAAACTATTACTATTCCCTTTCTATATACATGCAAACTAGAGATATATATATATATGTCTGGAGGGAAAAAAAGGAAAAAAAAATAGAAAGCACATATATTTTGCATACATAATTCATCATAAAGTCCTAATTTAACAACCATTTATGAATATAAGTAGAGCAAACCATTGGACTGGGACTAGAATTGGCTAAAATATTAAAATGTATTTTAAATACAGTTTTGGGTGAAGAGAGTACTGGGAAATGTAACTGTTTGAAAGCCTCTTTTTCCAAGAGAAAAACAGGATTTTTCATAATATTTTAACCAAAACTATTATAAAAACTTCTATCAAAGTAGATGGCGACTTTTACCTTTCCTGACAGTAAATAAATTTGTGATTAAGCATATAGAATTTACAGTTAATTTTTGATTTTACCATATTTCAATAGGAATAGAGAAGTATCAATAAATTTTTGTGCGTCAGATGTTCTGAAGGAAGTAATTAATATAACCAGATTTTTTATCATTTACAAGTTTTTGAAGATAATCAAAAATTGAAATAAGTGGGGGAAAAAGACCACTATGATAAAATAGAAAGGTACAAAATCAAAAAGGTGTATTTCCTTCTTGAAAATGAAACCTCTTTTTATCGGTCTGGGACTATCACTGATGACAATTTCATTCTTAGTTCTGACATGATTATCTTGCATGTTGTGGAGAAGTAATTGGTTGACGTGGGTTGAAAAAGCAGTTCGTGATCACACTAAATGTTCAGCAATGTTAAAGTATTGAATTAATCCATCAAGTCTTCATCTGTTCTTCTGGAACACTGGTGGAAAATAGTAATATTTGATGTCAAGTAAAATGCAATGAAACCTTTTGGTGTTTCAGAGCATTGACGTTCCAGAGAGTAAAGAGCTCAACCCACGTTTGGAGAATGATATTTTAATGTTCAGCTGAAATTTCCCTGATGAACAAAGAAGAAGGTTGGTTCCACACCAAGTCCCTGGTGATAACTCATCTGAAACTACTGGTGCTGACTCTTCCGACTGAAGAAAACCTGGATCTCTCCCAGAGGCCAAATCTACCTGGAACTGGCACAGAGCGTTGGCACTTGGCACCTGCGCTGGCTGTGAAGTGTCAGAACAGCACAGCACATGCTGATAGTGGCCATCTGCTACATACATCGATATTCTAGTGAAGGTCAGTGTGGGGGACAGCCCCGGTTCCCAGCCCTGTGATTTGAGTGACAGAACCAGAATCACCTTTACCATCTCCAGAGCATGAGCGTGTTTTATGATGTGAAATTGGATGGAATTTCCAATTCTCCTTCTCTGGGTGTGGGGACGTCTTGGTCTGTGCTGGAATGTTTGCATTAAACAAGGAAAAACAGTATTTTGAGTATGCATTGAGAACTGAAATTCTCTGCACCGTTAAATTAATCTGTAGTACTTTCTCATGAGAAATGAAAAGTACCTAATATAGGCAGCATATCATATGGGTTTTTTTCAACTGAGCAGGGTTATTTTGATTTCTTCTAACTATTAGTTTTGTTTTCCATTCAGCCCCCTCATGTATCATTATGATTAAGAGCACTGAATGCTGTGATGAAGAATAGTTTTTAAATTTGACTTCTGTTTTATAATTTCCATCATTCTATCCTTCCAGTAAAAGTATTGATTGCTTGAATCTTTTCCTTAAAAAACCAAAGAAATCAAGCTAAATATGTTTCCTTTTGTTACTAAAAAGTATTACTTCTTCCTACATTCTATGACTTTATATTTAAATATTGCCTATAAAAATAATAAAGAAATGAGATAGACTGAGGTAGCAAGTGGCAATCTCTAACTCCAGATTTAACAAAAAATCCCTGTATGAATTTATTAATAATTTTACTGATTTCCCATCTGTGAAAGAGGGTCAATATTGGGTACCTAGTGCTGGACTTCCAACGTGTGATATATGGTCACATGCAAAAGAGAACACACCAGATGTATAGAGCCAAGAATTCATTGTTCGTCCAATTTATGTTTAAAGCAACTAATAGTGCTAATTGGAAAAGAAAGCCTCATTAATAATGTAAATTAAACCATTATATAGGAAAACCTGCTCATGGTATACTGCTTTTGCCAGGTACCCTTCTGGCCAGAAGATTGACAGCATCAGCCCTCTTCCAGGATGGGTGGGAGGGAGTAGCATCATACTGCCATTGTCCCAAGGGCTTGTCGAGAAGGATGCATCAGTTGTGGCAGGTCCCTGCCTCCTAAGTCTTGGGTTTCTTTGTTTTATCTGCCCAGAAGTACAGCCAGGCATCCATGAGTATGGAATAAGAAAAAAAAATTCCCCAGTAAGAAGTGGAAGACAAGCAGAGACAATTAGGTATGTTTCTATTAAATGCAAAAGCTAAATGAACCATCCATCACCGAGAAACCTAAAAGGTCCTTGGGACCCTGGAATAGAGCCACCCTGATGAGACAGAGGTGTATACTTATGTCCAAACTTGAAAGCAAGCTTTAAGACCCTGACTTTGTATTAAAGCCTTCAGCTGTTTAATACTCCTGATTCTCTTAATTATATTGAACATCTAAAACTGGATTCAAATGTAGGGATAACCATTTATAGGCTACATGTTCACAAGAGCATCTTAGTAAAATCAAAAAAAAACAAAATCAAAAAAAAAAGCAAAAAAATCCATCTTAATAAAATCCGGATGTTGTCATCTTATGGTCTTGTTTGCACCCTAATTCGGGCAGAGGCAGTAAAAACAATACAGATAACCGCAATATCAAGTTAA
>VZRQ01002706.1:142399-224906 GCA_013397975.1 Machaerirhynchus nigripectus | reverse complement strand
CCCCTCAGAGCCCGCACCGCCCCCCAGAGCCCGCTCCTCCCTCGGGGCAGGGCTGGGGCTGTGATGTGGAGCGGCCTATCTGTTCCCTTTGCCCCGAAATGCCGCAATCGGCCGGTGTTCGCTCGTGCAGCTGGACTTTCTTTCGGTGCACTCTCGGATGCTAGAAACACAGTCCCTCCCTTAACCATACCCGTATTTTTATCAAATACACGAATGCCAGGACCCTCTCTGAAGTTAAGTTCTTTTTAAACACACTTCGGTATGTGCTGGCCGCTATAAACCCAAACACATTCAGCTCAGTGTCATTGAACAGACCAGAAAAGTAACACTGGAATGATCCTGTTAGACGCAGGTGTGGTGCTGGGTGTGAGGAGAGAAATCTCAGGTGAGTATGAGAGGCAGGAGCGCAGCAGGACTGAGGCGACCACAAAGAGGAGGGGTGAGAAAGAAGATTTCACATCACTTTTATTCTTTCAAGTTATTTTGTACATGAAAAACATAAATTTGCAGTTCCTGCTGAAGTACAAATCTTAATTATGTTAATAAGTATTTGCATAATTCAATAGCTTTCATTGCTCGCAAAATTACTATTACACAAAATTACTAGTGCACATATGCACTCAATTTCAGATTTTGTTTTTTTTCATGGTTGTTATACATAGGAGCTCCTTTGTGCTATTGTCTTTTCAGATGTGATAAGGCAGCTACTACTAATTTAAATATCAACATATCTTTACATCTTGCAAAACCACTTGTCAGGAATATTGCAGGAAGAAAGAGAAAGGTAACTCTGAAATCCATGGCCATACAGTTTCAAACAGTATAACTCCATCCCTTTGTGAGTTCCAAACCTGCTCAAGAGTTGACTTTATGTAATGCCAAAAAAAAGTTTTAATTGGAGGAGATAGTAAATCTAAACACCAGAATTTCTCTTTAAATGTATTTGTAGAAATTTCTGTATTTCACAAATGACCTTCTTCTGTGGCTGAAACACCATATGGATTATTTATGTACTCCTTGGTATTTATTCCTACTGGAGGCATAGCGTGACATAAGGGTTGTCAGGGTTAAAATTTCCTTTCTTTGAGGCTATAAATTAAGACAACGCAATATGTGTGCAAGACACAGCAGTATGTAATAAAAAGGAAGGAATGAAGGGGACGTGTGTCTTGGACAGTATGGTTTTTCAGGAGCACTACTCTGAAACTACATTTAAATGTCACCTTGTTGTTTAAGCTGAAGCTGTCTTGTCTGAGTCAAGATCCACAACTAGAATTAAGCTAAACAAGATACTGGCCTAGACCCTTACTTTACACAGATGTGGCCTTCTGCACAGACTTGAGATGGAATCTGGCATGATCCTTCCTGTCTAGACTGCTTCTGACAGAGTTTGGGTGGGTGGTGGTCTGTGAGTGAAAAGAGAGCAGTGTGCACTTATCTTGGGAGTGCTTGCAACATGTATGGGTGTGGGGAGTTTGTGACTGCAAAGTAACCGTCCTCCCGTGGCCTGGGCTGGTCCTCAGGGAGCACGAAAGTGAATTTCTGCAGGAGAGTGGTAAAGAAAAGAAAGAGCTCTATCCTTGCCAGCTGTTCTCCCAGACAGGCACGGCGACCTGCAAGAGAAGGAGTAGAAAGTGTTTGTCAGTCATCACCCTCCTGCTGTGCTTCTGACTTGCAGCTGGAGCCTCCCCTCAGATTCACCTGCTGAGAAAGGCAGGAAGGCCTCTGCTCTCGCAAACTGCCCCTTCGCATCCAGGAAGTGTTCGGGGTAAAACTCGTGTGGTTTCTCCCAGACTGTCTCATCCTTCAGCACGGAAGACAAGTTGGCGATGACTGTCGTCCCCTGCACTCCACCACAAGAGGAAACAACGTAGGTGAGAACGGCAGCATTATCTCGGCACAACAGAACAGTGCTGGTCCCTCTTTAGTCCGTGTCTCCCATCTAATAGCAACCATTGTTTGGTGCCTCAGCATAAGGCACCCGTTTCCACTTCTGCGTCTTATTGAAGCAGAGGTAAAGCAGGGCCCTTTTCCAATGGCATATGGTGTCTGCCCTACACTCTGAAGCATCTGAACTTTTGCAATTTTAATCCTTTCAAAGGCTGTTGCATGCAAATGCCAATTTCATGGTTATACAGTAGAAACAGCCTCTGCTTCTCAGATCCTCCTGGCCTTGTTTTATAGCTGCAGAGAAAAAGCTGACTGACAGACTTCAAAGCCCAACTTTCGCAGGGACCATGGAAAATCACAAAGCTTTCCTGTTTCACATGTCAAGGTTCTAAACCAGAGGAGATACCACAAGGCTACCAAAAAAAAAAAAATTCCCAGGTTTGAATTCTGCCACTGCTGCCAGGGCAGCTGCTTGTCACAGTGGAACTGCTCTGAATGCCAGTGGCATTTAGGTAGCTTCAGAGGTTAGAATTTAACTACTACCATCTCAGGAAAGACAGTAAGCTGGTGTTGTTAAGTGCCTCCAGAGAGCCTGTTAGGGTTCTTCCGACACAGGCAGTGAATATCACGGCTCATTGAGAGGAAAGGAGACCTTTGCACTGAGCTGCCACTGCAGTTGGGTTCCTACACAAGTGTAAGCCTAGAGCACAAATATGACCATCTGCCTGAATTTCGAATTTCAAAATGTCCTGTTTTAGTGCTCAGCAGTGACTGTAATTGGGGCTAGAAGTGCAGTGCTGCAGAGTTGGATGGGATCATCCCCACCCCAGGCCTGGCATCTGCACAAGGAGAGGATGCTGTATTGCTTATCTGGTCACGGTCACCTTGGGAATAAAGAAGCCTTGCACCTCAGTGTCCCGGTATGTCATGTGAGGTAGCGCAACAGGGAGAAGATCCGCGCACCGTTGCACTTCATGGATCACAGCATTAGTGTAAGGCATGCTTGCTTGGTCCTTCAGGGTGGGGGGTCTCCCTCTGCCAATCACCTTATCAATCTCTGCCTGGACCTTACCTGAAAGCAGAACAGATAAGGAATTAGAGGACCCTTAGATAACCAGAAGGGGCTGGTAACAAGCTGAAGGAAGACTGGCTGCATGAGATTGTAGGCACTGTGTGAGAACAGGACAAGCAGTTAGAGACAGGAACAAAAACCAGATGGGAAGGCATTTTTCAGTTGCCCGGTGTCTCTGTATAACTGTTCTTTGTTCACAGCGTCTTTAATAAAGGCCTTGCCACTTCCCATGCTACCTTACCCCTCCTCCTCCAAGGCAGCTTGAAGGTTACCTGGGCAAGCAGCATTAGACAATTTAAACCGATCAGCATCCGTTCCAAATACTGGAAGAGGGTGCACTGACCACAGCAAGTCCCCAGGTGAATCCCTCAAAATGCAGGAGGGAGCGAACTTGCCCTTCCAACTCCAGTCTCTTTATCACGGCTTCCTCCCTGCCAGGACAGCTGTTTGGGAAGTGTTTCTCCTGGTTTCTTCATTGTGAAATCCATGGAGAGACATTCAGCCTCCTTGCGGAAAAATGAGTCTTGAAGGGAAGAGGCCACACTTCTCTAAGTTTCTGACTTACTCTGTATTTCTGGGTGGAGAAGCATATACAGCAATCCCCACCGCAGAGTGGTGGACGTGGTCTCAAAACCAGCTGTAAACAAGTCTGCAGTCACCAGACGAAGGTTGTTATAGTGGAAACCATTCTCTTCAGCTGCCTTACCCTGTGGAGAGCAAAAAAAAGGGTGATTGGAGCTGGGGTATTTGCTGGGCAAGAAGACCACTGTCCAGAGAAGTACTGAGAAGCACTAGATCCACTTTTTAGCATGTGTTCCTGTTTTTCGTTTGGAGACTAGAGCACAGCACAGGCAAAAGTCTGAACACGACTGACATACTTTGTAACCCTGTTACCTCCTGTATGTGAAGATCTTCAACCACCTCCAATACACTCAGAGAAGAATGCTACCCCTGCCTTCAGGACAGAAGTAAACACCCTGTGCTCTCAGCTCAAGCAGACAGCAGGCCCTTGCCACTCACTGTAACATCTTCCCCCAGAGGAGCTGGAACAGTTATTCAGGTTTGATCAGATGGTAAAAGCCACAGAGTAGAGAGGAGGCTGCATTGATGTGGCAAATGCAAAATTAGCGTTATTTTAAGGGGGTTATCTCTAGCTATGCATTACAGATCCTCACTGCTCCTGCCCTGATATTTCCTTACAATAGAAAAAAAAAAAAAAAAAGGATCAGTGTATTATTGCTGCCTATTAAGTCTGCAACACCACTTTCAGCAAAACTGGTCTCTCATCCAAATGCTAATTGAGCTCAAATTTGTTAGCATATGAGATATGACAAGCTCTCTGCATGAGTTCATCTGCTTGTCTTTTCTAATCCTCTTTATACTTCCCTTTCCTAGGGACTGGCTTCTGTTAAGTTAGTCTGTATATTTAGGTGCTGTTGTAATATGGATAGCAATGAATAATGCATTTAAGACTCAACTGTTATTCCAATAAAAGATCTCGGACAAGGGAGTTGGGGACTGACTTGACCAAAGCTAACTCAGGAGAGGGATTTATCAGACTGGCTTATCAGGTGATCTTAGTGAACAGAAGAGAGATATGACAAGAGGCAGCATGGTCAGGCTCACATCCACCCCCAAGTTGTACTGCTCAGTGGGTCACGTTGCTCTGCCCATGTGAGCTGGAAGGGGGAAACACCTGGGCTGGAGGTTCCTGACACCCACAGCATGGCAGGGTTTGTTATGCAGAGCTGCAGTCCAGCCTGAGGACTTGGATGGTGGAAGCAATTTGCAAGCAGAATTTGCTAATATTGCTCATCTGGCACTTGAAATTTAGCAAATCCATGTGCAGAAACATATGGTGGGTGGATGGGCTGACCCAAATACCTTTGATACCCAAATACCTTATAATGACTTTGTGCCTGACTGAATTGAAGGAAAGACTCCTTTTAATTTCAGTGAAATGCAGATTTAGGCCTTCTGATACCTAGCAAACCAGTTCTTAGCAAGCAATTAAAAAATGTACATCGCAAAGGAGACACTGTCATTTCGAGTCATAACTTGGTTTAAAGACAGGCTATGGATGGGGCAATGACACCAAAAAGCCAGTCTCTTGCTCCAGTTTCATAACTGATTTTGAGGCATCAGTCATTGAGGCACTGACATTACACAGAATCTTGCATGCTGACTTGTTCCCTGGTGCAAACTTTGGACGATTATTGGATTCTCAATCATTGCCTTTTAAAAGCCTCCAAATTTTTTATAGGCTGGAAAGAAGGAAGTTGCTAAATTCTGAAGGAAATGTGAAGGTAGAAAATGGAAACAAGAACATCAGCAGATAATATGGTGTCTTAAGACAATAAAAGAGGTTACCGCATGAAGAACACCTTTCTTCTCAAGATACAAGGTGGAATGAAAAAGTAGGAAATTAGTTGGTAAGAGGTTTTATACAGCTCTATGAGGAAGGTCAGCTTCACAAGCTTGAACAGGCAAAGAAATTACTCCTGACCCCAGAGGGTCTGCTAGTGTCACCCTACCTTCTCCATTTCCTTTAAAAACACATCTGTGAAATCTCGGGGGTAAGCAGGGTCCAAGGTCTTCATATGCTTGTCAATGACTGTATCTATGAAGTCCATGAACTCCTTTTGTCCTTTAAAGACCTTCTGTGGCAGTCCAGGGATGCGCATCAAAACAGGCACGGCGTTAAGAAGCTGGGGTGTGAGAACCAGAGGGAGAGAGAGAGAGAAAGACAGAGAAGATTTTACGTGCTGCAAAAAAAGAAAAATTACGAAAACACAATTCTCTCAAGCAACAGAGGGCAGCTTCTTACAGCTTGTGGTTTACCTGAGGCAGGAATCCAGTTTCTTGATCCAGGGAATTTTTAAGCAACCTTGACAGCCTCTTGAATGTCTCATCACCGTAGTCAAAACGGTCTCCAAAGACAATGGTGCAGATCACGTTGCAGACAGCATTATTTAGAAAACTATGTATATCAAAAGATTTACCTGAAAATGCAAATGGAGACCAAGCCATGAAGCTCAGCAACACCAAGCTGTTGGACCTCATCTGACAGCAATGAGAATACACAAATGCCTCCTTGATGACACCAGGAGAAAAAGCCCCCAAACCACTCAAAGCATCACAATAGGAAGTGAAGATCATCTCATTCTTACTAATATTTGGTTGATCTACGTTTAAAGGAGAAAACTTCCAAGAAAAACTGAGTTGCAGGGTTGTTCTGTGACTTGACAGGTAACACTTTGTTCTGTGTCTGGATGACAGGCTGTGAACTCTCAGCTGCATTTTTATTGCATATGATAATATCAATATGTTCCACTAAACTTCATAAAGTTAGAGTTACTGAGCTCTATGAATAATTCTATTTTACCTCTCTATTTCTAATTTCCTATTTGTTTACTGTTTCTAATGGATTAGTGTTACAGTAGCCCCACTGTGTAAGGTAGAAGTGGCTCCAAGGAATACACATAGACTAGAAACACTGCATTTGCATGAGAAGAGAGCACTGCATGTCAGCAAGAGTGGTGGTAGTATTACTTCCCTCTGCATCACTGTATTGCCTTTTTCTGTGATTTCCCCATCCTGGTGGACGTCACAAACCTTCTTCAGACTTGATTTCAGAACAAAGAAATCCAGCTTCCTCTACCACTCGCTCCTCCAAGGATTTCTTTCCCAGCCCAAAGTTCCTCAGGGTAGAGAGTGCGAATCTCCTTTGGTCCTTCCAGAGGTGCCCGTATCTTGCTACAACAATCCCTGGAATTGTGGATGAGCAAGAAATGTCAGATATCTGACTCGTACATCAAGCGAATTTTGCTAGAGAACAGCAGTTCTGAGTCTGGAGGTACAGGTCTGTGTGGATGGATGAAACAGTCTGACCTTGTGCAGCTTGTTCATACAGCAATTCTGAAATGGATCACTGCACCTTCTAACGCCTGTGCATGGCTGGCAAAGGTGCAAGGGGGATTCAATAGGAGCAACAAGGGCTGCTAAGGATAAAGGAATCACCCCTCCAAACCACTGAGCATTGTTCCCATAGCTTGTGTGAACTGGGTAGCAGCTTGTGCCACCACACAGGAGATGAGGATGTGATGTGGGCAGGATGCCAGATAATACTCTGTCTTGGATGAAAGTCACCGTATTTTTTTGGTGACAACAACGTGCATGTAACATTTTGCATAAGCATTTTGTCTTACATAAGCACCATAAGCACTAATCAGTGGGTGTTGGGAGCTGGCAGGAAAGTTGTAGCACTGATAGTGTCCTTACACAGCTGAGGAGGTGTGTGCTTGCTGGAGCTCTACTACAACCACTAAGGGGAGCCCCCATTAAATCAAATCCAAGTTTGTCATCACCAAAGGGTACCAGACATACACGGAGGTTGACGAGGGGTCATGAGAAGGTGCACCATACTGAAAAAATCTTGCCTCTACCCAGTCCTTCTCATGCTAGTGCCATCAAGCAATATCCATTTTCATGGGACTTGCCTTGAGAATCCTTTCCATAGCCCAACTGTTCATATATTGGAAAGTACGGCCGGTCAGCAAAGTCCTCTGATTTGTGGACCAGGGCTTCCTTCACTGCTTTATACCCATTCAGCACTACCAGGTTGGTCCAGCAGTTCTGGAGACTGAAGATGTTTCCAAACTTCTTCTGAAGCTGCCAAGATAAAAAAGTATGTCCCTGAAAATGAGCTGAGTGTAACATCAGAAATATCACCATATCCTTCCTTAGGGACTCTACTATTTAGTGATCTTTGAGTTACTTTTATTCAGAGATCTTCAGCTGATCGTTGACCTTTATCTTTGCAGTGCAACTGCTCAGAACAGTGCCAAGCAGCAGCTGTAGCAGGGATCAATGCCCTGTAAGTGGAAAAATTTAGAATACACCTATCCTGGCCAAACCGTTGTCATGAACATTGTGCAAGTACCTCTTATTTTGTCAAGAACCTTTTGGGGATTTTCAAAGACTGCATGCTCAATAATGAATTATTTCCTAATGTTTCTATTTATTTTGATCTGAAAGACTAAGTAAGTTTTGAGTTAGTCTGCTTCTGCTGAAGGAAATATTGATAATAAGGTGACACGTAATTTTTATTTAAAGATGCATTTGTACCTCAAGATCTACCCAGAGCCAGGTTTCCAGAAACATGGCTGGAAAAGACAATTCCACACTGGAGTTTCAGGTCAACTTTCTCCCTAAAAGGAGTGTACACATCTAGGATGTGATGGTAACTGGCACACAGCCTACATCTGCTGTGATCTGTAAGCTCATAATGCTGAATCAGGATGACTGCACAGGAAATCCTGTCAGCCACGTACTCACCGTGGGAGCTGCCCATGGAGCAAAGTCTTCTCCAGGTAGACAAGCCCCTTAATGGGACACAGACTCCTAGGAAGGCAGGTCAAACCTTCCCTGCTAGTCAGGAACACTGAACAAAGCTCAGAAGCACGTTGCTCAAAGAGAGTGCAATAGTAGCAATACCCCACAGGTTGGGGGTTTTTTTCTGTCTTTTTTTGTTTTGTTTTGTTTAAAAGCTAAGATTCTTCATTTCTGCACTGTAGCATTGCAAGGAATTGAAGTACTTGATACTGTATTTGCAGTAGGGTTGAAAAGGGAATTAGCACTTCACTGGCGCTAGAAATACGTCAATAAAAATTATTACTGGTCAAGATTGTGGTTAGCATGACCCTGACATGATATGATTTGAAAATGGTACGCTTTGGACTACATGCAAGCAAATAATACAAATGCTATATTAATTTCTCCATTTGGCAGGTTTTGGACAGACAGCTGAACAGTGCTGTCCTAGAAAAGAGGCCTTTAGAGTTTGCAAGCTGATGCACAAAACCCCTGTGGTTTATCTACAGCAAGCTGTGCTTTGCTTTTCCTTTGAGAAAAGCTAAGCCCTGACTTTGAATAGGAACGCTACCGAGATTTTGGGCATTGCTGCTGGGGCAAATCCCACAAGCTGATCTCTTTAACTGAAACTGTCACATGCCTGCAGGCATGCTTCAGTAATTCGCAGGGAAGCCTGCCATTCCTGCAGCCACATTCCCAGCCCACAGATATTTGTCTTCCCTTGTTTGTACATCCCCCTGCTCCTTTGTCCCCAGGCCTGCCCACAAGTTAGGTTGGTAGCCAGTTCTACAGCATCACCTATTACTGGGGGCACAGCAGTGTCTCCCACTGAGCTCACGCAGAGATGGGGAGATAGAGGTTGGGAAGTGTTGGTGTGTGATTATTCCTTTATCTGTGCGGGCCAGGTCAGTGTCCTGAGGCACTGACTTGCTTCACTCTGGACTTTGGATAGGGCATTGCCCTTTGGGTTTGTGTTAGGGTAGCAATACTGAAATCAGTCAAAAATAAACTTTCTAGCATAATTTGAAGTATTAGAAAGCAGGCATTCTTTATGGTAGCACTGGACTCCTCTAACAGAATGTGTGTCATGACACTTTACAACAGGGTATTTATTCCATCATGCTCATACATACTCATTGCAGCGTGCTTCCCAGCTAATACATAAACACCGCTTTTCCTAGGACTTACCTGCATGCATCTGCCTCCTGCTGGAAGTCCTTTCGTGGTCCTAGAGGCTCATCTAAAGGGAGTATGAGTATGTCTCTGGGAGTCATACTCACCGAGTGCTTCATTATTACAGGTCACATTTCCTTGAACTTCTTCTTTGGTCATGTGCTGTTGCTTCTTGTTATGTAACTTGCCAAAAACCCCACTCTATTCCTCATTATCTGTTTATCCACTGTTCCCAGCTACATTTATCATCCTGTGTGCATAGTGTTACATTATTTTATCGTGGTTGCTAGTTAGTCTTTAATCTCTATTTTGCAACTTCAGGGGAACTGAAAATTCCTATTCTCTGTGTTATGTATCTGTACCTGATGCCAGGGTGTGACTCACCCCTCCCGGGGCCCGCAGTGGATTGCATGTGGAGTGTTTCGTTCAGGGGCTGCCACTCACCTGGCCAAAGCAATGGTGGGGCCTGTGGAAGTCAACGGAGAACATGGTCCCGATGAATGGCAACGACACTGGGCCCGGCGGGTAACGGCTCCACTTCTTTCTGCGCTTCATGAAGTCAACCAGCAAAGTAAACACTGTAAGAAAAATTGCCAGTATAGAGAAGTTGCTGCAGAGGGACCCCAGCCACAGGAGCAATGCCATTTTGTAGCCTGTCTACTCCTTGATCTTCTTCTTTTGACCCAAGACTGTTGCTGCCTCCTTTTGCCTTTTCTCTTCTCCTCTCTTTCACTTTCTTTCCCGGGCAGCTGCCCCTTTCTACTTGCTTTCTTCTCTTCCCCACCCCGCCCTTTTCTGCTGCTTGTCTCTCCCTGCACTTCCTGACCTCTGAAGACTAAATTTAGCTGTAACTACAAGCTCCTCCTCTGCTCAGTTCAGCCTTAGGGGAGTGGTGATGAGGGTCATTCCTCCTCCTCCCTCTCCTCTTCCTCCAAAGCCCGAGCTCAAAGGCCTCTTTGTCCCTGCTGAAAGTGGCAGCTCCTGCCAGTGATGCCCTCAGTGGTGCAGGGCTGGGTGAGCTCTGGGTGATTTCATGCCTTCTCCCACAGCCAAGGAGAAGTTTGCAACAAGAAACCAGACTTGCTGCATTCTCATGGGGCAATTTGGAAAGAGTTTGTTTAAACGTGTATCACCTTCTTGTTAGTACAAGCAAGTCAAGGAAGAAGCAGCTCCTGAACACAGATCACCCGGGTTTCTGTTTGCAGGCTAAGGATAGATTCCATTGGAACTTGAGAAAGCTCAGGTTAGGTCAACTTTCCCTTACAGAAAGCACCTATTACAGAAATTAGCCTATAACAGTCACCTGAGATTTTAAAAATCATTTATGTGTCTAGAATTAAAAATTTTTATCGAACCCCAAATGTCAGCCAGCACAATGACCTCAGCTTTTATAGAGCACAGCCCAGCTACAAGGAAGAAATCACATTTATTATAAAGTGCCTCAAATTTCCAACCTTTGGGGCAGCAGTAATGCCAACACGATTACAGTTAGTCAAAGTATTTCCTAAAGCAGCACAGCCGTGTGCTCCTGGCGTCTCTGCCATCAGAGATCAATAAACCTCGCTCTTAGGACAGTCAGCTCTAGATAAAAAGAAGCAGTAAACCCATCACAGCTTGATCTGTGATCTCAGCGTGATCAGAGGAAAAACTCCTAATGGAGCAATTGCTGCAGCAGTGTTGGAGAGCTCAGGTTGCAAAGCAATGCACCTGAAAATGCTGTGCAGGCAGCGCTGGTGTGCAGCCGGGGCATCAAATGCCCTTTCCCCTGGGAGGGGAGGCACCTCAGTGCTCTTTATCCGTGCGCTGAGGTTACCGTGCTGCAGCCTCCACAGCAGGATCCTGTTTTGAAAGCATCGTGACTCAGGGTTCAGGGTTTGTCTCAAGTAGTTGTAAACAAACACGTGGAGTGAGAAACAACTGGGGGAATTACCAGCTCCCACACAACTGCAGAACTGTGATTTGAGTTACAGGGACATCCCGGGATAGTTCACAAACCTGGAGAGCTGCCACAGAGGGGCGCAGTGTCTTCAGGAAGGACAGGCTGGAAACAGTGAGGGGTGGTTGTGTGCTGTGCAGAAGAGTGCTCAGAACTTGGCCATGGGAGAGGTGAGTCCCTGTGGACAAGCAGAAAGTAGCAAAGCTCCTTTTGGAGCAGTGTTGTGCCAGGCACTCACTACAGACTTCTTGATAAAGGAGAGAAAGTCAACAGAACCATCCCACACAATCACAGGCCTTAGGGCTAACTCACAGTGTGCTTTAACTGAGGGGCTGCATGGTCAGGCACAACCTGGGTGTTTTCTCAAGCGTGCTCAAGACAGTTTCATGTCACAGGTCATTGATGAGAGAACAGGAGGAGATGCTGTGCTGGGTTTGCTGTTCACAAAATAGGAAGAATCGGTTCAGGATATGATGGTCAAGGATAAGTTTGCCTGCAGCAACCATGAAACTGTGAAATACTAAATCCTGCAAGAAATCAGCAGTACAAACAGCATTACTGCCCTTACCTGCAGGAGAGCAGGTTTCACTTCATTTAGGGATTTCCTTGGCAGGATCCCAAAGGAAGCTGCCCTGGAGAGTGAAGAGGCCCAGGAGAGCTGGTTGTTCTTCAAGGGCAGCCTCCTCAAAGCATGAGATCAGTGCATGTCATTTATTTCCTGGACACTCTAAAGCTTTTAACACCATTTTCTACAGTATCCTGGTAGCTAAATCAATGACATACAGACTGGCAAGGTAGGTGATAAAGTGGGTAGGTCATTGTTCAGATTGTGGGGCTGAAAGAAGTGGGATCAAGAGTACAGAGTCCAGCTCGGGGATGATCCCTAGTGACGTCCCTTAGGAATCTATACCGGAGCTGATAAAGTTTAGGTTATTAACAACGTGGCAAATGGGACAGAGAGCAGCGCTCTTGGCAAGTCCAGCCTGGGAGAGCTATCAGAGCTGAAGTCTGTTTGCAGAGTAGCCTGGGACTTTGTTGGCTTTTGAGTACCCACCACGTTTCAAACAGCTCTCGTGGGAGGTCTCAGGAGACAGAGCTGCAACAGTTCCCTACTCAGTGGGCTGGCTTGAGCAGGAGGTGGTTGAATGATGAAAGGTGATCAAGGACTTCCTCCCACATTGATTCTCATGACCCATGCACTGACAGTGAAAAGAGGGGAAATGTGTTCCCAAGAATGTCAGTGGACATTTACTGATCACTCCAGTAGTAATAGGAAGTTACCTTGCCTGTTTCACTTTATTTGGAGCTTGACCTTTATGAACTTCAGCTGAAAAATATCCACCTAGGTCCTTTCAGTTTTACTCACCCTGGCTAGAGCCAAAGGCTGTTGGACTCCCATCATTCACCTGTGGGTTCTAACAAGGATGGTTGATCAGAATTCAGGAAGTGGATTTAATTTTAATGAACATCACTCTGGAAGGCCATCAGAATAGGAACTTTCCAGGTGCTCTGCTTCCTGCGGCTCAGCCTTGACATAACGTGATAAAGCTGCAACCTGAGAAATGCATCAGCTTAAGAGAAAAAACTTACACTGACACTGACTTCCCAGTTGACATCTTCCCAAAAGGTCACTTGGTAAATGATCCTTTCCTGCAAACTTGACATCTCTTCCACTTTTGGCTAGTAGAATGGTCCTGCAAAGGACTGGAACAAGTGCTATAGCTTCATAATTTCAAAAGAACAGTTTTCGAAGCCAGCAAAGAAACAATAGACAACAAATCTCTTTCTGACAGAGAGAAAGAGAAAAGAATAATTATTCTTCTGAAGAATGAAAGATGTTCATTTGCATTTCTTTTCAATAAAGTAATATTTTGAGCAATTTTCAAGTCAGGGAAAAAACCCTCCAAATCCATACATATTAATTTTAGCTAGCTGCTGCCCTGCTGTGCTGGGTGCATGTCTTTGACTGTGCACAGTCAATTCAGAGACAAGCTAAGTGAAATTACAGAAGATGCATGCAGACATCACCATTCTTTGACTGAAGACACTGAAATACAAACAGAAACGCAGCTTTAAGGAAAAAACCTATTAATATTGTAAAACAAAGCATCTAGAAATAAGATAATGCAGGAGTTGCTTTTTTTTTAAAGGCAATTTTAATTGAGCCTTTTTGTCCATATTGTCCATAAGATCATATTTAATTTTAATTACATGCTATATTTCCTTCTTGAAGGACCCTCCCTTTATTCAGTGCACAGAATAGATGATGATCACTTACTAATCTGGTTTTAATTACAGAATTTTTCTTCAAAGTCTATTTTGCCACCTACTGTTCACACCTTGCCCATAAATGTGGTTTAGATGGGATTTTCCACAGTGGTCATCAGTGCCTGCATAGGTGAGGAGCAGGCAGTCACTTGTACCCAAAGCATCCCTCTGAGATGCCACCAGTGGAGGCAAATGACCTTATAAGTGTTGGTACCCAAGAGAAAAAGTCTAGAAGGTGCCACACACAGCTGTCCATGGCCCATGCCCAGCTCCCAGCTGAGGCTGCAAGCAGCTTCTGCAGATCTTTGTGCAGGATCACAGCTTTGGTACCCTGGGCATGGAGGTCACAGATAAGTGCCTGTTTATGAAACCTGCTGTATCAGTAATTACCCAGCATCACATACTCCTCTCTGCACAAAGGTGGGGTGAAACCCTTCCAGTGGCCAAAGAAACCTTCCCTCCCTCTTTGCTTCAAGCCTGGAGCCAGCCAGGAGGCACTGGTCACATAGCATGAATATTTCCGTGAGCTTTCAGAAATTTTCCTCCAAATCCCAGCAGGCTGACTGCTTTCTCCTTAACACCTCAGACGTAGATAGACACAAACCTCAATTTTTCATTCTGGAGGAGCAAAGCCTCTTGGAACAACACTGGTTAGTGTGAAGCCTGCTGCTCTCATTCCCTGGCTGTCCATCTCTCAGGCTACAGCAGAGCTGGGGCTGGTGAAGACCCCAGAAACCTTTCCTCTTTGGTGGCCTCTTCTAAGCCCAGAAAACATAGTCTCCCACCTAATCCCAGATTTTTTTTGATCCTTCCTCCACCTCCTTTCTTCAGCCCACGATCTCTCTTCTGCCTGTTTTGCCTTCACTCCTCCCCCTGACCATTCTGGTGCTGGAAGGGGCGAGGGGTGCATGGCAGAGACCAGCTTCACACTTGTCACTCACCCTTAGCAGCCCCTGGCAGCCGGCAATAACCACCACCTGCTCTGCTCAGACATCCCAGGGGAAATTTAGACGAAAAACTGAGAGCTCTATCAAGCGCACGCAAACTGGGTTTTCAAGGGCTTGTAACGTAGCCAAGTTTGAGCACAGTTTTAGAGAGCTGGTGCAATGTGTCTTCCTAACAGAAAGCTGCCTCCTGCCAAATTTTGCTTGTAATGCTTCAAAGCATTAAACTGAGAAAGGAAAATATCACCAGAAATTTTTCTAATGGGTTAGGAGAAGGTCAGATAAACAATGGATTTCTAAGAATGATGTGAGCTATTAGAAAGGGATTAAAAAATTTTTGGCTGAATGTTCCCAAACAAATATAGCCTGAAGCACAACCCCAATTCAGGAAATTTTAATCTCATCTGGCTCATTGTGACTTTCTTGGCCTTCAGATGGGGGTTTTAAATATTGGAAGTACTTCTACAGCCTTAAGATGGACTGTGCTAACAGCTTGTTCACAATAAAGCAGTCAGCAGAACTGAAATAGCCAAGTCTTTCATAGTTACTGTTACTATGACTTACTGCCAGCCTTCCCACATTGCAAAGAAATCTGTTCTTCAGGCTTTTCTTCCTTAAATTCCCCATGGCTTCCTACCCTTTTTCCTATATCAATCACACCAGTTCACTTATCACCAAAGTGAGTTGTAGTTGAACTTTACTTCTTTCACCCATCCCTTCCCATGCCATTCCCCACCATGCCATCCCATCCACATACATGTCCCTGAAAGATCAATGACTCTAAACTTGGTACTGAAAGCAACGCACGTCTTGGGCCCCATCTTTCACCCCAGAGAGACAACTCTGTGCTGGAAGATGTCCAAGAGATGGGCTCCCATGATGCTGTGAGCAGTTTGGCAGAATGAGCTCTGCAGTTGCTGCAAGCGTCAACATCTGGATGAATAAAGGAGCCACTGAGATGAAGTCATCCCTAGAAAAGCCTTGGACGGTGAGGGCTGAAAAATCTAAATGATAAGAACAGAATGGCTTTATTTTGACTTGACATTTCACAGAGCTTGAGATGATCCACGTGTACACGTGACACTGCCCAGCAAGGGTGTCGCCAGTTCAGCAAGCCCAGGGTAGTTATGGGCCCTAACCACAGCATCCTTGTCATGGTAACTGGGGTTAAGCAGAGATCAAAACAAGCTGGCTTGGTTTTAATTGCCAAATTCAGGTTCTCTCACAGGCTAAAATGTTCCCACTGTTGCTTCGGTCTGAGTTAGCCACACAGAGCTCAGCACATGCAATCTCTAAGGCCCGCGTGGGGAGGTAATGAATCAAGGTGCTGCTTTGCACAGGTTGTGGTTCCAGCACTGGTCCAAAATGCCTCCTGAAGATTCCGTTAAACCTCTGTGATGTGTCTGAGTTCTGGGAAGATGCCTGCTCATTCGGAAAATGACTGGCAGCAGTTGCCTTGACTCACACTCTCTTGTGAAACTGTCAGAAAAATATGGCTTACGCCCCCGATGCCATAGACTGTTGATTTCTCTCAGCTGCTGGTTTTAGTTTCCTGATTTTTAAGGTTCTCAGGAGCTGTGAATATATTGCTTTTTTTTTTTTCATTTTTGGTTTAGTACTGATATTGGGGTTTTTCTTTGCCGTAGTGAGAGCATCCTGGGGAATTTTGGACACAGCTACTGACTAAAACTCTGTTATTAATTTTTTTCCACAAGGGATGCATTTAACTCCATCTGGGAAAATTCATTCTACTTTCCTAAAGCATGAGATCAATGGACACCTTTGGAAATAATGGTGTGATTAAATCATGTTTTGGAAGCCAGAAAGACTAAAGCATCTTGGTTTAGTTTCTGCCATTTACTTACCCTGACACTGAGCTATGATACTGCTCAGTTAATAATAATTTCATTTGCTTCTATTTTTCCTAAACTTCTTGAGTTGGAGATGCCTTGGTTGTGATTTGTGCATATTTCAATTGTGTCATTTAGTACCAGAATACAGTAAACTTTTAACAGCTTTCCTATCTATGAATTTGTATATGAAGCCTAAAAATTTATGTATATAATGGAAAATGCAGACAGTAATATAAAACTTCTGTTTTGCAAACCAGCAGATTGCTGTTGGAACACACTTTCTCTGAGACCTGGATAAAGAATGCATTTTGAGATTCTAACTGCTTTCTATGTTTTCTATGGCTTTAATTAGCCTGGCAGAAATAATTTTCTATCCTGTGGATGTGATCCTGTATGACTCTTGTACTTAAGGATTCTGAAGTTGCCAGGAGAACAACACGGACGTGCCAGAGCACAGAGCTGGGCTTTGTCATAACTGTCTGGGAAATATCCAATACCTGTTTTAAATATTAGTATTTTCTAAGGAAAGAGCACGATGTATCCCAGCACTAACTTTCCCACAGCGATGTTCATGAACCCAACATGCAGAAGATGGAAAAAGGCTCATACAAACACTCTGGAAAGGAGATATGATCAAATAAAATGCAATTGAAAAAAAAAGAAGAAAATTTGGAAACGGAGCGACTACAACGAAATGTACTGAGATGAAATGAGGTGCAGTGAAAAGGACAGAAACTTTCCAAAATTATACTAATTGAAATCCTGGAATCAGGGAACAAAGTGAAATGAATGGACAGGAGAAGGATGAAATGAAATGCTAAAAATAAAAAAGAAAATTCTGAAGCAAAGTGAAAACACTAAAATGGACTGGGAAACCTTAAGTGCAGGGAAATGGAGTAAACCTTGCCGAATTTCTACTCATTGAAATGGCAAGATTTCATTTCATGAAAGGAAATGAAATCTTGAGATTAGAGAAGAAAGTGAAACAAACTGACTACAGTAGACTTACATTAAAATGAAATTCAATTTAAAGAAATAAAAGAAAATTCTGAAATTAAGTGATTGTAATCAAATGTAATGAGATGACACGAAGTGCTCCCCTTCACATGCCTTTTGTAGATGCCACATCCCTGGAGGTCTAGGCTTTGTGGTTTTCTCAAGCCTAACCTCAAGCATAAGCTTAAACCTAAGCCTAAGTGGTTGTGCCTGAGAGGCAAGCACTCAGCTGGCTGCTAGCTCCATTTCCTCACTTGTAAAACGTGTTTAATGGAGCTGTTTACCCCATTGTGATAAAGATTCTACAAATCTTGGTGCAAAGGGCCAATCCTGGTTTTAAAGGCATAGAAAGGCACAGGAGTCATGTCTGGGCATAGAATGGTGATAGGGGATACACAGCATAAACTCACCCCAAGACAGGGCCTTAATGAGCACTGATATCATAATTATTACAAAGCATATATATAGGTTGCCAAAGATCTAAGAATAGAGATTAAAAGAGATAAAAATCTGAAGTCTCTCTTTTGTTCCAGAAAGTGTCTAGCTACCATCTTTCTTTTCTGGCAGAGGGAGTATTTCACAGGAAGCATTTTGCTGCTGTTTCCGTGCCTTGGAAGGATAGTCAGGGATGCTGCTTTTTTATAGTTAGTTCCTCAATTCAGTTATTTATGAATCAAAATAAAAAGGGAAGATAATCTGTCTAAAAAGAGAATCAATTTTTTCTCCTGTGCTTAAGGGCTCTCAGGAGCTGGGAGAATAACTTTAGGTGATTCTGTCTCCTCATAGGCAAGTCAGATTTCAGGTTTCAGCAATAATTCTCTATCTTTTCACTCCAAGCTCATTAGCCTGTTTCTGATGGCTGCTGAATATTCCTGGCTTCCCAGGAAAGAATTCAGAGCAGCATGTTCTCAGTACATCTCAGAAAGAGGAGATGAAGAGAGGCATTACTTCTGAAGTACACTTGCTGTTACAATTTCCTTACAGTCAATAAGGTAAAAGTGACTGTCTCTGTTCATATCACCTTCCTGCTGGCTTGGTGGTTGTGATTTCTCCAATGGTAAGAGTAAAAATATTCCTGTTCTGGGGAAAGTGGCGCATTATCTACTTTGCTGTTTGAGCTTGTGCTCAGTGATGCCACTTTCGGTGCATGCTGTTAGCTCCTGCCTCATTCAAATCACACAGACATTTTCAGCACTGTGAGCGTCAGCTCAGGGCCCCTTTTCTCCCCTCATGCCACCACGTTTGCACGGCTGGTTTGTGTAGGATAACTGGTGTTAGCTGACCTGCCCATGTGTGACACCGCGTGACAAGGGGTGCGGCCACGCGCCTCTCAAACACCGTCTGTTTGTGTTTGCCTCGGGCCAGGGCTGGCAGATGCAGGGGATTCTGCAGAAACAGAAGAGCCGTGCCAAGTCTGGGGCCCTGCTGTGCCAGTCTCTACAGAGGAAGGGTAGCAGGTAGGATCTGCTCCCCACAAGTTTGAGACTAAACGGTAGGGGAACTCAGGCACTGGGCATCAAACACGACCTGAGCAAACTGAGACCTCGCTTTTGCCCACCTGGGCTCAGACTGCCAATGACAGAGGGGCAAAAACCTTGCAGGCAGAAGTGACGCTTCAATTTTTCCTGAGCTTAAAAGACAGTGAATGCAGGTTCACTTGTGAATGCAGTGCACTTGCATGAACCTGGATGTTTGCTGCAGCTAAGTAGCAACCTCGCACAGCTCCGAGGTCAGGCGCTCGCTGCTGCGTGGCCGAGCACGCGCCTCGCAGGCGCTGGGATGTCCCTGCGGATTGGGCACATCGTGCTGGGCACATGTGACAGCAGGCTGACTTCTCCAGGCACTACGAACCATTGCCAGATTCCCCTGGCAATCTCTGGAAAACAAAATACACCTCTGACTTAAAAACCAGCATAAATCCCAACAATATCAGTGCTCCTGTCTTACTCGCAGGCACACGAGGAGCTTTTAGGGAGAGAAATTAATGACAAGACAAAGTAACAACTGGTAGAGAGATCCAAGGGGAGGAGGAAAGCAGGGGGAAAGACAACATGGTCTGGACAGCAGTCTGTCACTGGCAAAGGCACTGTGTAGTGACAGGCCAGGCTTAACTGCAGAAGAGGATGGGGCTGCTGCTCACAGGGCACAAACTGACAATTCTTTTGTCAAGCAAGTCATGATCTCCTGAATTCTGCCCTTTGCTCAGCAGTCCATGAAGGCAGAAGATGATGAGCAGAAGAACTTAGTGATTCTATTAAGACTTTAACACCAAAAAATAAAGTAAAACTGTAAGATCAAAAATAAAATGTGCCTATGTCCCAGCACTTTTTATCCAGATGATATTAATGCACTAAACTGAAAATACTCAAACATACAATTTTGATGATCTAATCATCTGTTAATCATTTCTGAGAGAATAGTATGCTTTCTAGAGTACAGAGTTTATTATTTTCCTATTTTCATAAATAATGTGGCATCAAGCTCTAACAATTTTTCATGGTTTTATCTGCAGTTTTTCTGTCAGGATAAACAATGACTTGAATACAACTCAGCATTTAGAAGTTTTTCTCAGAGTGCTGGAAACAGAAGATTGCTGTGTGTTACTATGACAGTGAAATGGGTTGTTTATATTTGATTTCTCTGGGATGCTCCCAATGATAGTTTATGCTTCACAAATTCGAATGTGCATTGGAACTCAGAATGTGTATTTTATATTTTTTCCTCAATAGAAAACCCTCAAATAACTTTTGGTTTGAAATATTGGCTCAGTTGTGCTGACAGATGAATTAATAACAGTGGCAGCATATGGAGTGAAATAGAAATTAGAAATTATGGAAGTGCAGGCAAGATCTTACTACTGGCCTTTGAGTTTGTCAGTTACCTTTGGAGCTCCATCCCAAATTATCTGTAGGTTACTTCTGCCAATAGTACTTGCTGCACTCTCATAGCAACCATACGTAGCAAGCTTATTTTTCTGTGCTCATTTGTATTTGTGGTTTTGTGTCAACAAAAATACTTACACTCCTTTACTCAGGAGGTGTCCATGAGCAGTGGTCTTTCCACAGGAAGGAGGAAGGATCAAAGGCGGTGGCTGCAAGGGAAACTGAAAAGGAAAGTGTTCTTGTGAGTTTTAAGCTGGCCAAAAGACTGGATGGATGCTGAAAGACATCACACTGCCCTGCAGCTGGTGAGTGGCAGGGAAATGCCCCGGGAGGTGTTAGCACCTGCTCCTTTCCTTCTGATGGCAGAACAGCAAGCTCCTTCACATAACCAGCTTCCCCACCTGCAGAGAAGCAGCAGCTTCCTAAACCTGCTGAATCCCAGGTTCCCTGGGAATGGCTGTGGCCTGGCACCTGCAGCTCAGAATGAGGTGTCGCTGAGCACTAGCAACATGCAGGGCTAAGCTAGCCATGAAAAACGAATGCTTTTGAGGTAATAACACTTTAAACTTTATGCTGGGTTGCTTAAAAAAGCACAAAACCCTGAAAGTTTTCAAAGCCGTGCCACAGATGGAGATGACAAACTTTAGTTCTCCTATGGACTGAACACAGGCACTACGTATGTGAGTTAATGCCTTTCTGCAGCTCCTTCCTCACTTGTGTTAGACCAGGATAAAACATACTGGCTTACATCCAGAAAGAGGGAAAAGCCTAATAAAAATCCTCGATTACTTTATTTACTTAATTACACTTTATTGCCTACTTCAAAATCAAAAGCTTTTTGATTTGTGTTAAGTGTGTTTTGAACTAAGGTCCAATACGTGGAATAACATTTGCACTCAGAATTAAAAATCAGCAACTATTACTAATGCTACCTGTTTTCCTGTGCAAGTCTTTTGATGGTGAAGGGCACCTCCTGTGCTGACAGCTTTGTGGCAGATGGATCCCACCACCTGCATACACCTGTGGAAACAGAATCCACATGGGTCCCTACAAGCACACCTTGCTGCTTGTGCTGCTGGAGGGAACAGCAGTAGATGGAAAAGCTGCCAGCCCCAGCCAAGCTGACTTTCGTGGTCTCTGCTGTGAGCGTGAGAGCTGCCACTGATCTCGCTGTCTTCTCCTGGCTGGTTGCTCTGGGAAAGTGGCTTCAGACCCTCAGGTCAGAGGTGCTCCCTCTCGGTGTCACACAGCACAGGAATTTTCAGCCAGAAGCACAACAGGAATGGAAAGGCTGCAGATCACACAATAAGCTAAATAACAACAAAATTTGCCACCAAAGAGCATTCAGAGTGCAAATGTATTTACACCTCTCATTTTTTGCTGAGAGCTGATGAAAACAAGCATCAAGCCCTCTCTCTCCGCAGGGGTAGCAGGCAGGCAGCAGTGCTGCCATCCCTGCCAGAAAGGCAGGCTGTAAAAGCCTCTTCGGAGAAACTTTCATCTTCTGCCTCATCTGCTCTGACTCTGCCCTACAGATTACAAACGATGGTTTCTCATCAGACGCAAAATCAGGAGGGCACGCAAAAACTTGCGTGAAAGCCCGCTATACTTTCCCATGAGTGGTGGAGCAGCCACAGGGCTCAGCGAGAGCAGAGTAAGGGCTTTGTGTCATCCTTCAGCTGCCACGGGCGGCCTGTGGCCAGTCCCCAGCTCCTCACCCTCCGTCCCCAGGGAAGCAGTGCACGGATTGTGCTGGAGTACGAATTCAGAGCCTTAAGGTGGCAGCACCAGACAGCCCTCAGGGCCGTGCCCGCAGCTCGGGGCCGCCAGGAGGTCGGCAAGGACAGAACCACCGAGGGCTGGGAGGCGGCAGCGATTGAGGAGTGGGCAGGTGAGCAGGGAGGCAGACGGGGGTGCGGAGAGCTCGGGGCTGTGAGAACGAAAGGTGAACTTCACACCCAACAGGCCAGGGTGGGTTTTGCAGCGCACAGGATTAGCGGAGGGGGGCTGGGACCTGCGGTTTCTATACAAGGCTGAGATGGTTCACCGGCCTGAGGGGCGCCCATGCCGGCGGGGATGGAAAGCCACCGCCGCCTGACGTGCTCCGCGATGTGTGCATGGCCTGGGGCTTCGCTCCTGCTTCCCTCAGGCAGGCTAGGCTTGGCTGGAGTCAGGATGAAGACCTCTGGTCTTCACCTGAACGTCAGGTTTGCAGGAAAGTAGGAAAAAAGCAAGCAGGGAACTAGCAGGGAATTCCAAGTAGAAGAAGTAAAGCTTTGAAGAATCCTGTCTTTGAGGCTCTGGTAGCTCTTTCCCAAAGGCTTCAGAATGCAGGCAGTGATCTATACTCCCCTGTCCTCCTGGCTGCGCAGGGAGGGATTGAGGCACAGCTCCCTGCAGGAACTGGATCCAGAATAAACACCCACTGCTTCCCCAGCTCCCCAGGGTACTCTGGACAGTTGCACCAAAGCCCTGCAGGTGTGCTGGATTTCGGGACTAAAACCACTGCTAAGTATTTTCAGGGATTCATGCAGCCTGACTGTCCTAATGTCACACCACCACTAACTGCTGATTTTATAGGCAGAGTGGAGTCAGGTTCTTCTCCAAATGGCACAGCAACAGGGCAAGAAGCACAAGCTGCAGCAATCAGAACTGTGACTAGACACAAAGAAGAATTGCTGCTCCAAGAGAACAGCTCAGCATAGGAACGGGGTCCCAGAGATGGTGTGGAGTCTCCGCCCTGAAGGTTTTCAAAACTTGACTATCCAAAGCCTTGAACAACCTGATACAGTTCTGAGGCTGACCTTCACAAAGCCATCAGACTGGACCTGAAACCTTGAGAGATGCCTTCCGGTCTGTTCCATAACAGGATTTCCAGAGAACTTTAAAACATGAATGTGGATGACAAGTAAAAATTTCACGTGTGTCCTTTTTGTAATAGTCACACCTGCTAGATGGGATTCCTGATCACAGACACAATCTGGAATCTTTGATCTAGAGCAGGTATACCTTTGCAAACAGTGCAAAAGATTCCCTCAGTTTTGGAAAAAAAAAAGTCTGGAATAAATTTTCAGATTCTATAAAAGAAAAAGAAGTGAGAGAGAGAGAGGGAGAGGCAGAATTTCAGGACTGCAAACCTGCCTGGATGATGAGGACATATGATAGGCCGAAAATCCAACTGGAGAAGTTGCTGGCATGTAACAGCACTGCAATAGACACTGGATACCAAGGCAGTAACCTCTGCATGAGCCTGGAGGTGCTGGGGCATTCTGTGCTGCCTGGGGGACAGAGACCAGCTACAGATACCCTTGATCCCGTATCAGGGTCAGAGGGAGGGCTCCTCCTTGGGCTACAACTCCAAAATAGAACTGCTGAGTTACACCAGGACAAATTATGACAAACAGGTTGAGTTACCTGCAAGCAACACAGACCTGCAATATCCGGATTACCTGTAAGTAATGTGAAAGGTGGACAAATGCAATGACAGTCTTACAGACACCCACAATCAATGGAAAAGAGAATGGAAGTGTCTCCACCTGTTCACACCTGTTACGAACCCTCATGTGCTCTTTGAATCAGCCACAAAGCTTTTCAGAATGACTGGAGATACTTGTCTGCTCTGACAATTTCAACAGGCTGCAGCAGAAATCAAGCTCTAACACTTGCTGTGAGTTGAGGCAGAAGTGAAAATGAAGTGGAAATACAGGAGTTGCCATGTTGTGTGGCTGTGAGAAGCTCATTTCAAGGATGAACACTTTGGAAACTGTGGCCTGAAGGTACAAAGCCTGCTGACTTCATGGAAGGGTTTTTTTGTTTCATGTACACTGCCTGTTTGTGAGACAGAGGCACAGTGCCTTGTGGGACTCTTCGAGTTGTGACATTTTAGTTGCTGAAGTGCCCCCTGAGCGCGTGACAGGCCTTAGCTGTGGTTTTTACCACTCCCACCCAACACCATGCAAGCTGGTCAATAAACATTTTTTCTCCACTACTGAACCCTTGTACTCATGTATTTCAGACATACGTATAGGCTTACAAATCAAAAAGGTAAGTACGTATGTTCTTAGAACCACAAATTGGTATATCCTTAATGCACCTAGTGAAGAAAGGGGGAGGCCAAGGGGCTGTGGCAAATAGACATTAAAAGGCTGTTCCGGCAGGCCCCGGACTTGTCCGTCCTCTTGCATTGTAAGGAACAAGAAGTGAAGAAGTTGTTCCACCAGGCCCTGCATCGCACACTTAGCTGCAGACTGGGAAAGGTAGTTTAGGTTTTTCATCAGCTACTCTTGAAGTCCAAGAAACTCCAATAAATGCCAAAAATAAGGGCAAATCTCATTGTCTCTCTCAGCAGAAATGGTAAATACAGGTTGCACAGACTTCTGGTGTCTGTCTCAAGCAGCTCCTTCAAAGAGGTCAAATGAAACCCTAGAAAATGAACATCACCTGTTGTGTTCCAGTTTCTGAGGCATGCTACTGACTGGAGGTAGAAAACCAAGATGAGGCATTTATGTAGAGGGACCAACCAACCCTGGTGACTTGGCCAACATTCCCTCTGGAAGCACAGCAGAGACTATCCCCTATTTGGAACAACCATGTGGACACAAAAAGGGTTTTTTACATTGAAGGGTGGATTTCAGGGCCTGTTGCTGTGTAGCCTAATAAATGGCAGGGAATGGATTTGGTATGGTACCTACCTGGACTGTTCTTCCAGAACTCACACACACGCAGCTTCACACAGAAAAGGTCATCAGCAATAGCCACCTCCACCAGCGAGGCCCTCAAGTGCCTTTCCAGTGGTCTCAGGTCTCCTCTCACACCATAGCATTCCCTGGAAGGAACCTCAGGAAAAAACCTTCCCCTTCTGTGACTTCTACTGACCTGTTATTTCTTCATGACTCTTTGACATGATTAGGCCACTTGTAAAAGTTTTTCTCACCTCCCCTTATTTTCAAGAGGACCTTTGGATCATAAAACAGCAGTGCTCAGCTCAGGGGTGAATCCATCCAACGTGGGTGGTGGGCAGTGTTTGAGGCCAGTGGGCCATGCTCCAAAGCAGAATTTGTCCCAGTTGCTGGCAGTCTTTCAGTCCCTGTTGCTCATTATTAGTGTCCCTACTACTAAGCTGTACATCTTCTGACTCATTAATCTTCTAGACAGTAACAGCTCTGTGCAGTTAAAAAGATGCACCTTCTTTTCTCTCTTCTGAAGCAGCAGACCACAAACTTGGTGTTTGCTTAGCCCATCTTCCATGTTTGTCCTAAGGAGTGTTTACACTTCTCCTGTAACAGCATCTTTTCCAAGTCTTTTGTGCTCCTGTGGCAACAGGATGCTGCGGGTTTTGGTAAAAATGAGCGGTGCAGCTGGAGTCTGCCATGAGGACTGCAACCCTCAATGTCCTCTTTAAGGCTGCAAATGCCCACTTCCACCTCACAGCTCTGGAAGCTCTTTCTTCTCCTGGCACGTTTTCCTGTCATTTAAAGCCAAGAATGTTTCCCACTTGGAGCAGAATCAAACACAACCCTGGAAATCTGCTTAGACACTACAAAATTGGGCCATTCTGTATGGCCTCTGCTTTTGGCTGCTGGAAAAGTCTCCATCAGCAGTATTACAGAAGCTTGGCTTATTTTCTTGCAGAGTGCAGCTCTTCGGTTTCATTCCCAAATGGGCACTTGTATTTTTGCCATCTATCACCTGTACAGGTAGTGATTTCTCCTCAGAAGTTTCAGCCACAGCAGGACACTAGGTGAACAGAGAGACTGCAACATCCCCTTTATACAGTGACCTTCTCATCCTGGTTTCCAAAGCAGAAGAGTATTAAAAAACCCAGGAATTTTACATCCTTGTTCTGCTTATACACACGGTGCTTTCTTGTTTCTTTGAAATCCATTGCCACCGGCCAATTCCGAATTTCACAGAACACTGAACAGTAATTTGTCCACTTTTTTGCATTTCTTCTGACTACAAATGGGAACTGTGAGATCTGTCTTATGTGCAAGGTACTTCAACTCCAAGGTGATGACAAAGTGCACAAGAAGTAGATATTGTTATGCCACATAATCCAGGTTGTTGTAATTCCAACAGCCTCCCAAGTAATGTCCTTAAAATAATCTACAATTTGTAAGACTCTAATAATTCAATTTCTTTTCTGAGAGGGAACCCAGTTCAGGTGGGCAAGAACTTGGGTGAAAGCCCAATTAAGTTTTTGTCATACAAATGCTGTGAAGTGTACAGACTTCCATTTTTTAATAAAACCATGAGAAGTGGTGCCATTTCTTTGATGAACTGGCTTCAGCCCATAAGACTCTCGCTATACATTGCAGACTTATCCTTACACCACCATTTCTATTTTTTAGTGTGAACACCTCCCAGCTCTTTCCCCAACAATTCTCTGCCGTTCTTTGCTGCTCCCCACTAAAAATGTGGCACTGAAAATAAGCAATTTCAATACAACTCAGAAAACCATTGCCATGCTGTATCTCAAAGCCAGGGAACACCAACCTCCAAACCTACTGTGGACTCCAGGTCTGGCTGTCAGCAGGGGTAGCTACAACCCAAAGGCCCCTAATGCAATACAGGTGGTATTTGCAGGTAACCTGGCTACACTCATGTTCAGCAGCACATGCAAGCAAGTTCTATCACACAGAGCAGAACACATCAGTCTGACTCCTGATCCCCAGCTAGAGTGGAACATTTCTTTCATGGGGGGTTTGCTGTGAGCTAGAAGACTATTTTTCTTTTTGAAATTATTTGGGTAGGAGGTAAGTCTCTCTGGGGCTGCTAAGAAATATCAGCATTTCTAAAGATGGCCAGGTAAGGTCAAAACCTTGAAACTGCAGCGTTAAAACTGAGTTAAGCAATAAATTGCAAGAAACCTCTGGAGGATGAAGAGGGAAGAGAAGCAATCTCAGCTCTCGGTATTGCCCTGTGAAAGAAGCCAGCATACAAGCAACGCTCTCCTTCCAGTTCATGCTCCCTTCTCCGAAACACACTAACTAGGACATGGGTTCTACTTAAGAAATTAAATTCTACAAAAAGATTCTGTAAGCAGCACCCTCTTCACTTTCCAACTAGATGACAGAGTAAACCTTGTGGATCCCACTGGAAGTACAGACAGAGCAAACAATTAAACAATCACATGTAGGGACAATGACAGCAACTATTTCACTGACCTTTGCACTCTAAGGAAAAACCTCATTCTCTCCTTCAGAGCTTTACCTAATTTCTGACTGAATAGCACAGGTCAGGTGGGGAGCTCATGGTGCACGGTATCCATATGGAGCCAGCTCTTCAGTGATGTGCATTAGTCAAGCTCTCTTTGGCCTGTAGCTATGCCAGGAGAAAGTACCAGAGTGCTACTGGTCTCCCAGAATTTTCTAATAATTACTTTTGTCCTCTACCTTTACTGACTTGATTCTCTGACTCATAATATGCCGCCGGAGTTCTGTCTTAAAAAAACCCAAAAAACTAAGCCCAGACCTGAACATGTTTGTTAGAAATATTTCACAGCCAAACAAGAATCTTGTCCATTTTCACAACAGGGATTTCTAACCCAAAGCTAAGATTGCAACTACTCTTTCAGCATCTCCTAGCAAAGTCAGTAAGACCACATCTTTGTGTTTTCTACATCTGTGACTGAACCTGGATTACCTGTACTCTGTTCTTTCTCACATAACTTTTAATCATTAAAAAAAAATTCCAGAGCAGTGGTAAATTATTTATCCTCAACCATCTAGATATCCAGTTCTACTTCCAAAAGTATGATATTTATACTCAATTTTCTACATTTTGAGATAGAGGACTGCATCTGTCAGTCGTTCTGGTAAGTCAGGGACTAGATCAGACAAACCAATGCTGTGTCCCTCTACCAAATATTTGTACCATGTCCAGGACACCCACTGCACTCAGGACAGCACAGGTAATTCCTGACGTAATAATGCAGTTAATAGGCATGATAATTTAGAAAGTTTATATCCAAGTCAGCCCCCAAATGTTCCCCCTGTAACTGTGCCAGTTTAAGGTATTACCTTTCCTAACATATATTCTGATGTACATTACTGCACATTAAATAGTCAAAATACCAGAGCTGTCATTCAACTGGCCGTATCTCAACAAACTTCTGGGTTTTTAAATGCATGTCCCACAAAAAACTTATTTCTTCAGCTTGCCATTAGCTGCACTCCATGAACTAGATGTGCACCATTCTTCAGCAGATGCTGCGCCCTGAACCCCTGAATGCTTTTTATTTCAATACTATTAAACATCACCAGTTTGTCTTGTAAGCAATTCAAAAGGTTCAAGAATGTCACAACCCCAAGCAAAACTCTCTCTCATACCTCTGTGGTACAGATCAGTGAGGCTGGCCACTGCCTTCTGCAGTGGCAGCTGAGATGGCTTTCTCCTGTGCTGCATGGTCCACAGTGGTCTGTGCCTTGGATTTCCAAGCGTGGATTTCACATGCAATAAATACTCGACAAATGTATCGATGGGCAGCTCCTGGTATCCAGATCTGCTCTGTACATATCCCAGGGCCTCCAGCAGCTGCAGGACTCCCTTTATCCTTACCATATCAACAAAAATCCTTTGCATTTTGGATGCATTACATATCCTTGATGGGAAAACATCTTTTCCTTTGACCCTGTTCAGCAGCGCTGACTCACGCTGGTTAGCTTGGCAACGCTGCTAACCCATCACACTCAATTGCCAGCACACTGGTGTAAGGCTCTTTCAAGAGATCCTGATGGGAGTCAGACAGCACGGAGAAACACGCTGAAAATGATCTGCCTTATCCAAGCTCTCCTTAGTTCATTCCTCATCCAAACAGGTGATTCCCAAGTGGGTGCCAGGCCACTCATTCTCATCTATACACAATCTCTTTCAAGGTTCTGCTGCAGGTCATTTCTGCTCCACAAATTCTGTATTAGCCAAGACTTCCAAACCTTTACCTTCTTTCCAGTTTGGGGTATCCACGATGTCAAGCTGTTAATTGCTTTTGCAGGATGGAGCAGGTAAATGTTTTGTACAACAGCTTTCAAAATCCACTCAGCACTTTGCATTTTCTCAGCCAAAAGAAATTTTTATTTCCAACAGGATTTTAAGACTCTTCTGCATCATTTCCAAGCTCTCCCAGGAAGCCATTATACATTTTTAAATTCCTCCTGGCTCGGTTTAAGAATCACAACAGCTCTGGTTTCTGTAAAGACTTTACCGCCAAGCACAATCCCATTCCACTGGAGAGCACCCCCTCACCTCTGATCACAGCGCTGGGAGGGTTAAGCCACAGCTGAGTTGAAGGGTTTGAAGCATTTCCCACTGAGAAATACTTCCATGAAATCGACTGTGGTACCATTTCTTTATTTGCTCTACACAACTCCCACTACTTTCCAGCCACGGTGCACGAGGAAAAACTGAATCTCCATACTTGCCACAAGCTCCCACATGGAAAACCTCCAAGGCTCCCTCCCAGCTACCCAAAAACCTGCTGCCTCTGCTGTGACACCACCCTGAAAAGCCAAAAGTGAAAGTGTCAAATTCAGCAGTTCCAGCACACACTGTTCTGCTGTCACAGTGCTACATACAAAGTTGACTCTTCACCAACATAAAATCAATGCAATAACAGTATTTTTTTCTTTTGTTTTAGAACAGGTAGAATAGAACAGACACTGTGAAAAAAAGAAACATTTTTATTCAGTTGAAAAGAATTCATTTACTCAATCACATTAACTATGCTAAAAATGACTTTTTTTCTGACTACACCAGCAGTTAAATATTTTCAGCACCAATTCATGACACATTAGTGACATTTATCACAACAGGTCTATTTCTTAATGTAAAGGACATACTAACTTCAGTAGCTGCTACTGGGAAAGGAGTAAGCAGAAGGCCGCTCTTTCTTTCCAAATATTTATGAGTGAGAGTAGCAACTTCTAGAAATAAATAACTGCCAAATTATCTCCCAAATCTTTAAATCGATCTTTTAAAAATAGAGTTAAAATAGATATCTTAATATGAGCTATCATAGATTTTATTTTTATGTGCTGAATACTCCAAAATGTGAGTAGCTGAGCAAGCATCCAGTACATAACTTTTAAAATAGTTCTTCCCTCCCCACAATATCAACCCCATTTTTTTATCCATGTCATGCTGGTTAGATCCCTATCTCTAGTGACTTCCCAGTAAACACCACGCTGTTTGATATCGCTAGGATATGCTACCATCCTATGAGTGAAAGAAGTCAGTGACCTGGTGAAATACCACCAACTCACACGAACAGAAAATTCATCCAGTCATTGGCTCGTTAACTCTGAACATCAAACAAATCCTAAGCTTTAGTTTTTCAAAGCCTTTGTGGTCTTCCTCTTGCTGGGCCAGTTCAGAAGGTCATCACTGAAGGCAGAACCGATGAAGGCAAAGAAACCAAAAAGCAGCAGATTGTACTGTCTCTGTCCTTTTAAACAAATCAAGTTCGCACAAAACAAAAGGAGACAAGGTTAAAATGAAGTTTATTAGTTTTTTTGGTTTTTTTAAGCTTTTTTTATATAAAACTGTTTGTGAAACAGCTATTTTTATTCCCATGGCAGAGTGACCCCTGAAAGATGCACTAACCCCTTTCTTAAGGCCTTAACAAGAAAACAATGATTTTTTTGTTGTTGTTCCTTAAACCCAAATGTTTTAAAATCACATAATTTACCAAAAAAAAAAAAAAAAGAATGACCCCCAAAGAACCATATAGTGTAGCCTGTTACACTGACATTCCCTCTTCCTTCCTTAGGAAAAGCAAAAACATAAAATAAAAAAAGGGCCAAGTGGATTTATCCCAATCAGTTTGAAGATACATTGACTCCACCAACATTCAGTTTTCCTTTAGTTCCCCAATCTGGCAGGTAAACCAGGTCTTCCTCTCACCTGCCTTCCAAACTGAAGGCAGCTTCTTGGAATGATCTGGGGGTCACATTGTTGCCACACAGGGCAGATACTCCCTTCCCCTGCGTGGTACAGGTGTTCCCACCCCAACGAGGTGTATGGCACCTAGCAAGCAGCAGCCACCTCTTACTTCATGAGTCTCATGACCCAAGAGTCTGCAGATGTTGGTCAAGCTTACACTGTTAATAGTGTTTCTCAAAAATGGAAACCTCCCTACCCCTCAGACACAAGTACTGACACCCCATCACCTGTAACCATCCAAGCCTTTCTCCCACACCCTACAAACAATTTATCAGTATTTTGCCTTTTAAAATTGAATTTCATCAGATATTGTGAGAAAGAAAGCAAGAGGAACAGAGACAAGCCCTGTTTGGAGTACTCCCAGTTTTGCTATTCTTTCCCACAAAACGTTAGGCTCTACATGCCTTAATTTTGGATTTAATATTTACTTTAGCTATAGGTTTCTTTTTTAATTTATATGGGGTTTTTAAAATTTTAATCAAAAGCATCAAAAGGGATATAGCGCACCTTTCATTTAAAACAAAGTCTTTCAAGACTAAAAAATAGATCTTTATATATATATATATTTATCCCTCCCTCTTTAATTCCCCCCACCTGTTTCCTTTTTCCCCCTCCCCTCCCCACTGTCACTATGGAGATTGTGTCCATGGAAACAGCTGGTTCAGACTCCTTGGTCAGATTCTGTGATGTCATCAGTCTTGAGTGTGATGTAAGAATTTATGAAGGAAGTGCTGGCATTGGCAGGCACGTCGAGAGGGGGCATGGCTGCACAGTGGGAGAGATTCCATTCAGTCACGAATGTCCACCGCTTTTTATCTCAACAGCCTAACCTGAAAAACAAAGTCAAAATAATATTGGAATGGTTCCTTCCCTCCATCTGCAAACAGGTCCTTCAGGCTTTGCACAAACCCACTCAGCCTACCACAGCAGCAACACCAAGAGCTCTTTAGTTTTGTGGACTGAAAGCAGTTATACACAATGCTGAGTAGTTCATAAAAGCTAATCTATGTGATAAAAAGTCTTAGTTGAACAACCACCAAAAAAAAAAAATTAAATAAGCTCAGTTCTGGAGGAGGTCTGGAATGACAGGATGATCTGTGCCACAATGGTACTCTAACAGAACTTCTACCTTCAGCAGCCAGGCAGGATCTCACTCACCTCATGTCCGCTCCTCACATCGACCGCGAGAATGGGAAACAGAGGGGCCAAGCACATCCCAACAGCTCCTGGGATGCCATGAGGGACTGCACCCAAATGTTTTCCTACAGGTCATCCTGCTACCATCCAACAGTGGTTTCCAGTGAATATGTAGCAGACAGTGAAACTAGTATAAAAATTACCAGAATCCAGCCACAGGAATCAAATCTGGGAAATGATCAGATTTCACCAGCTAAAGGTAAAGCTGTGGTTTAACTAATTGGAGGGCAGGTGATATTTCTCTCCACTGCTTTTTTGATCTAATTGTCATATTATGGTGGTAGAGACAGTTCATGGAAGGTCTAAGCTTGTGATGTCTTTCAAGACAAATGTGGAAACGTCCAAGCACTTAGCAGATGTTCCCCTTGTCCAGAAATTCTCTGAGGTGAGGAAATGAACTTCAGCAGTTTAATAAGTTGGTGCAGGCTCAGTTTAAAAGAGAAACTACAAAGTTAAAATTTAATTTTTCTAAGTTATGGTTCTCATTGTTAATCTGCACAGAGAGAAAGCAAATCTTGAAATAATGTATTCCTTTCTTCCCTTCTCCCATAACACAAGTGAGCCCAGCAGCAATTTATTTCTTTAGTAAGGTTACTTCCTTTGATATGACTTAGATAAACCCCTTCCTACCAGCTAGTGAGCTTGGGAAAAGGAAAAAAAACTTGCAACATAAGTGATGCATATGGAAAGCAGTTAACGGAATTAGAGGTGTGCCTGGGAGCAAAGTAACACCCATGTTTGTTCATAGCTGGCAATTAAACTCCAGGAACCCTAACTAAGTGTGATACAGAAGTCAGTGCAGCTCTGATCATCAGCACACCAATTAGATTACATCCCAGCAAGCCCAACTCTTGGCTGCGAATCTCCCCCATCCAGGGGTGCCAGGCTGAGAGTGAGTAAAGAGTCAGGCGAGTACGTACAAAAACCAGATGGGCAAGGCCATGGAGCTCCAGCTGAAGAGGAAAGGGGGAGGTTCCTAGAGAGTTCAGGCAGCTGCCCTTTGTGGTTTCATTACTGTGCAACTGCGAGCCCTCGCTGAAGGAGTGTCAAGGCCGTGTTGCTGTCTCTGGCTCCTGTACAACTGCAGCTTGCCCATGCCTGGAACTGGTCCAGAGCATTAGGCACTGGCTCAGGGAAGAAACAGGCTCAACACACAGGGAGAGTCCTGCCTCGTTCCTGGACAAGATCCAGAGCACCAGACTCGCTCTCACAGTCACTCTCCAGATCTGGACTTCATCCAAATGTTCTAGAGGCAACTGGCTAGGAGAGAGAGAAGCAACAAAGACAGAATACACTGACTTGCCTGGATGTTATCCAACATGCAGGATTTTTCTTAAATTGCTAGGCCTAGGAGTGAACCAGGACTAAAACATCCCAATAATCTCACAACTGAATATCCATTGTGTCTTACACTAAGGCCAGCAGGAGGCCAGTTCCAGTACAACCTGGGCTGCTTCAGAATTCCCCTAAAATTCTTTAATTACCACAGTAACAACAAAAGAATTATTAATTTTTTGTTGTAATTGGATCTTTTAGATTTGCATGGCTTTTGTTTTGGAATGCAAGATCAGGTTGGAGAACCTAATTTTTAACACATTCTGAACATCAAAAGGGGGTGGCTAAATAGGACTTTCTGGTAAGAGCTACTTGAGGCAAGGGTGGATTTGGAAAGAAATGATACCTTAGAGAGATGTCTAGAGCATACAGTGAATACAGAGCAGAGATTGCACAGCCTTCAAGATCTTAAGTCAGTACATTCCTATGATATATAGAAAAAGAGCTAGCACTGGAAAATAATGCAGGGAACAAAGCTGTGTAAAGGTCTCTGGGACAGAGTAATGTTCACCAGCACCTTAAAGGAATAGCCCAAAAATCACCAGACTTCCCTAGTGTTAAACAGCCATAAGAGGCACCTTGGCTGTGGGACTCTTGTCCTGCTTTAGCATTCTGAATTACATTGCCTGTTACACTTTAAGGAAAAGAGAAAAGCTTACAGGAATCCCAGTGACCTTTACCACGGAAGGAGAAAGCTACTCAAACACTGAATACTGTTAAATATTGTTTGCATGGTAACTGTTAAAACAACACTCCAAAGCCAAGAACGAATGCTATTAAAAATGAAAAATCACAGAACACAGCAGAGCTAAACCAAGTCAGCAGTCAGGCTACAAAAAGTGCTTATATGGGACACTACCTGTCTTCTGCTACTGCACCAAAACCCCACAATTTTCCAATTAATCTCTCATCCTTCACACAAAACACCATTAGAAGCACTTCACAATTACTTTACTTGAAAAACAGGAAAGATTTTACGGTAGGGGAGGTGCCTGGGAAGCAAGAGAACAGCAGTGAGGTAAGGGGATTATCATCAGCAGCTCCAAGAACTGACAAGAAAGAGCAACTTCACCTGCATGATTGGGAGTAAAAGAGAGAAGCAACTAGCTTGAGTAAGAAATGCAACTGAGTAGTGAAATGAAGGCAAGAGACCTTGGGCTGCAGTTTCATGGGAAGGGTGCCAACAAATATTAATTTGAAACCAAACACTTACTTCATTTTAATCCACCCTGCCGCCTTTCAACTGCAATGCACTTGCAATTGAGTAAGAAAGAAATCCCAACCTCATCCTGTTCCCTGGGTGCTAACTCCCACCTCAGTGCTACTCCATCCTTGTGCCAGTGTATTTTCCCAGCCACACATGGAACCAGGTTAGGAAAATGACCCAGCTCTGATGCTAACGTGACAAAAAACTGAATTCCTCACCAAGTTCACACGTGGCTGTATGAACACCGGGCCTAGACAAAGGAGGAGGCAGGAAGGAAGTGCAGTGAGGAACTTGAGGCACATTACAAAGTTAGGGAATTGTGACCACTTCTGGATACAGTTCTACCTTCTATGCCCCATGTCTGTTTGCAAAACAGAGGAAAAAGCGGGGCTAAAAGAAATGCAGTGGGCTTCTGCTAAGACTAATTTACTTATCCCTATATCTATCTACATTACCAGAAAACAGGAGAATCCTAGATTACAGTAATCCTGAACTCATCAGTATTATTAATTACTGCTTACATATAGAATTTAAGATACTTTGATGAATTTATTTATACAGAAGCTTACTATTAACTACTGTGAGACTCGCAGAAAAAACCCATCAGATCCTTATGGACATGATACAAAAGGAGATTTCTGCCACTGGTTTAGCTGAGAGAGTAATCAGGCAGTTATAACAGCTAACAAGCTTTGCCTTTCACTGCGTAACAGAAAAAACTGCTGCAGAAATAAACTGAACAGGATGGTAGCAGAGAAAAAAAATTTTACAAATTTTCTGAATGTACACAAAAGCACTTTTATTTCTCAGGGAAATGGGAAGGCACTGGATGCAAGGAGCCACAGAAGGCAGCAGGTGGAAACTGGAAATTCTCCCCAACTCACCTGTGCTTGCTTTTATATCCATTCCCAGGAGTACACTTCCCCCCTCACCCCCGCTCCGACTGCTCTGTGCTGAGGCTGCCTTTCACCATCTTGTTCTGCAAGGAGGGAAGAGAGCAAGGAAGGAGGGGCTGACGAACCAGCAAGCCAAACAGAGGAGGAAAAAGAAAATGAGGGAGAAACAGAAGACAGGGGTAGGGAAAGGGAACATACAGAGAGAGAGAGAGAGAGAGAAAGAGAAGTCAGTATTGGAACCAGAAATAGATTTTTCAGACAAGAGTTTTCCCCAAGACAAAAGCAGGTAATTCCGCACAAGTAAAGAGTTTGAGATATGAAAGCCTGGTTAATTTTAAGAAACATAGACTTTAACACAAAAAGGTAGAACAAGCTGAGAAGCATCACTTTAAAATTGCCCAAACAGATGGCTTAAGACAATCTAAGATGGCTGAGCCACCAAAAGATGAGGTATCCCATCCCTCTTTATAGCCTCTCCACGGCTCAGCATCCTCATTGGGTCTATTACAACCTCACTTGCTGTGATGCAGATAGAGCCGGTTGGATCTGTGAGAGGAATCCTTCAAAAGATGTTTATTTTTCAGACAGCATTTTCCCTGTGATAAAAGCTGATATTTTGCATAAGTAGCACATTCAGGACATGGATGGTTGAAGCATCAATCCTGACAGAAAGAAATAGAAAAGCTCACTGGGGAGCACATGGAAAGGCAGGACCAGTCCCTCTGGACTTAGCTTGCTTATGCCTGAAGTGTCAAGCACAGTTAATGAGGCAAGAAGCACCTTTGCTCTCCAGGAGCCGCTTACTGTGATGAAGTGTATTTACCGGTGTGAGGCATGGACTGCCAAAGGGTAAGAGGCCCTGTACTGGGGGACTTAATGCTGGAGATTTATAAAGTTAGCTCTTCCACCCATTAGCTACAGAACAGCAGAGTTAGCTAATAGTGCTAAGCTGGTGTTACCTGAAAGCATCGCTTTCAACAGACTAATTTAAAGTTTTTCTTCCTCTAAATTGCTCATACTCATATAACACAAAAAAATTTATGCAATTTCTTCTCCAGTCATTCTAGAGCAATGTTTTTCAGCCTTCCTGTTCCTGCACTGTCACTGACTGGAATTCCCCTTTCCAGCCACTACAATGGAAAGAGCAGAGCGAGCCTATATTCTGCCCTGCAGAAGGATTTGGAACAAACTGGTAACGATTAGTGAAAAACGCAGTGAGGGCAGGGAAAGAAAGCAAAGAAAACTCTGCTTGTCTTCAAATAAATTATTTGTGTCTTTACTAAGCAAAAGTCAACAAACTTCAGTGTCAAAGAAAGGCTGCTGGTGTTGAATTTCTGTTTTTGACATAATGAAGAAAGTGATCTGCAGTGGGATAGTTCTGAACAGATTTCAAAATTTTATTGCCTCATGAAGTACCTTTATGAACTTAATTGGTAGTTTCCCCCCTCCATCCCCCAAGATTACTTCAGAAATCCACATGCCTTCTCAGAATTTTCTCTGGAAGGCTGGATTCTTCGTCTGAATCTAAACCAGTTATTTCCTTTCATGGTTTGAGCACCACCACTGCAAGTGCTCACATACAGCAGCAGTGACCCAAGTCATCTATGTAACACTATGTTTCCCCGGAATACTTCAGGCAACAGGCAGCAAAAATGAAACAGCCTTCAAATACATAACCTTCTGTCATGGTTTAGCCCCAGCTGGCAACTAAGTACCAGTTAGAAGAAAGTAACTATCCTATCCGAAACCAGGACATGCTCCAATTATCTTTAGTCAAGTATCCAAAGTTGAGCAGAGGGTGGCACTTAGGCAGTTACATTCCACAGTAAGGAGAGCTCATCCTTCCCATTTTTGTTGGGCAAGATCTGTAAGTTCTTGTAGCATTAATGCATTAATTTAAGCTTGCTGTACATTGTCAACATTATTCCACAGTTGTGCAGAATAATTTATTTTCTTTTATATGATGAAAAGAAGTCCAATTCTTCAGATAAGAGCCTGAATGTGCACTGAGTCTTCCAGCGCATTTTAAATATGTGTGTATAAATACATCGTTTTGTAGTAGAACATCCAGAAAGGAACATGAGGCTAATTCCTGTATGTTTACAAAAGACAGATTAAGAATAATCTGTGAAGACAAAAGACCACCAGATGTCAGTCTAATTCTAGGCAGGGATCTGCAGACAAGAACTAGATGGAGACTAATCCCTGATAGAAAGCAACACAATTCTTCCCTATTATCATTTCCTTTTCAGCACAAGCTATCCAAACTCTTGCACAATTCCTGTTGTATTCCACTGGCAACAAGAACAGTTGTTTTTCTGGATACTTTCTGAGCATTTAAAACTGGAAGACTGGTATCCACAACCTGCCAGGGATGTATCCTCCCTTAAGGGCTGGGAGGGGTAGTCCCAGAAGTGTATCACATACGGCTACAAGAGAGTATGTATTGTCTACCTTGTCCCCTCCTTCCATACAGACAGCTCTTTGCACCACTGTGTTTGTAGGCTCCGGAGACAATTAGGGAAGGATGCCCAGACCCTGGGCAGAAGCAGCATAGGGGTCTTTCGATGAACTGAAGATGTTCAGAACAGTCCCACAGATCCACTGAAGGTTGAGTGGTTGGATTCAGTCCAGTTACTACTGGTAAACTAGAACACCGTGTTTCCAAAAACCAGGAGAACTTTTCCATAAAGTCATTTTTCTTCCTTGTATCCTCAGTAAATCCAAGGAGAAAACCCAACAGATCAATGCAACATTCAAACAGGACCAGGGAGCAACGTACCGATTCTATCATAGAATTCAGGAAATGAAGCTGAGCTTTCTGAAGAGTCATCAAGGATCTAAAGAAGCACTGAGCAGATGGGACAAAAATTTTATCTTCTTAAACTTGGTATTCTTCTTGAGTTCATGTCTGCCCCCAGAATATACCACAAGCATATATCACAGAATCATTGAACTAAAAGCCTCTCTGACTACAGACATTATCCAGGTATAAAATTACTAATCCAAATTTAGAAACCAGAAGAGGGCAGCAAATTAAGCAGGTCTAATCCAGGAGAGGATTCTTACCTTGTGCTTGGGGCACCTCACTGAGAAATTCTCTTCGTTTAGTAAACAATCTAAGGAGGAGAAGACAGCAATGTATTATTTTTTAAATGAAAACCAACTTGAATAATACATCACATGTTAATCTTGCCTCACAGGTATACATTCTTCATTCAAACACCTCTTAAAGGAATACTTTGTTATTAGCAGGTTCATCCCTTCCACCCCCAAAGTTTTAGCAAACAAAATTACTGAACACCCCAAGTGAAAATGCTGCCTGGATTAACAAGCAACCTCGGAGTTCCCGATGCTCTGTATGCAGTAAGAATCACAACAGCAAGTCTACAAATCCTGTATCCCAACCCTCTTCAGCTATTCCAGCCTTTCTCACTTCAGCACAAGAAGAGGGACACACTCATCCAATCTGAACAGACAATCCCTGCTTTTCACAGTACAAACACTGCCTTTCACCCTTACCCCAAGGCCCTGCCAGCATCAGGGGAAAAAGGGGTGTGTGTCTCTAGGTATGGGTATATACAGTTTATTTGCAATCCCAGATCCTGGTGATCAGTTTAAACTGTGACACTATCTCTAGTAGTCAGGTCACTCATGCTGCTCTTAGATCTGCTTCCATGAATCATGTATGTAAAGATTCCACAATCAAAAAAATGGTTTAGTTAATTATTTAAGCCTATTACGTAAAGTGGGGCACCCATGTGGAACTGCTTATTTAGGAACAAATTAAGCAATACTGCCATTTGAAGAGCACTTATTTAGCAGCACTGCCAGAGCACGGATTGCTTCTCCTCGCATCCCCCTTCCCAGACTACACCTCTAAGGGATGCGAGTCAGCAGCTCCTGGAACTTCAGCCACGGGAAAAAGCAGCACTCAGAGCACCCAGCTGCCTCCCCTGAGCATCCTGAACTGCAGGGTCCCCTCTCAACCTGCCCAGTGCCTGACACTGCTCTGTTCCAATCACCTCTTGCATCGGAGGCTGACCCAAGGCCATCACCGCATCAGCAGGACCAAGCACCCATCACCACCTCAGCACGACTGACCAACGCTGCCCAGGAGAATTCCGTGAGGTGCTTATGACCCCCTGCCTGCTCCAGCATACCCCAAGAGCTCACAAGTAGAGAAGTGCAATGGTAACTAAGATGTGCTAATTTAAAACGCTCCTAAGTATGTAGCATAACCAGTGCTACCTGCTGTTTCAATCTGCTGGAAGAGTTTAGCAGACAGCAGGAGACTGGAACTAAAGCTTGAGGGAAAAGCTTTCTAGATACCCAAGCTTTGGCAGAGCATTCCCTCTGCTACGGAATGCTTATGTTTCAACATGAATGCCTCTGGCCTGAATCAAAGGGAAACAGCATGCAACAGGCTAAGTTACTTGAGAGATTTTAGCAAAGGGGAGTAAAACCCTTAATCCTGCTACAGATAATTTCAAACGTAGAATTAGCAAATCACAGGAAATAAATAAAATGTCTTCTCGTTATAAGGGCAGGAGTTGTACATTTAGACTACAGCATGAATTATCACCGCATAATACAGCAATCATCAAAAATATACCGAGCAATCATCAAAAACATACACAGTATGTTAGAACAGGATGGAGTTTTTTTCTTTCTTGGAAACCCAACACTGGTAATGAATGCAGTTCTTTAGCTAGTACATCAGAAAGGAAGACTGTACAAGGATCAGGAAGAAGTGCCAGAAACATTGTTCCCCATGCCTGATCCATGTATGGAGCTTGGTTTCTTACTAAGGCCAGCATTTTTGTTGCAAATACTAATAGCAGATCCAATTAATAGCAATTTTTTTTTGTTTCTGTTAAAGGACTACTATGAAAAATGTCATCAGCACACTGTAGAAAACCAGCTGAATACCAATAAGGCAGAAATTGTTCATCATTACAAAGCTGGCCTGGATTTTGGTTAGCAGTTCCAAGTATTTTATATAACAGATTACGATTTGTCATGAAGTCAGCAGACACAGAGCTATGATCAGCTCATTGTGGCAGAAAGGGAAAAGAACTGAGGCTTGTCCTTGTTTCCACAGATTTTTCTCCATAAAGTAGTCAGGGAAAACCTAAAACACTTTTAATAGAAACAATTATTCTTCTGTAAGCTTCATACTTTTGCATCACCCTCTGTGTTCTGCCTGTTACTCATCTTTAATGATACTTGTGAAGACACAGGATTTCTGTTCTCTGAAAATTCATTTTATTTGCTGTTAATCTTTTCCTAATTTACAGTAAAAATCTTCTGTAAGTGCAACTGCCTGCGATATATGTTGTAGGGACAAGTGTGCTGCAACCATCAGGATCTGACTCCAGGTGGGGAGGAAAAAGCAGAGGGAGAGGATATAAAATTTCAGAAAACAAAGATCCTGTTTCCATGGAGACATCCGTAGGACTAAGTTATCTTGAGACATCAGAGGCTCTTCATAAATTTGGACAGACGAAAGTCAAATACAGACAGTGTTAACCACAGTCATTTCCATACAAAAATTACTTAAGTGGCACTACTGATCATGATTTTTATGTAAATGGATAAGAAACGTTCAGCTCTCTTGCACCCTATATTGCCAAAGATTATTTTCTATGAAAGGAGATTAAAAGACAGGCTGAATTAGGCTATATAAAAGCATCCATATGTACAAACTGGCAACTTGTGAAGCCACGTGCCTCACACAGCACTCAATTAGCAACAGTGGGGCAAAGCCTGGCTCCTCACCAGGGTGGGATTGGAGACCGACCATCAGCGCAGAAGCCAGAGCCCAGGTCACACCCCAGAGCTGCCTTCAGTGCTGCAAGAACTGAATCCATTTGACATATTCCAGCCTCCAGCCCTTTCCCAAAAACGTACTGCCTCTCACATGAGGCACAGTAACTGACAGAGGATCAGCTTCTAATCCACACGGATGCAAAGGCAGAAATGCTTCAGCTCACACTGCAACTGCTTCGGAATACAACATGGGTAATTCATCTCAACTAAGGCATGGTCACTACCAGGAATTCAGACAAACACCAAGTGTGCGTGACTCAACATACCCTAAAAAACACTCCAGCAAGTGTTTTCCATTTGGCTTTATTTCTTTTAGATACAAAACCAGTCATATATATTCCAAAAGCCTGAAAGCCCTTGTAAATGTTAACACAAACTTCTGAGGATTCAGAACAGATCTGTGACAGATCCTAAATAAAGCAAGGTGGCACCATCCTTCAAAGCAAGATGGTTGACTTCAAAATGGAACTACCACTGAGCTCAAGGAAGCTGAGAAGCACCTGTACAGTTTCACTACAGAAAGAGAGTAGAACTGCAAAACTAATAAAAAGGGTTTATAGGAAGACAGCAGGCTGAGCAAAGAGAAAATAATGTTGATTTGTTTCTCAAGGAAGCCTACATTTTCTGCTTGGACATAAATGAAAATTAGGTCTTATGCCATATAGCTTGCTTATTTCTTTTACACAGATTTATTGGAAGAGTGTCTATAGATTAAGACAGCTTGATTACACACACAGATAAAACCAACTGCAAACAAGGTATTTTACTGTCACACAATCAGGCTGAAATTTTGAATGCTGAGAATCTACTTCAAGCTGGGGCTCTTTTATTTCTTTTGGTTGAAAACTTCAGCTAAAGCAGCCCAACAATTTCCTTAAAACTTTCTTGGAAAAAAGTTATTCTGCCCATTTTAAACATCCCAGGAATTCTTCTCTGTAAAGCTCTACAATATCCTGATTTTCAGTAGGATCTGGATTTTAGCTAAAGCATGCCCTTGCCAGCTACCACAAAACCAGCAAATACAACTCCTTGAAAGGCGATATTGGGATTTTCATGTGCACATCCTCAGAAGAGGCTTCTTAGATTTTAGGAGCTAGGTCCTTTCACAAATTCCACCAAATAGACTTCTGCTTGGGGGTGAGCAGGCCTTTCCTGTAAATGAACCTCTGCCCTCAGATTCAGGCACCAGACCCAAAAGCAGTGAAGCTCTCAAGGGACATTTCTAAGGCCCAAGAAACCCAAAGGAAGAAAGTGACCATTTCAAAACTGCACAATGGGAAGCACTAGTCCAGCAGACAGAGGTGAAAACAGTACTGAGAAAGGCAAGCAAGACACAGAGAGAATGGAGGCTAGCAAGAGGGAGACCAGTGCTACTAGAAGTCAGGAGCAGGAAATAAAGGATGAGTGCCAGCAGGAGGCTAAGACTAAGAACTGATCGGAATAAGGCATAGAAAGGTGAAACAGAGAATATAAAGGACAACATACGAGAACAAACCAGGACTAGCAGGGTGAGGTGTGACAAGGGGCTAAGTTAGGAGAACCAAATGGCAGTAACAAAGCCCAGAGAGAAAAAAGAACTAGAAGCAAGAAAGGAGAGAAGGAGGTGAGCAAGAGCAGAGAGGGAGAAGTCAGAGTGAGAGCTATAAAACTGGACAAAGGAAAAGTCAGAAAGAATTAGGAGGAATTGGGTTTTATAAAGAGACTGGAATAAGAAATTTGTGAAGTGGAGCCCGAGACCCACTAGATAAAAGGCCTGTGGTTGGTATGAGAAACCAGAGTGGAGAACATATCAGACATACAGATGAAAAGGAAGAAGCAGATAGGAAAATGCATTTAAAAAACCCCCAATGAAGTCTTTTGTTCTCACTAAACCATACTCTTCCTGGAGTGAAACCACAGACTCACCAGTTTTACCAACTCCCCCGCTATTTTTTAAATATATTAGTGAAACTCACAGTCCAAGTATCCCATCTCCATGCAGCTCTTGCAATTTATTACTGCCGTATTACTCAAAGGAGGGAAATTAGCTTGGATTGTGCACTCCGACAGATGGCCACATGACAACATGATGTCTCATAACAAAATTAAAAGAAAATGAAGTAAGCATAGCCTTGGAACTTGAACACAAAAAGCTACTCTAAAAAGATCTCACAGGTTGCAAAGTCAAGACAAAAGTGAAAAAAAGCCAAATTTAATCTAGCCCAGTTCTACATATTATATAGTTGAGATATTACATTTAAAAAGGACTAAATAGTATGATTATAAACTCTTTTTTGTACATGATGCTGCCTCTTCCATGCATGACACAGAACTGCTCTTGGGAATCAGACATGATTGTTCAGCATATTTCTCATTTTGGAGGATCCTACATTTGCTGAAGTGGAGTAGAGTTACTATATCTGAAGAAAAAGGACAGTATCTGAATTTTGATATCTGTATTTAGAACCAAGAAAATTACACATACTGCATCTAGTAAAACAAGAATTTAAATTAAGCCCCCAAACTATTGGGAACATTCACTATAATTTGTTTTTTTCACGGTATTGAAAAGGGCAGGTGACAAACCAGGAACAAATACATACTAAACACAAGATGAATGAGAATCTGATTGACGTCTCAAACACACTGCACAAAACCAAGTTTATTAATGTTCATGAAACTCTCAGGCATGACAGAGATGAACATCATAGAAAATTTCCCAGTTCTACTTTCAGAACCGAGAAGGAATCATTTGCAGGAAGTGTAACACAAATCCAGCAAGGACAACATATGTTCATGAACGAATACCCTTCCATCCTACAGGCTGAGGCAGGGCCTTATGGAAAGAGACATCAGCCTTTAGTTAGGTGATTATCTTATAAGATACAGTCATCAAAGACCAAAATTACACTTACATGGACACCCTTACTTCTGGTATTTTTTGAGTATGTGATTTTTGCAACCTGAATAATCTTTCTTTTGTGTGAAGTCAAGGATTCTCTCTTGTAGTACTGTGGTACTAGTAGTATTTCACTGCAATATTAATTTAATAAGTACATTCCTATTAGAATAAAATGCAGATCTCCAATAGGGTGGGACCTCACAGTGAGAGGTGCAATGCAGTCATTCAGAAATGGGTATTCGTACTTCAAATACTCTAACATTTGGAAAACAGCATAAAATGTGTGGTGAACAAGTGGGTTGCTGTGGAATTGGAATAACAAACAGGAAGCTTGCAATTATTTGCCAGTCAAGAGTTGTAATCTTGAATCCTTTCCTGCTTGTTATCACATGAAGTTTTGTACTACATGAGAAGTGAGTTACAAGGAACTGGAATAATGGGGTATTATTTACTTGGATGTTGGACTTATTTTACCCAAGAATCAAGTTTATCTCCATGAAAAACTGTCACTATTGCACAACACCCATCAAACTCACAAGCCCGGCTCATAGCTGGAAATAGTATCATCCAAACAATTAGCTTGTCTAACGATGACAATTGGACCTACTCAAGAGACGGGCTGAACTGCTTCTTAGGAGGGAGAAGGAAGGTTGTGCTGCAAGCCGTACTGATGATTCTACAAACATAAACACTTGAAATCATTACTAGGACTACCCATAGGAGTGTAACCCTGAAAGAAGAAACCCCTTTCTGCTTACTTACATCCTTTTAACAAAGGGTTTCTATTTTTGGCAAGAAAAGAGTGATCAGTTCTCATACTGCAGCCAAATTTCAGTCACTGAGCTGCATTCCCCCAAACAGGCTTTTTCTGCCCTTTCAGGCAGATTCCTTTTCATTACAAGCTCCACCTTGTTCCAACATGTTACTGTACGCTGTTTATCTCATGCCGTTTCTCATCACTTATATTACTTTCATCTTCACAGTAAGAGAAAAACTGAGAGGGAGTAATTTGTAAAGTACCTCAGAATTATTTAGTGTCATATGATTTGAGTAATTATGGAATACAGTTAAGATGTCATTTGTTCCTACCTGCATCGATGGCACATGGGTAATGGTATCGGAAGGAGCAGCCTTTGTTGTAGCAGCCTAAGGTGGCTCCTGGTTCCTGGCAATGGGAACATTTCTGAAAGAGAAACCGAGAACAGTAATGAAGATTGCAGTCATCTTTCTGAATACCTGTATTTTCCTGGTAATTTTATCAACCACATTCCAGCATAAATTTTTTGACAAATCACGTTAAACTCTATCTTCCCACACCATACAAATACAGGCCTTTCAAAGAGGTAACAACATAAGCTCTTTCAAACTACAAACTGTTCAGCTATGCTAACCAGGCAAGAGATACAAATGTTCAGCCATTCAGAAAGACCTTGAAACACTTCTCAAATCTGTTTTACTGGCCCATGTTTCAGTACCTGACAATGACATCACTATTAAAATAGGAGGAAAAAGAGTGTTTTTGAATCTACAGCAGCTTTAAAAGGTGAATTAGCATGACAAATAATGATTTAGAAGACACCACCATGAAAGTAATTTGGTTACATTATTTTCATTATCACTAGCAGTTGAGGCAGATCAAGGCCAAGTTGAATATTTTTTCAAAGGTGATCAAAAAAGGTTTATTTGGAGCAGGAGAAGATGCCATCATGGGAAAACACATCATCACAGAAATGGCACATGTCCAAAAAAAGCACTTGCAGTGCAACAACGATGCTTATACAATTATTGTCAAACTGGCTCAGACTCATCTGATGACCACGTTCAATTTTCATTAGTTAAATCCTATTAGCTCAACTAGTCAATTATGTATTTGACCATAATATCAGACAATTGTGAAAGCAGAAAGAAAGTCTCTCACCCGTTTACTTCATCCTGAATGACTTAAGGAATGACCTAAGGAAGTGATTCTAGAGCACATCTCATTCAGACACCTATTTTATTTCTTGAATGTATACACTGAGTGATTTTTGTCAACTAATGTAAGATTCTGATGAAAGCTGATTTCTGACAGGTTGACATTTTTCCCTTATAAAAAGATATAACCATACCTGGTAGAATTCACCAAATGCTAAGAGACTGCTACTATTTAAAAATGAAAAAGTGAATTAACTACTGCCAGAAAATGAAGAGAGGACCTACCATAATTTTTGAGCCATACTTACTAAACACAGGAATTTTGTTTATTCTGTTAAACACAACCAACACCATAATAAAGCGTTGTATAACTGGTACAGTTCACCTTGAATTCAGGCTGTCAGAAGTTGCCTTTGGTCCCTGCCTGCACCCAGAGATGATGACACGATCCAAAATCACTGCTGCTACTGGAAAAGCTGGTGTCAAACCACATGTGCTCTATTGCTGCTACCAGTGAGCTGCACCTGTACTGCACAGGAACAGCTGTGCTCGAGCCAGCAGCGCACCTGGCACCGGACACGAGCGTGGCTTTTCCACCGTAAGGGGATGCTGGCTTGCCAACACGGCCACATCCCCTGGACCACACGTCCAATCCCTGATCAGCACACACACTGTAGTGGAGATCTGCAGAACAGACGTGGCCAAAGCTAACAGCCACAGCAAAGTTCCTTACTCGGCATAGTACACAGGGGGTTGATTACAGTATGTCCAAACCCACTGAGAATATCTGACAGTTACTGCTCTTCCTACTATTCTGTGCTATGCAGAGATGACTACAGTTTGTATTTAAATGACTGAATGAAGATGAAAGCAAAACTAGCTCCAGCCATAAACCAGGTGGCCCTCTTCAAATCAAAGCAGATGCAACTAACAGAAAAGCTTGTGAGACGTCAGTTCTCGTGACATCTACAACTGCAGTTTTGAATAACACCTTCTCTTTTCGGGTATGCTAAAGCATCCTGAGCCTGATCTTCAGTGCTTCCTACTAAATTGTGTCTATCTTCTAAGCACAACAAACTGCTGCAGTATTTATGATGCAAAGGAAGTGTCCCTGAGGCCTAGAAAGAGACACACAAGCAGCTTATTATTGCCTGTCAGAACATGAATGCAAGTTTCCAAAGAGAAAAAAAAAGGTTAAACCAATATTGAAATGCGCACCAAAATATATGGACCACTAGCCAAACTGCAATGTAATTCACTCTCCCATGGGAGTAAAACCAAATTTCACCCACAGAAAATGTCTTTTCCTGGCTCTGAAGTCAACTCTAGAAGGATATTATGTACTGGCAATAGTCCCAGATTCACCTATGCCAAGTACTCACAAAGTGCAGCTTGAGGAGTTCTGAAACAGCTCTGTACCTGTGTACTTTATTCTTGCTTTTAGATGTGGCTGACTGGGATTAATTATTCTAACAGGACAGAACCCAAATTGACTATTCTTTTTGAATGCAGATGTGAATTTCTAGTCTTGTTCCTCAGAGGCATTCTGCCCTCCCCACTTTATCTCATCTTTTACGTACCCTCACACTGTTGCAACAGAAGGTCATTCTCCCCTGGAACACTGTGTCCTGTGCAGAGCAGTCAATAAGAGCATAAGAACGGCAGCAGCAGAGATTGAACTGCATCTGTATAAAATAGCTCTTAACACTAAAAAGGCATGTCTTAAAATAGTGTGCTGTGTGATACATCAGAAAACAAGACCCTTAGCAAAATTTTTGGTACTTTTCCAAAAGTTAATTTATTTTTTGAACTTACTCTTTGCTGCATCTAGCATGGTTCATGATTCTATTCTGAAACTCACAGCAGAAACATGACGGGCATTTTGACATATTTTCACCTGAGAATGGGTAAGGAATGCTTTAAAATTGTTTGTAGTTAGGAGCAATCAGACAGAAGAACTGCGCAGTTAAGATGCCAGTGCATTTGCATCAAGCCTTCATTACTCCTTTTTTTAAGTCTGGCAGACCACCGGGATTTTACCAAGGTTACCTGTGCTACGCCCACAACAGCAATTCCCCAGTGGATGACTATGCCACTGATGGCTCAAGGCAGAGATCATCTGCTGCTGCTGGCTCCCCTGCTGCTGAACAAGTCTCCATTCTGGCAGATGCTTCTGCTTTTCACAAGCCACTGACAGTCTAATGGCCCCATTTCTTCTACCTCCCGGGACCCCCGACCATCTGCTTCTTTCAGGGGAAGCTGAGGGAACCACATACACAATAACTCCTCTTTTCTTTTGAGTTCTTCCTTTTTGACACACCTGAGTGACTGAACAAAGCAGATGCCCTACAAAGCTGCATGGTTCTAAAACAACTTCTGAGTGTATCACCATATCTTTGAAAGAGATTATCATCATGTAGTGCCACATAGCTTCCAGATACATCCAGGTGTTTCCATGAAGACAGAAAGAAAAGTGCTTAAGAAATTTCTGGATGGTCTCAGTCTTCTTTTGCAAGACATTGCTGCTGTGCCTTAAAAGGTAAAGAGATGCCCTGTTCCTGCTGGTACTTTCCGTGGCTTTGGTTAGAACCCTCACCTCACGTATTTATGGTTCAAAACAAGAAGAAAATGTGTACACTACAACCAGAAAACATTCTAAAACCAAAATAAAATCACAGAACTTCATACAAGGAAATGTGTGAATTCAGCACAATGACCACTAACTGTTCTCTTGGTCCACAAGCAAATTTTCACCCAAACTCCAGTATCCTGCAGCCATTCACCACCAGATGGTAGCAGCCTACTTGTCACTTGTAAAGGAATTATAGCATTCTTCACCAGGGAAACAGCACTCAAGCTCTCCTGGGAAGAGAAATTCCTTTTGCTCAGTAAGCAGCCTGCTTAACCTCCCCTGCTTGAAAGAGCTGAAGGCTGGTACTTGGAGTATGCTCCCAATGGGAGGTGCCAATGGATAGTAATCATTGCCAGGCATCTAATCAACTCTTGGCTTAAATTAAAAAAAGAAAAAAAAAGAAAAAAAAAAAGAAGGAAAAAAGAGACCACACAGCAAAGACTGATTCATAGGTCCTATCTCCACAATTCATCTCTGGCCACAAGGCACATATATCTCACTTAGAATAGGCTGGAGAGACTGAAAAGTGCCATTTAGAAGAGACACTCCATCCCATGAACTAAATTATCAATAGTATTAAAGCCAGATACATTGTCTCTACCTCTCCACGCTATTAACAGCCCATTTTCTTCCTTGCTACAGCTCATCATTCTGTGTCTACCAAAATGAAGTAACAGCCAACCTGGAAGTGTGAACAGTTGGGGGACAGCTACCACAGCAGCAGCAGAACGGCTCTGATTCATTTAAAATGCTACGCCACCTACCAGCTATATTTTTTTTGCTTTATGCTTGGCTTTTTTCCCCCTTGCAATCTGTATTCTTTCACTCTTCTGAGACCATACTGCTATATGTAATAAATAAGAGTATGTTTTTTGAGTACCTTTTTTTGCCTCCCTCAGATTTATACCCAACTCCATCTAAGTGCTGTAACATTAAGATGTCCTGAGCTACCTACCTTCCTCCTCCCAAACAAGCACAAAGCTCTTAGCCTTGAGAAAACAAGTGTCCCAAGCTGTTCAAGTAAAGCACTCACCTGCTCACTTTGGCTCTGCACTGACAGAGATAATATCTTTGTCCCTAGACAAAGTATTCCTAAGTACTGGAATCCTACAGTGGACATGGTTTTGCTGGTAGGAGAATGGAAGCTGCCAACTAGCCTTTCCAACATATTCTGGACAGGAGCAGGAACAGTTGCTTAGAAGCACAAATTAATTTCTTCTAACACTAATGTAAGTGTTTTCAGATGACTCCTCCACTATCTTCCTTGCTGAACCATTACCAACCAGTTTACACAAGGACATTCACAACAGACACAACCGTATCATATTTTCTGCTGTCTATAATATAAAGCACCTTTTCTTGATGGCTGGTTGCACCCCATACTCAGACCTCTTGACTTCCTCTCTTCCAATGACCAGTTTTTCCTTTGCTGTGTTTTCTTTCTTTTTCCTTCGCTTTGCTTTCTAGGCATCTCCTTGTTTTGTCCCTTCTTGCATACCAGTGTCAATAATGCATAAAAGGAGTAAAATGGAAAGCAACAACTGAAGGCTACTAACAAAGCAAAGCAAGCAAAAAGTGAAATATATGTGGTATTAATTACACAGATACAAGTCTTTGCTTTACATGTTATATGCATTTTTCATACTCTCTCCTTCTCCTGTTTAAATTATAAGCTTTTAGGAAAATAATTGCTCCTGTATAATTGCACTGCACAAATGCAGATGTAAGATAATGAGGACTTCAGAGTCAGCTGCAATATTAGGAAGGAGGGCCTTCTGACTATTTCTGATTAAACAGTTGGCAGGCTTGGCAGAGGCTCGGATTTAACATCCAGGCGAAAGGGCAACAAAAGCAGCAGGCAGCCACATTCTCTTTCCTGGAAAGTGCGATGCAGAGAGACAACTTATTCCAAAAAGCTACAAGAAAAAATAAAAATAAAAGAGTGTGTGTGTGTATATATATTGCTTGCTACAAGAGAAGGAAATAAGTGATTTTGGAAGACTGCTGCAAAAAGGGACCAAGATGAAAAAAGCAGAGTGGGAAGACATTTTTAAGAAACAGGAGAGGAAGAGAGTACTTCCACTCTGATGTGCAGATACTGGTTAATGAAAAAAATTGTTTATGTGACTGGGGCTAGAGATAACCAGCACTGAAGGATACAGAACTATTAGTTTACATTTCCTGACAAACAATTTTAAGTTACCAAAAACCCAGGCACAGAATATCAGTAAAATGAACCCCACAATTAAAAAGGTAAAAATCTTTAAACTTGCATTATAAAAAGGCATCTCTTGCCAATGATGATACACTCCTATAGCAAGCAAACCAAATAATTAATAAAGGATAACAGTCCTGAGTAAAACTGGACAGTTATCTTCAAGTCAAGAAAGTAAGGACAAATTTAGATTCCAAGATTTCAGCAAACAGACAAATCAATGATCTGGAAGATGCTATACTAATAAAGCTGCATTAGGAAACAGTAAAAAGTCAGAACTGCAGTGCTGCACAGGCTGCTGAAGCACAAAGGGAAGCTGCAGCTCAAAATGGATGGCATAGAAAAAAACCACAAGAAATCCAAGAGCTGGAAAATGTCTTAAAAATGGAAAATCCTATTCAATACATATGAAACTGATTGAACTAGAACAGAAGCACTTGAATTAAGAGCAGAGCATTTTATTACCCTCAACTAGAAGGAAAAATAGAAAGCAACAAGAACAGAAATAAATATTTAGTTTTTACAAAGAATGGTTTGCCAGCAATAATTTTAAGGTCCTATGCAGACACTTAAGCTATTCAATTGCACTTATAGAGGCTCTCGAAAAGGGGGGTGAACAATAAGATGTGCAAACTTGTGAAGTCTAAAATTATCCAGGGTAGCCAGATCTCAAACTGATAGTGAAAAGCTTCAAAACCACCTCACAACCATGGATAACTGTATGATAAAACGTAGATGAAAATTACTACCGTTAAGTGCTAAGTGATAGATGTGGTGAAAATATTTTCACCTTTGCACATACATGATGACAGATTCTAAATTAGCTTTTACTGCTCATAGGAAGAAATTAGTAGTCATCGTAGACAGAAACATCATGCAGTCCCCACAACAGCAAAAAAGGACAGCCAAAACATAAGCAGTTATTAAGAAAATAAATCCATAATGAAACTCAAATCTTCATGATGTCCATCTGTTACTCTTGCAGTAGCCTGACATCTTAATACTATGTGTGGTTCTGATGACCCTATTAAAAAAGGAGTACAACTGATCAGGAAAAAAAAAATGGACAGACCACAGAGACAACTAGGAATGTAAAGAACTTGTACGTAAGAGAAGTCTAAGTATTTTGGAAAAGAGGGAACTGAAGGGGGATTGAGACCTACAAAATCCAATATGATGTGTGTAAGGGAATGATTCTTAGCCATTTCCAAGAAGGAAAAGCAGATTTAAATGTAACATAAACCTGCTTTTTTTTTCACTCACGTAACTAAAAGTCATTGCCAAAGAATGCTGCACCAACAAAAAGATAAGCAAGTTCAAAAACAGACTAAAAAAGTTCATCAAGGACAGGTATGCCTCTGCCTGGTAAACGCAGGGACACCAAAGCTACAACTCTAAAGCTGTGATTGCTGAAAGGAGGGAGAAAATATGCAACTATCATTCTGCACATGCCTAGTTTACTGCAAATCTCTGAATATATGCAGGGAAGTGCTAAATACATGGCCATTGCTGGAGACAGGACACCACAACAAAATGTACTTTTGCACCTGTCTGGAAAGTTAGGTCTTCTGAAGACCAAGAGATGAGATTGTGAAATTCCACAATGAACAACAAAACCCCCCCCATGATTATCAAAAAGAATGCAGGCACCCACAAACTACTGTTTGGTTACAAGCTTTTAAGACTCTGCAGTCTTATCTCCCTAACAGGAAGGTTGAGCTAAATTGTAACACTATATAAAAGACTGAAATTCAATCTAAGTGATAAATTCATGTTCTCCACTCCTTACAAGCCTGTTTCATTCACTTGGTGGAGTGATCAAAGGCTTAAATGTGCATGAATATGTGAGACTGGTGAAGAGCCAAGTAAGACTTGGAAGGGGGATGAACCCTTCCCGCTTCTTCCACACAATGGAAGGAGAAAAACTCCAAATGATATAAAGACCCAGTGTAACTGGACCAGAACAGAGGTTAGGTCCTTCAAGAGTAAACCAATGGCTAACTAAAACAGATTCAGCAAAATTAACGAAAACAGTAATTTTAAATGGGGCTGAAAAATTATGTTTAATTTAAGTTAAGCAGGCTAAGTACATACCTGTGTAGCCATTTCATATTTTTAAAGGAATATTAAAATAATACATAGACTACCAAGTCCAAGAAGCCAAGAAATTATTAAATCTTGTTTCCTCTGATGCAAAGAGCCACCCTGAATGAGAAAAGCATTTCAGAAAACCACTCGTAAGTATAGGGATTTGAATTTGCTAAAGTATGCAAGTCTAGCAGAAAAAATTATACAGTTTACGTTATCTTGACTATTCATTTGGGGAATTAAACATGCAACAATAAGTGCAATTTAGTTACAAAAAGGTCTGAAAGACAGAAAAGCAGACTTAAAAGAGGAAAAGAAATTCAAATTTTCAAGCAGTGATTATGTGATAAGGACACAGAGTTGTGGGAACAGCACAGTCAGCAAGAGAGCATTTACTCCAGTTGGATTTTCTACCAGTACTAGATTCATTTCCCAGCCATCCTGGATACTGGGATTGATTACAGGAAATATCCAAAGATATCGTGAATTTCTTTTTAGTGCAAGACCTACTGAGTACAGTATAAAACAACAGCATGCAGTTACCTTAAACGAATGCATCATCTCCACCATAATTAAAGAGATTTTGGATAAATTAATTACCAGAAAAGCAACAGCTTTAAATATCAAGTCTAGATGATATAAAAAAGGAAAAAACCTGACATAAACAAGAAAATGCAATAAACTCAAGGTTTTCAAGAGGCGAACTGCATAATAGCTTTTCTCTAATCAAAGAAAAAAAGAGATGATGCTGAGCATTTACTAAAAGGCTCAAAATAAAAAAAAAGATTGGTTCATTAAAGACAAAATCGCTGTTATTAGGAGCAATGGATTCAACGGAAACAAAATCTTTATAAAGGCTTAAAAATACGGAAATACTTTCGATCAAAGCAAACTGTAAATAGAAAATATTTTGACATGATATTACATATCTATGCAACCTGACAGGAAAAAGGGTGCAGCACAAATCCACCCCTGTCAATGACTCAAAGACTTGTAATATTGGACAGAAATACACCATTTGTCATTACTTATAATAATCCATGCAAGCCTTCATCATAAACAGAGCCCCACTGTGCAAGACACTTCGGTAAAAGAGAACAAAGCTTTGGTGGACGCAAAGGGATGAAATACGAACGGTGAGACTGAGCCAGCAGTGTTGGGCAGAGTCCATCTCAGCAGCAGGCTAAGCATATCCAATTATTCAGCACAAATCCCAGACAAGAAGGGCTTTGAAGAAATGCATGAAGAAAAACAAAGGTAAATGTGCAGGGTTTTGAAAGTGAAGCACTTAATTTTGGAAATTATAAAATTAGCCAGGGTGTACTGACTGGAAGTAAATCTTAAGTTCTTGAAATTGAAAGAAGAAAAAGCAGCAGGATAAAAGCAGATAAAATAATGACAAGTAACTTACGTTTGAGGCATAAGAAAACAGGAGGTGGGCAGATGAATGTGAAAGAAGTAGGAATGTGAAAATGACCGTTTAGAACAACAAATGTTTGTGACAGTGTTCAATCCAAATGGCACTTTACTAAGAATACCAATTCTTAAATGGAGGTCTAAAGAACCACCCCCTACTGCACAGTCAAAATACATTTCACTGCAAGGATAAGTGAAAAAAGTACAATGTTTATCTTACTGGAAAATAAATAACTCATCTCTCTAGAAAAAAGGTAGCAAACAAGACTACTACTCAGTATCATCAGAGAAAGAAGAAGACAGCTCCCCCAGAGAGCCACCACAGCAGTAGCTGGTAGCAGAGGTCAAATAAGGAGTAACAGAGTGCACCCCAGTATTCCTGAGATCACTGGTGGCTGTTGCTACCACTGAGAAAAAGCAGCAGAAGATGAATCCAAGAGAAAAGGTAAAGGTGCAATGCCTGCAGAAAGAGAAATGCCTGCAAGTCAGTACATCTCTCTTCAGTGATAAGCTGTCAAGCAACATATCAGTCTTAAAACAAAAAAATTTACAAGCTTATGAACCACAGCAATAAATCATCAGTCACAGTTGAGGGAAGGTAGACAATTAGCACATATTGATGATATGTCCTCAGTTACACAGAGGGTGCTCTGTGTAAAACAATATTCACTGGCCAAAAATTTGAATGGGTTTAGAGAGGAATACATTATTTCATTACTCAATAATCCATAATAATAATATGTGCTACTTAAACTGCCCACTGCAATAATAGGTACAGTTTATGAATTCTAAACTGAATTTATACAGGAATATGTAGTGTCTGTAGGCTTGTCACAGATATGACACAGGAAAACATGGTATGAGCTAGCAGCAGTTTAGAAGAGGCAGAAAATATAAATAGCAGGATGGCATTCCAGCTGGATATTACAAAGCAGCTGAGGTAGTGTCAGTAGTTTCTTTGAAGGACAAACATAATGTAGTTCTCCTGAGAGAAGAACTTCCTCCACCTAAGGATTAGATGGGGTGCTCCTGAAATCTAAAGGGAAAGGACTAATGAAGATCTTCTGGGCTCAGAACACTGCTGAATCATGGTAAAGGTAATAATATTCAGTTGCAAGCCACACCTTCAGTTTTATAAATCTAGATCAATCTATACTATGAAAAAAGGGCTGGGATGAGCCATAGATTGCTAGAAATAAATCACTGTGCAAGATCAAAGAGAATTTTCCATCTTTATTTCACCTGAGGTAGAAATCAAAGGATACAGGCATTTTTGTTTTGTTTTTCTTTTATTTTACATAAACACACCCTCTTCTTACTTCTTATTCCTTCATCTTCTGAAGGCTCTAGCCCAAAAGCAGAAGAGTAAGTCAGCATTAAAGTCTTCTTTGCTAAGACAGCTTCAGAATAGATCATTCTGCTTTTGGCATTACCCTTGTAGATATCTGTCCAGGAAACTGAATTTATTGGTAAATTTTCATAACTTCTGCTCCCCAGGAACTGCCTCTGAAAGTTTCTGCTTAGAAGAGTGGTACCATGTGGCATCACTATACTATACTTCCCTATACTTCCCAATGATAAACTGTAACACCTCAAAGGAAGAGTAATTAAATTTAAATATAGGACTTAAGACAGCATTAAAAACCTTGTAAGAGGGTTTTATGTATCTATAATGTGAGTATTGCAATTTTCTAATCTCAATAATTTCCTAAAATGAACATTTAAAAAAAAATAAAAACATTGGTTTTCTGGAAAGCATCAGTTATGAACTGTGTCAACTCCGAAATTTTAGTGATTAAATTTAACTTGGAGAGGTACTCCCCAAGAAAAATCTCAACAATTAAATATAACAATGAATTCACATATGGGATGAGTACATTGCTATTAGTATTTTCAGCATTTTAACTTTTTACAAGAAAAGAGAAAGCTAACAGCAAAGAACACATTACAAAACATTTTTATTATTTTTTTGGACCTGACTCTAAATGATACATGAGCAAACTTTAAAATTTATCTTCCTGCCATTACACCTATGCAACTAAACTATTAAACCTTGTATCAGCTGCCTGATCTTCCAGTTTAATTGAGAACATCTGACAACTTAAACACATACTGTACTTTCAAAGCACCCTACAAATTTGTCTTAATGATCACAAAATAAGTGGTCTTAAAGCCTACTTTACAGAATAATCAAATGACTTGTCAAAGGCCATGCAGGCAATTTCTGACAGGCACAAAGTCAGAAAAGTTCACAGCTCTCAAACCTGAACTCAAGTACATGAACTTGCTTTTCCCTCCCATCCCCACCCACCTTTTTTATTTTCCTTTCAAGTTTCACATTGAGCAGCAGTATCCTTCAGTGAAAGTCCCCATTTCAGAGATTCATGCCAGGACGCCCTCCTCCTCCTTCCCCTCCCCTAGCAGTAATTCTTTTATGAAGCTGGTCAGTTGCCTTTAATCATCAATAACTTTCTGAAACTTAGCAAGTGTGAGTTCTCAGTAAGAATAAAGGAGTTGGAGGCACAAGAAAAGCTGCAATTAACAGCAGTCTAGTGCAAAGTAACAACAAAACCATGCTGTGAAATGAGGAGCCATGAAATAAAGAAATACAGCTGAGTTAGGTCTCCTAGTTCTAAGCACAAACCAAAAGACAATATGCAAAAAGCTACAAATGAGGGGGGGGAAATAACTAGTAATGAAGACTGCACAACCAGTTTTTAACATCAACTTTTAATATTTTCTCAAACAGAAGGAAAGCTTATGACCCAGACAACAATCAGCTGGCTGAGATCAAGACCTAAGTGCACTTATGCTACCATCAGTTGTGCAGCCAGACCTCAGGCATGTGCAATCTGCTTCTACCACCGGTAGCTCAGGTGGTGACAAACAGTGCAGCTGCAACACCCAGAGCCCTGGGAGGGCTTTGCCACTCAGCACCACCTTGCGCCTTGAGTAGGGCTGGAATTTCACACCAGGTCCTACACTGGTATTTCTCCTCTTATGGCAAGTCTGAAGACAACGTAAGTACAACTACACCATTAAAGTCACACACTGAGCACTGTCCGAATTTCTCAAAAGAAACTGTAGCTACTTGAGACCTTTTAACTGAAGGGAAATGTCTACTTTAGGCTACCCCAGCTGGCAAATTAGGTCAGAGGAGGGGAGGGAGCATCCAGCCCCTAGTGCTTCTGAATCATGGAATCATCATAATAATAAAGAAAAACCCCTACCTTTTCACCTAGACAACAAGACGGATGTACTTGACATCAGTAATAAATAAATAAATATATATATATATATATTTGAGAACCACCTTAGACAAACTTCAAACTGTTAATTTTTAAAAAAAATTTACTACACTGCATAATTAGTAATATCATTCTGGAAGAACTTTCCATCTGAAGTCATGATCTTGACCAGGCCTCCCACTTCCAAATCATTTTAAGACCTGAGTTTGTTCTCGCACAACCTGCAGCCTCCTCCAATGCCTAGCATTTCTCTGTATCAGTATTGACACTGAAAGACAAGAAAGGTAGTCCAGCCAAAAAATTAGCTTGATTAAAATGGGAATGGAGTGGGGGAGGGATTTGCTGGCCAGATCAGCTACCTAACTTGGTTCAGTCACAGAACACTACTGCTGGCAGAAGGGGAGGTGTGGACAAGAAGAACGGCTTCTAACAACCCTAATTTAGACTGGATGAAATTACCACCATATTTCATCTTCACAAGAGATTCCTCAGTGAAGCAGAAACGGTTTACATGGGGCAGTCTTCACTCTTTTGTACCTTTAACAGCAAAGAAGCCTTGACCTTTTGCTATGCTCCTACCTCCCTCTGCCCTCATCCATTTCACTTTCCCCAGCCCTTGCCCTGGACTCATCTTTCTCTTAATTTACCAAGCAGTGGCACAAAGCAATCTAGAGCTGCTATCAAAGTAAAAAAGGGAATTTCACCAATTCAGAAGGGAATTCTGGAAAAAGAGTTTTAGTTGTGGCAAGGAGAGGGACAAGTCTATGAAAACCAGCATTACTGTGAGAGCAACTCAGAACTTCCAAGGGCCCTTTCAGGATGATAATTATTTTTGTTAACTCCCTACACACGGGTAAATCCACAGCCAGTCTCTGTGTCCGATGGGCAGGCTGCGCTCTTCTGGACATTTGCTCCATTTCCCACTCCCATCCATTCTCCCGGCTTAATGCTGCAGTAGGAACAAGCTGATGAGGTCAACTACCCTCAGAATTCTCATTCCCATATTCCACAGAGCTCTGTGCCCACATCTCCAGCTACAGACCTTCTCCCTCAACGTGGCTCTAGCCACTTATGCTCACCCATAGCTTCAGCAATACAGGACTGCTGTTAAATGCTAATTGCTTACTAATGAAAACTAATCATCATGCAATTAAACTTTAATCACTAAGCAGCTGGCTGGGATCCAATCCATAACAATGAAGGTTCATTAATAACTTTTTGCCAAAGTGCTCGATCCATGAAGATTATCCTATACACAGAGTCCAGCTAAGTGTATGGAATTGTTTGAAAAATACTTCCTCTGCCAACAAACTACCCAGAGCAAAACGGGGTAAGAGCAGCATAGTTTAAATTAGCTAAAAAGGATGGGTTTAAGATTCAGGGAACCCAAACTACTTTTCTGGCTCCTTCCATAACCTCAGGCACAATGTGCTGAACAGAAAGAACTTCTTTTCTCCAGTTCTTGTCTCTGCAGAGTAACATTCTTTAAGGCAAAAAAACTAGTTATAATTTTGCTGTAGTTTCTAAAATTATTACATGAATACTCATCATACTTCAGTTTTATTTTTACTCATCTTTCTAAATCTAGGGAAATTAATCTAACCTCTTTCAGAACATATTTCTCTAATTAAAAAATATATTGAGGTTATACAACTAGGTTTATAATGGACAGATGAAAATCTACTTTTGAAAAGAAAAAAGTTTAAAACCTGCTTTCTACAAAGCCACAAAGATGATGAGAGGGCAGGAGCACTTCTGCTATGAAGACAGAGAGAGCTGGGGTTGTTCAGCCTGGAGAGAAGGCTCCAGGGAGACCTTACAGACCTTTCCAGTACCTAAAGGGGCTTATAAAAATGATGGAGAGCAACTTTCAACATGGGCAGACAGTGACAGAACAATAGGGAATGGTTTTAAACTAGGAGAGGTTTAAATTAGGCATTAGGAGGAAATTCTTTACTGTGAGGGTGAGGCAGTGGAATGCTGTACAGAGAAGCTGTGGATGCCCCAAATCCTTGGACATCTTCAAGGCCAGGTCAGATGTGGCTTTGAGCAACCTGGTCTAATAGAAGGTGTCCCTGTAAGGCCTCTTCCAACTCAAACCATCCTATGATTTCATGATTTCAAAGGAAAGTAATCTCATACCACTACCAGTAAGCGGCCCAGCTTTGCCTGCAGAATTCCTATCCTGGTCTGGCTACTCAGAAAGCCTTATGTGTAGATAAATTCTTATGAACTCGGTTTGCATTGCTATGCTTGGAGAGCTTTCCTTTATTATGAACGGTAGAACATTAGTAGAGTTGAAGCATTATTCTTGCTAATTCAGTGATCAAAGGATTCAATATAAATGCTCATTTAAAAAATAAAATGGAAAAACTGTGGATTTTTTTATTTTAAAAGGTCTTACAAAAGATAGAATGCAGTTCTAATAATCCATAAAATATTATATAAAAGAAAGTAATGAATTCTTACCTTCAGAAATTAACCTCTTTTCAAACTGAATAAGACAGATGAAAGATGAAAAAAGAAATCACTTTTTCCCCACAAATCAGGAAAAATACTATAAAGTCTGCATTTCTGCCCGATTGTAATCAAATATACACCATTTAAAACAGAGGCATGGGGAAGAATAAACTTATTTGTTAGTAGTGTTCTTCTAACAAAGCTAAAGGAATACAGCTGAAGTGACAACCATCTGGGATTAGTCTAAGTTTAAAAAACTGGTTCATTTTAAGTTAACAAAACAAAACACCAGTAACACAAAAACCCTCCTCCAAAATTTTGGGGTATCTTAATAACTTTTTTACCAGCACAGCTTAAAAAGATTCAAGCTAAAATGACATGTAAATGGATTGCATTTACTCACTATTGAGAATTTAGTAAGAGTTTGGCACCCCTATGGTAACAGGCAACTGAAATCTTACAAAAAAAGATTGTGTGAGCTTGTGGGTAAGCCAGACAAAAAGCTCTAAAGCTTGTCTAGAAACCTCCTGCACAGAGAAGGCCCCATTCACATTTGGAAAAGCTTCCTCAACATTAAGTTACTTAAATGTATTTTTAAATTAAAACTGTACATAGATTATGAGGATCCCTGATGCTTTACAGAAAGGCAACTGTGGAATGAGCAAGCTGTTTTTTGCATACAAGTTTCCAGTTTTTTGCATACAAGTTTCCAGGCTACAACTAAAGTAAGCGGGTAAACATCCTATTCTTTCCCAACACTCCATTGTCAGTAAATCTATTTTCCACTTTCCTCACTCCACATGTAAGACAAACAGTAAAATATAAAACCACATACAAGCACAGACATAATGCCTGTACTTTGGGATAAACTAATGACAAAGGAGTCTGCTAGTAGAGATGCACAGAAAGTACTTCCCTGCATCTTCTCTCTGTTCCCATTACAAAGGGGTCGATACTGGAGTCTTTCCTCTTACCAGTATCATCTTTATGCTTGAGACCTCAACTAAAACGTGCTAAAATGTGCTTCCTATCACCTGCAATCCATAATCACTAACAGGCTGCACCAAATTTACCTCACTTCCACTCACAGCAAAGCCAAAGAAAACCAACTTCATTTCACAAATGTAATTATTGGCTTCTGATAATTTAAGATATTGAAACATTTGCATCAGACATGTACATGTGCATTCCATCTGCTCAGCTCTTCAGCGTTTAAGCTTGTGGTACCAATGCACAGAGCTGCTGTGAGCTACCAAGTGCTGCAGCAGTAGTGATTCACACTTCTAGGTCCCCAACAGAGGAAGGCAGTGAACTGAGATACAACAGGGGCTCCTCCCAGGCTCTCCTCTCTGTGGAGGAACACTCTCACAGACCAGGAGTCGTGACAGCACAGAATTTCAGCAGCGCAGCAGATGGCAATGCCTTTCTGAGAAAACCAAATCTGAAGTTCATCATTCAGCTGTCTTTCAGAATTTCTCCTCCACCCGAAATTTCATGCTTTCTTATTTTTGTAACACTGCAGAAGAATATAAAATACGCTGCCATTTCCCGAGGAATGAAAACGAGTATTACACTAGAGTGTGCACATTTCCAGCTCATACAACTAGGTATTTGGGCACAGTCCGTCAAAGAAAACCAGGAATTCAGCCACTTTAATTGTAGAAAGGGCCTCAAGGTTCTGTGACAATCCTCATTTGAAGGGCTAAAGCTTATTAAAAGCTGTTTCCAGAGATAAAAACGAGCAGTGTTCTCGATACACCTTTTCTCCAACCACTGCTAACAGTGATTTTAAACCCACCACTGGTTTCCCTTTCCCCACAGTGAAAAATTAAAAAGTGTCGCTTCTTCCTACTCTTGAAGCATCTCCCTACCAATACAGATCTAGGTGTAGAAATACAATTGTTCCTTCCCTCTGTTTGTCAGGCATGTTATTTTTGAAGCACTGGATTATTATTTCAGTTGAACCCTGACCTAACACAAAACTTCACTCTAGGTTTTCTTTGGTGTTGTGTTTTGTTTTGAGGGGGAGGGGGTTGCGGGTTGGGGGAAGAAAAAAATTACGAGGTTCTGCACATTTTTCTTCTCTACAAAGAAAGATGATGAATAAAAGATTAAATTTCTTCTCCCAACACTAATAGTAGTACCATGGACCTAAAACCCTTTCAAGTGCTGGTGGCACCTGGGCACAATTTTATGTTACAGCTAAGTTGATCTAATGGTTATCATTACCAGTGGAAAGAGCACTCCCTCTCAGATGCAGCAAACATGGTTCAGAGGGTAAGCAGAGTCAGATGGCTGATCTGGCACAAAGATCCACCACCCCAAGCTAGTTTCCTGATGGATTAGCTGGCTAAAAATCAACCCACTGTGCAAACGCACAGTTGGTAGATCTAGCGCAAGTGAAACAGTGGAAGCCAGCAGCTTGCAAAGAGGATAAAGTAGGATCACTCCTCATGACAGCAACTCCCTCCTGGTCTGGCTTAGGGGTAAGAGAGCCCACCTGTGCCAAATGAGCCATTCAGAATGAACTGATACCTTTACATTTGTATGGCACTACACTACTCAGGTTTCTGGGGTTGGAAACTGTTTTCTTTGTTTTGCCAAAGGTAGCTAACCTTCCACAATTTTCCCAGTTCATACTAATTCCCTGGCTTAGGCTCTTGATTAGCTATGCAGCCAGGAACCTTTTATAAGCAATTACTTACAGAGCGTGGGAGCTTTTTTGTTAGGCTTTGATTTCCCAAATTTGAGAATATAAACAGCTTAAATCCTAGTGATCCCTCCAGGCACCTTTCTTTACCCAATTCACAGCTACGGTCCAGAATGGTAAAGGTAAAGAAAAGAAAATGGTTCTATAAAAGCATCAGAGTAAAAAAAGTATTATAGAAAGGCAATTTTCTACAAATAAGATAGTGTGGAAGATCAACTACCAGGAGTCTTTAAGTCAAGAACAACTTACCTGTGCAAAACCAGAAGTTGTTCTCTGGGAAATACAGGTAACACGCAAACCTACCCCTAACATTACAACTAACAAAGACACACTTAACATGAGGCACAAGGCTGCCACTGCCCAACAGTCATGAAAAATTCAAGTATCTAGTATGCATCAAGTTGAAGAGAAAGAGACTTCAGGCATTTAGATTCTAAACTTCTAATCACTAAAGTCTATCAGACCTTCCAAACAGGCTTGTCAACAGTCTTAAAGCAGGTAGATTTCTCCACGTTGGGTAAACAGCAGGCTTTGAAAGAGAATCCATGGAGAGCTGGACAGATAAAATACAAGACTGGTGAGAGAAAACACAGAATCTCCTTCTGGTATATACTGCAGATCATGGGCAGATTTCACCCTTCACCATTTGTCACTCTAAAATTCACCTGACTGAAACCCAAGATGATCTTTTCAATAAGGAGCAACAAAGGAAACAGTTCCAAGGACTTCTTTCCATGTATAAGGATTAAAAGATTTCTCAAGCTGGGAGCGATGCAGAGATTGATGAGAAAAGCATTACATTTTTTAGACCTTTTAAAAGAGATCTTTAAAGGGGGATAAACAAGCTTTCCTTTCACAGAACACTCTCAGCAGGAACAACAGCTACATTTACCTTCAGCAAGGTCAATTCTGCTAAGAGCAGGGGTAAGAGAAAACAAAATTCAAACAAACAACAACAACAAAAATCCCCAACCACAAGCAATACATGTGCTAGGCCAGAACCTCTGCCTTGGAAAAAAACCCCATGTCTTATAAAAAAGACCTGTACGAAACAGCATACCACCTCCTAGCGAACAGCTTTTTAGAAAACAATAGCTGAACTACCTTGGATTCAACTTAACACAAAGAATGTTCTCTGCATTGTTCTTATCTTCATTTACAGCTTCTTGTATTTAATACTGAGAATAAAGACCATCAATTCTTTTGAACATTAAATCTGCTGACAACTACCAAAGTGTAATTTTGGTAATATAATAATTCTTCCAGCTTCAAAGGTAACCAATACTTCATCTCTGATGGAAATGAACTTCTCTTCAGAGAAGACAACAGAAAAACGGTGAGAAAATAAACAAGACAGGAAACTGTCTGGCCACCTTCAGTATTTGAAAGAAAACATTTTATAGGGAACAGATCACCTAGCACTAAGGAGATGGCATTTTTTTCAGTTCAAGATTTCATCAGCATTGGAACAAAAAATGTCGAAATTGCAAGCAGGCCACTTAGCACCATTACTACGCATTAGCAGTTTATGAGAGAGACAGACTCTTCAGCAGTTAGGTTCATCTGCTGGGGTACCTAATTTGAGCCTCAAAATAAGGCAAAGGATTAAGTCATTCTGCATCTGAAGCAGCCCAATTAATTAAATCACATTCTCAGAACCAAAAAGCTTTGCAGAGTGATCAGAGTAAAAGTGACCAGACCACCTTTCTGCCTTCAAGAAAGGCAGATTCTAGCAATTTGGAAACTACCTGGATTGCTGCTGAGCAGATAACACACACCATTTTCAGTCCAGGGTGAAAACAGACGATAAGGACAGCTCAAAGCTCAGGAGAGTCACTTCACAGTTTGATAAACCTTTTTAAGATAATACCTTCTCAGATATTCTTCTAGAGCATCTGGTACAATTTGATCTTTGAGCACCTTCACATACACACAAATCCTTTCCTGAGACTGACTATGCAGCAGTTTCAAAAAAACTGCAGTAAGACACAGACACTTATTCATATAAGAAACCACTTAGCAAGAAAAATTATTTTCTTAATCTGGAAAGCATGTGAGAAACAGGTGTTCAGGGGAAAAAAACCTATAATGAGCTTTCATATGATGAAAAATAGGTGAGCTTGTGTGAGAAGAAGAAACACAGGATGGGTTTACTTATATCACTACCTCTACATCAATGGCCTTTGACTAGAGGTTTAAGTTTCCTATTTCTATTCTAGAGTGCTGCATAAACAACAGCAACTGAGCCAGATGTCTAAAGAAAATATTTCCTTATTATTATTAAGGAATCCCTTAATAGTATGGATTCCGTTTAAATTGGTGCGTATTTACCCTCTGTCGGTACCACAGACAATTTATGTAATTTTTAGTTATGGCAGTATTTAATTTGCACAGAATGAGTTATGCACATGAATTATTCACTTCCAGGATCATGACCCTTCATTTACCATATGCTAATGTCCCTCCTTACCCGTAGACAAAATCTAAGAGCTAGATTCCTGTATGCTTGTGCACACATCTGTCTACTAGTTCCTGGTAGGAAGCAGCTACATGGTTTGCACATCTGCTTTTCCATGACAGCAACACTAATGAACTGAATGTCAGAGGGAAGAAGAAAAAATGCACTTGCAAAGCACAGAGGAGGTAAAGAAAAAGCATATGCAACAAGCATAGGAAATCAGCTGTGTGAGCCAGAAGGCTTTCCTCAGGCACCGAGGCAAGAGAGTCGAGCTCAACAGAGCCTTTCCACTGCCTGGGGATGGCTTCCGGCAGGCACACCTCTGAATACCCCATGGCCATCTTAGTGCTGCACATAACCCTCTGTGAGCTGAAGGGACACAGATACACTGCTTCCAGGGGAGAACCCGGCACAACAGCTTGCTACAATAGGAAAAGAAAAATGCTAGAAGAAAGCCTTTTCCATTATTTGTCACAGGGGTGATAAACGGATTACTCTTATGGATGTTATACAGAAGAGCCTAGCATTGTCAGGGGCCTAGCACAGGATACTGTGTTTGTATGTGACATAATACAGAGCTTTAAACTGATTTCAGAGTGGGACAGTATCAGGCTTGTCCCTGGCAAACTGTGGGATGAGATGCAAAGGTTAGAGGGACAGGGTGCTAATGAGGGCACTCTGCCCTCAACTCTGAAATATGCTGGCCACAATGGACACACTTGCAGTCTTACAGAGGTGAGCCAGGGACTCCTGAGGTAACAGAAGCCAACAGGGAAAAACCTCAAAGGAATTAACGAGTGTTTCTCCAGGAAGGTGACGCAGCCAACAGCCCAACCAAGGTGCCTTTACACCAAAGCACGCACCACGGGCAACAAACAGGAGTTGGAGGCCACCATGCTGCTGGAAAGTTATGATCCTGTTGCCATTACTGAAACTTGGTGGGACAAACTGTATGACTGGTGTGTGACTATCAACGGCTATGAGCTGTTCAGAAGTGACAGGAGAGGAGGGAGAGGTGGAGGGGTTGCCCTCTACGTCAAGAGGCTCACAGTCTGAAGAGCAGCCCTGAGCAGGCCAAAAGCCTGTGGGTAAAAATCAGACACTGAGGCAACAAAAGGAACCTCGTGGCTGGGGTCTGCTATACAGCTGCCTGACCAAGGTGAGCCCATTGATGAAGCTCTCTTGCTCCAGTTACAGGAGGCATCATGCTCACAGGCTCCAATCCTGCTGGGGGACTTCAGCCACCTTGACATCTACTGGGAAAGTACCAACGCAAGCTGCAGGCAATCCAAGAGACTCCTGCAATGCATGGAGAATAGCTTCTTGAGCCAGGTGATAGCCCTACCAGAGGGAACCCCATACTGGATTTGATGATCACCAGTGTAAATGAGCTATTTGGGGATGTCAAGATGGTAGGCAGCCTGGGTTGGAGCGATCATGCATTGGTGGATTTTGCAATCCAGAGGAATATGGGTTAGGGAAGGAGTAAAGTTAGGCCCCTGAACTTCAGGAAAGCAAACTTCCAGCTCTTCAAGTATATTGTCAATAGGGTAGCTTGGGAGGCTGCCCTTGGAGACAAGGGAGCAGAACTGAGCTGGAAAATTTTTAAGGAAGTCTTCCACAGAGTTCAAGAGCTAGCAATTCCCAGGAACAAGAAACTGAGCAAGCAAGGCAAGAGACTGGATGGCTGAGTAGGGAACTCCTTGTCAAACTACAAGGAAAGAAACAAAGGCACAGGCAGTGGAAACAAGGACAGGTAACATGGGAAGAGCATAGGGATGAAGTTCAGTTGTGCATGGACGGTTTGAGGAAGGCCAAAGCAAAGCTGGAACTGAACCTGGAAAAGAATGCAACGAATAACAGGAAGGGCTTCTATAGGTAGGTTAACCAGAAAAGGAAGGACAAAGAAGGTGTACCCCCCACTATAAACAATGGTGGCAAACAGGTAACAATCGACAGGGAGAAGGCTGAGGTACCCAACAACTTTTTTGCCTCAGACTTCAATGGCAATCTCTCTTCCCACACCTCTCAAGCAGATGGGTAACAGGATGGGGACTGGGGCAGGCAAGCGTCCCTCCCACTGTATGCAAAGATCAGGTTCACGAACAACTGAGGAACCTGAATGTACACAAATCTACAGGACTCAAGAAGATGCATCCCAGATTCCTGAGAGCATTTGCTGATGTAGTTCCTAAACCACACTCCATGGTATTTGAAAAGTTGGTAGTCAGGTGAAAGCCCAGGTGACTGGAAAAAGGGAAACATTGCACACATCTTAAAAAAGGGTACAAAGGAGGACCCTGGGAACTACCAACCTGTCACCCTCACCTCTGTGCCTGGGAAGATCATGAAACAGATCCTTCCAGAAGCTATGCTAAGGCACAAGGGGGACAGGGAGGTAATTCAAGACAGCCAGCACGGCTTCACCAATGGTCAAGTCCTGCCTGACCAACCTAGTGGCTTTCTATGATGGAGTGACTCCTTCCTCCCTGGGAAAGGCTGAGGATGTAATTTATCTAGACTTCTGTAAGGCTTTTGACAGTCCCACACAACACCCTTCTCTCCAAACTGGAGAGTGATGGATTTGATGGATTAGGTGGATTAGGAATTGGTGGGACAGTTGCATCCAGAGGGTAGAGATCAACAGCTCAGAGTCCCAATGGGTATCAGTGACCAGTGGTGTCCTTCAGGGGTCTGTATTGGGACCAGCGTTATTTAATGTCTTCGTTAATGACACAGACAAAAGGATCAAGTGCACCCTGAGCAAGTTTGCAGGTAACACCAAGCTGAGTGGTGCTCTTGACTCACCTGAAGGATGGGATGCCATCCACAGGGCTCTGGACAGGCTCGAGAAGTGGGCACATGGAAATCTCATGAGGTTTAACAAGACCAAGTGCAAGGTGCTGCACTTGGGTTGGGCCAAGCCCTGGTATCAACACCAGCTGGGGATGCACAGATCGAGAGCAGCCCTGCTGAGAAGGACCTGGGAGTGCAGGTGGATGAGAGGCTGGACATGACCCAGCCCTGTGCCACTCACAGTCTAGAAAGCAAATTGTAACCTGGGCTGCATCCAAAGCAGCGTGGGCAGCAGAGTGAGGGAGGGGATTCTGGCTCTCTGCTCTGCTCTGGTGAGACCCCACCTGCAGTGTTGCATCCAGCTCTGGGGTCCTCTGCACAAAAAGGACATGGATCTGTTGGAGCAAGTCCAGACGAGGCCATCAACATGATTAAAGGGATGGAGCACCTCTCCTTACAAGGAAAAGCTGAGAGAATTGGGATTGTTCAGTTGGAAAAGAGAAGGCTTCAGGATGACCTAATCGTGGCCTTCCAGTACCTGAAGGGAAACCTACAAGGGAGAGGCTATTTATAAGAACATGTAGTGACAGGATAAGGGTGAGTGGTTTCAAACTGAGAGTAGGTTTAGCTTAGATATTAGGAAGAAATTCTTTACTGTGAGGGTGGTGAGGCACTGGAACAAGTTATCCAGAGCAGTTGTGGATAGCCCATTCCTTGAAGTGTTCAAGGCCAGATTGGATGGGGCTCTAAGCAGCCTGGTCTGGTGGGAGGTGTTCCCACCCACAGCAGGGGAGTTGATCTCCAATGTCACTTCCAAACCCAGTCATTCTACGATTCTACAACAAAACAAAGTGTACACACAAGACAATGGTCCCTTACTCTGAAAGTTCAGTCTTATACACAGATTAAAAACGGACCCAGACGAAATGGTGGAGAGCACTGAAAGACTACATATTACTTATCATATACAAAAAGTAAGCAGTATTTCTTGCAGCCTTAAATAGGAAGGATTAGGAAGAAATAATTTTTAAATCAAATGAGATTGTGAATCTGAGTGACCTGAAAATCAGAATAAAATGACAGACAATGGACTAAGGATGATGTAGATTAAAAGCCACATTTTAAAGTGAGATTTTGAAAACTCACTATGAATTCAAGAACAATTTTTAAGTTTGTGCCAGAAGAACATGAATCTGTAGGAAAAAAGGAAGCTCTATGAGACTCTGGAAGAAAGTGATTGAGTTACCAAAAGCTACTCAAAAGCATGGTATTCCAGGATAAAGGGAAGAAAAGCACAAGCAAACTTCAGTGAACCCCACAGAAAAAGCATGAAGTAATGAACAACAGCCTCTGAAAAATACTGTGGAAACCAAGGAGCTAATCAAAAGACACAAGCAGAAAACAAAGGTGGAACAACACTTCAAAAGCAGCACAGCTGATAGTGACAATGTAGTGTACAGAAAAATGGAAAATTAGGCACTGGATCTGAACCTTAACTGGGAAAAGATCACCATAAACACTGCTAACAATTGCAGTAGAGCACAACTGAAGCCATAGTGGAGGACAGGAGCCCCAGACAACGCACTCAAAGAACTTTGAGATGAAAAAAGAGAAAGGAAATTAAGAGGTAGTTGCAAAGGCAAGAGAGGCCACAGGCATTTTGTACACTTTTTTTTTTTTAAAGAGAAACACTTATGTCTACTGGTATTATGAGGGAAAAGAAAAGACAGGAGTTGAGCAACTGATTAAGGAAAGAGGTAGAGAAAAAGGACACAAAGTTCAAGGGAGATAAGGAGATATTTTTGTAAGGGGCCATAAGGGCAGATGAAATGGTTAAGAAGAGGAAAAAATTGTTTCACTTGTAAGGAGGAGATGATTGTAACAGTTGGAAGAAAGTGATAAAGGGTAAGCCAAAGCATATTCAATCAGAAAGTCATAAAGATTCCATGCAGAGAAAGAACGAGATGTCAAACAACATGCAAAACCCATATAAAAATGTGGATAACGGGCTGCTATTATTTAACAAGTTTGATTAGAGCCTCTCAACACAGCATGTTTTAGCACAGCTGGGACATAAAAAGGATCACTGGAGGATAACTCAACTGGTTCAAGAACTTGTAAAGAAGGCATTTGCTATTGGGAAAACCACAATCTTAAGTGAAAGACACACCCTACACACAGTAAAAAGGGAAAATCAGGCTGGAGAGATGCAAATTCAAAATACTGGTGAACTAGCAGACAAATGAAAGCATGGCCACATTGCGAGTAGAACCCAAATGGTGGTGGAGAACCTGAAAAAAACCTTGCAATTATCAGAGATAAGAAATTCAGCAGTTGCATCAGAACAAGCACGCAGGCATGGCTCGATGAAAACCAAATGAAATTAACTGACTATGTTTAATGAGAGACTAGAAACAAGAATGCAAGCCAAATCAAGTTAGGGCAAAGAAGCATGTAATTACTGTCAAAGAACAGTTGAGTGAAAATTTAGAACAAGCCGGGAATCAAACTTGAAGAGTAAAAGCTCATGGGGAGGAAACAAGCACGCTGTATGTAACAATACAGAGGAAAGAAGATAAAAACTGGATCCCAACACTGTTCAGAAAAGGAAGAACATGAAGGCAACAGGAAGAAGTAGCTCTATGCCTCCTCCATGTCTGACCCAGGACAAAGCACAATACAAAAAAAGATAATCATTAATAAAGGGATATTGATGATGGCAAAGCAAGGCATATAACTGTGTTTTTAAAGCATCAGCTTCTGCCTCAGGAAATCAAGAATAGTAAGCATGTCCACCCACAACCAGGCAGTTGTGAATAAAGTTTTTCCTTCATCCCTGCTTTAATTTTACCTATTTCTTCTCACTCACTGTATACTCATGCTTTGGAGAAAGTCAGCTATCAGTATCATTAGTGAATACTGAATTCACCAATACTAAACCACACATATTTCACTCAATGCTTACAGACCTCCGTGCAATTCTGCTCTATCCACCTTATTTTGTAAGGACTGTGAGTTCTCCTACACATGCATAGTATGTATTACAGTGCAGAGTTACTCACACTGGAGGGGCCCCTGCTCAAAGCAGAGCCAATTTTGAAGGTAGATCCAACTTCAGATGTAAAGATGCTTAGGGCCTTGCCCAGAACTAAATTTTGCATCTCCAAAACCAGGGCATTCCACAGCTTTTCTGTCGTTTCCCCTCCCTCAATCCAGTATTTGACTATCCTCACTGAAATTTTTTGCCTAGTTGAAGGGGAATTTTCTTTGCTGCAGTTTGTGTCTGCTACCACTTGTTCTTTCACTGTATGACTCTGAGAAGAGCCCTAGAGAACACTAAATATCTAACAGGATAGAAGAAGGAAGGGAAAAGAGATCACTGTAGTCACGAGAAAGCCTCTGGACATCCAGAACTTTAACTAGGTAATAAGCACCCAGCTTTTTGATGTCCAGAAAATCTTGTCTGATCAGGTGTGGCAGAGATCTAAATGAGGCCGTCAAAAGGACATCACTAGGCATTTATTAAAGATGAAAGATGGTTGTTTAAGACATGAGAGAAGAACAAGGAAAAACTGCATTCCAAATAGCATATATTTGCTAATGAAAGAAAATAATTTTGTATAGCAAGGTTAGGTACTCACCATCTCTCTTGCAATCTCCACAGCTTCCTGCAGCCCATAGAGCCTGCCACAGACCAGGTAGATCCCATTGGCCCAGAGAATACAACCCTCATGGACCCAAAATTCATTGCTGTCAAGAGGTAGTTCAGGAATTTGTAACTCCAGCTCAGTGCCACCTTCTGAAGTGGGCATAGACGGTTTTGAGTCCAAAGGAGTCTTTTCACCACCACTGCCACCATCAGTGGTTGCTTTTTTACAAGAAGCTCCCCTTGAAAGTGACCGAGAGGCTCCGCTACAGTCCTCAGAGCGGTGCCGCCTCTTAAAGCGGGGATGAGCAGCCAGGCTTCTTTGTTCCTTCTGTTGTTGCTGTTCCTCTTCCTCTTCAGTATCTGTCTTGGAACCATTAGAAGCACTTTTGTGCCGTACCTTGACCTTGCTCTGCATTTCTGTGGCCCTCTTTGGAGGCGGGTTCTTGGGCAAGGTAGCTGCGTAATCCTGGGGGTAGAAAGGACCAAAGAGGTCACCCATGTTACGATAGCTGGCCCATTTGCCACACAGGCAGCAAACCAGATGCCCCAAGACAGAAGACTCCGTTACTACAGGGCCTTGCAGCATGAAAGTTGAGGTGGGCAGTACTTTGCTCTCCGCATTGCTAGGAGGGGGTGTTGAAGACCTCTGTCCTTTCCGACCCCTCACCAATTTGTTCTGCTCCTCTTCCTCCGCATTTATGATTGTGCACACAGCGCCTAATTCACACTTGTTTACCACATGAATATAAGGGAAAAAGGACTTATTCTTGGAGTCAGTTTTATCTACAGACTGGGTAGCGTATTTAAGTTTGATCTCTGGTTCTTGAGGCTCCACGATTGGAGCAGCCCGTCTAGGCTTCCGCTTCCGTGGCTGCGCTGCAGGTTTTCGCCTCTCCCTCCTTTGCCTCTTGGGCTTTGGCTCACCAGCACCCACCCCTTCTGCAGGCTGTGATGGTACTGGTGGGGGAGGCGGGGGCACGGGCAGCTGCTGCTGTTGCTGCTGCTGCTGCTGCTGCTTCTTCTGCTTGTTCACGCTCCCAATTGGCCTCCCCTTTTTCTTTCCAGAGGGGAAATATCCCTTTGGAGGGAAACCATCTGGCTTAGGTGAAATGTTTGTCACATCTCCATCTTTTTCCTCCAACTTTGGATTTGGTTCAGAAATGAACACACTGGAAGGGGAAATTGTTTTTGAGTCAGAAAAGGTCAGATTTCCAGCTCCACTTACAGATCCATCAGACCTTCCCTGACCACCTGACTTCTGAGAAGGTGGTGGTGCTGCACTGGATCCTGCTCCTTCTTTACCAACACTGGTTGTTTCAGGGACCTCTTTTTTGTTTTTATCGTCCTCACTGCTTTGCCACTCCTCCGAAGATCTTGGAACAGTTTTTTCACCAGTTGTATCCTGGCTTGCTGGCCCCACTTGATCTGACATCTCTCCTTTTCTCTTCTCAGCCTCTGGTCCATGTCCAGCCACATTTCCTCCTTCAGGTCCACTCTTGAGGGACAGGATGTCATCAAGAGTGACAGTATCTGGACCAGTTTCAGCACTGTTGGTAGAAACACTTCTCCTAATATTGGGAGATGTAATTTTTTGAACAATAGCTTCCAGTTTTAATCCTCGCCCCTTTCTTGGGGGCAGTATTTTGGTCTTCGCCGGGCTTGTGAGGGAAACAGCAGGACAATTCCTATTATCAGGACTTGGCAGGTCCTTGAAGGAATCTCCCTTTGCAACTGACTTGCCAGCATCTTGGCTTTGAGATGAATGGGCATAGGAGTTGTATGTTTTATCGGCTCCTTCTTTTGCTGAAGTCATCAGTCGCCCTTTATCTTCACTGCCACTGTTCTTCATATCATGTGGCTGTCTTTTGGTAGGGATAGGCGAGATGAAAGAACGGACCCTCCTCCTCATAATTAATGGGTTTTGAGGAGATTGGTCTTCCTGGCCAGGGAGCCTAAGCATAGCATTACTAGGCTTGGGCAAATCTGTAGATTCCTCTCGTCGATGCCCATCACTTTCTTGAGGGCAAAATCTTTTTTGGTTGGCTGCTCCAAGAGGCCCGCTGCTTTTGGCAGGAGAAGTTTGCCGAGAGAGGTCCCAACCAGATTCATGATGCTGCAACTTCTGGTTGCCGTGTTTCAGTTCGGTGCATTTGCTCTGAGTACTGTCGCTCCCCATGACACAGCGCCCAGCTTCCTGGCTTCCAGTATCATGGTAAGAGCTACCTTGAAGGTACATCATTCCATCCTTGTCATTTTTTAAGGGGCTCCTTACTCTTTCCAGAAACTGCTGTTGTCTTGGGCTTTTCCTTGCTCCTTCCTGCCTGTGCTGAGCTGCAGCAATCACACCCTGAGCAGCGCTGCTTGCCCAGTCTTTGTATTCCTCTTGCTGTTGCTGGTATATCTGTCTCTTGTAATGATACTGGGAATTCAAACTCTGGTTGGGGTCACCAAAAGCATGAGGCCTAGCATTTGTGTGATATGCTGAAGCTAGAGATGGGCCTTCTGAATTCTGAGGGTAGACAGAATGCAAGGAACCCCTGCTAACTCTTTCAGGCAGTGTCATGTGTGGGTTCATGTGATGCAGATCTGCCCCTGGGCCTCTGCTTCTGCCTGGTGACATTTTCAGCTTATCAGCAAGATCCTGATATTGAGAGGGTGATTTACCCCTTCCAGTTCTGCCAGGTGCTCGTCTCATCTGTGTCGATCGGCTGTCCTGCTGGGGCATGTAGTCTGGAGCAGCATCGGAGACTGCAGCTCCAGGGCTGGCATTTCCTCGAAAAGATTCATGCTTGATGCCAGCGGGATGACAATGGTCTCCTGTTTTTTTATTATTGAGACTAACTGAGCTCTTCGACTGTTCAAAATCTTCTTCCTTTATTTGCCCACTGTGAGCTTTCATCTTTGTTTCCATGGATACTAAACCACCAGGGAGTATTACTGACTGGCTCAAGCCAGGGGCAAGACGTTCACTCCTTCCGCTTCTGGCCTCAGGACCCATGTGCCCCATGGGGTGAGGGCCAGGATCTCTTACAAGTTGCCTTAATGGAGATATGTCACAGATCACTGATCTCCTCTCTGAGAGCGCTCCCCCCTCATGGGCAGCAGACTGAGACTCCACATCAAACTTTCTAGCAATAGGGTAATCAGCTAAATTTATCTGCTTCATGTCTGAAGCTGCACTGCCAGACTTCCTATCCCAGGGACCCCAGTGAGGGCCTTCCAGGAGCGACCCCATGCTTTTGTTTAAGAGGCCTCTACTGGTCAATTCATTGGTTTGACTAATTAAAACATTGGGCCTCATGGCTCCCTCCAAACTCCCAGCCATCCCAGAATGCTCCTGTGCGTTCCTAGAGTACCTTCTGTCTGGATGATGGTGGTACCCCTGTAAGACCTCCTGTAGGAGGCTAGGAAACTTCTCATTACGGCCTTTGCGCTCGCTATGCCCTGGAAAATCCCCCTTTTCTTGACCAGACGGATACTGTGGAAAGCCACCAATATTTCTCTGTATTCCAGGTGCTATATTATCCTTATAGCTGTATCTTAAACTGCCAGGAGACTTGGAAGATTCTGTTCTTGCAGGAAAATTTGACCCAACAACTGCATGACCAGGCTGGCTGTTCCCCTCCCCATTATGGTTAGTGTTATCACCACTTTTGCTCCCTTTACTTCCTCCTTGAGTTTCTTGCTGTGTCCCTGCATGCCCAGCTTCTTTTGCTCCACTAGTGCTAGCTGGTGTCTGAGGGGTTGCGGAAGCATCATCTTGTGCAGGTTTATCTTGTCCACCTGACTTTTCAACTCTTCCTGTCATGGCTTCCCGGGAGACAATCACCCCAACTGCCTTTTCATTCACTTTTGGGGCATTTTCCACAGCCACCACAGCTTCCTTCCCATCAGGGGAGGCCACATCTTCCCTAGCTGCAGGACTGCTGCTGAGTTTTGATGGCTCATTCTGAGAGCCTTGTGCTGGTGAGGAGTTGGGCCTCTCTAAATTACCCCCTTTGTAAGTGGTGTCTGAGCTGGTGCTCTGGCCACTCAGCTGTCTAACCCTTTCCCCATGATCCTCTGAACTACTGGAACAGCCACCATCCAGGGACTCTGCCATGGGAGACTTGAGTTGCTCCTCTGCCTGGGAGGAGCCTTCTGAGTTGGTGCAGCTGTCGGCCTTCTTGGAAGAGGATGATCTTTTGGAACTTTTTTTCTGAGGTGCCAAGGCATCTGAGAGCAACATGTGCTGGACTGTATTGGGCAGATTGGCCACTTGAGAGCTTAGAGCACTCAGGCTGCTCAGTCCTGGATCTGTGAGCCTTTTTTCCTGCAGCCCTTCCAGTCCAAACCCCTTGAATCCACCTGCATGAGCACTGGGGCTTGGCATCATAGACGGTGTAGGACTAAGTTGAGGCATCATCTGCAGGATTCGGTTTCTAGAACCCATGGACATGTTGCCTTGCCCACACTGGAGATTTTCTCCACCTGGCATGAGTGGAGAAGGGGTAGAGCTGCAGCTTGGAGACTGAACCACAGATGCAGCAGGAGATGGATTAGAGATTGGACTGAAGTTTTGGTGGAACTGCATCGGTGACCTTACAGGAACTTCAGTCTGGCTGTACTGTCCCACTTGACTTTGAAGAGAGAGTTTGGTGGCAGCATTTGAATACTGCATTACGTGCTGAGGTGGGTGCTGTTGCTGCTGCCCCTGCTGCCCACTTTGGGGCAGCTTAGACTGCTCAAAGCTTTTCATCGGTTGAGTTTGAAAGCTGTAGTTTGACTGGGTCCCATAGGCCTGTGCATTGGAACCCACAGCATGGCCTTCGTACTGCGACCCAGAATTCACGTTGTAGGTTCCGTCATAATTCTGTCCTGACTGGCCAAAACGCTGTGGGGAAGGGAAAGAGGAGGAGGAGGATGACGAAGGTGGCTGATAGTGTTGGCTGAACTGACCCACTCGTAACTGGTAGCCTGAAGCAGAGGAAGGCAGGGTGGATGGACGCTGCATTGGCTGCAAGTGTGAGGTGCTAGAAGCAGACTGGCTGGAAGCCTGGGGCAGAGGCTGATGAGATTGATAGATCTGCTGTCTCAGCTGCTGCACCTGCTGCTGCTGGCTAGAAGCCTGCTGCTGATACTGGGCACTCCCTGGAGAAAAAGGACCAGTATAATCCTGTTGATAGTGGGATACACCCCCAAGGGTCGAGTGCTGTGTTTGGAACTGGCCCACATGTCCCTCACTCCCATACTGACTCCCAAAGCTACTCCCTTGAGGGGGCCCATAGCTCTGTACTGGTCCAGAAGGCCTGCGCTGAGGCGGCTGCTGCCCTCCTGACACCACCGGATCTTTGTTGGCAGCCATATAGTAAAACTCTCCTGCTTCTTTTCTGAAACCTTGGTAGCTCTGATGGCCAGAGCTCTCACCAGGCATTGCTGTAGAGGCTCCTGTTGTTCCACGACGTCCACTGCCAGCACCTCCTCCAAAGCTCTGGAACATCTGGGCCTGCTGGCGGGGGCTGAACTCTTCCAGTCGGGATGAAGTGTGCACTTCCTGCGGGTAGCTCTGCTGGTTTCCGTGATAACTACTTTGCTCCCGAAAGGACTGCATGCTGTTCAGCAGCAGAGCGGTAGCTCAAAAGCCCTCCTAAATATGGAGAAAAAGAGAGGGAAAAAAAAACCGGTATAATACGTTTCCCAGTCACACCAGTACCCCACTAAATTTCCCTGTTTTAACAGCAATTCAAATTTAGTATTTCTCTCCTATTTCCTGGTACATCAATGTATAACCCCTCTCCTTGCAACCTGCCGACCTTCTAGGTAATGCAGGCCAGTAGCCTCCTACCAGTTGGAGTGCATTTCCAGCATGAATATTCCCCCACCATCATTTACTAACTGGCTGTGTTTATGTGTCCCTGAAAAGAGAAGCTTCCAACAATATTAGCATAGCAACAGAGAGCAATCCTCACCCTTCAGCTATTCCCTATGGCTAATACTGGGAGTAATCCAAGTATTTTGCTGCCATGCTGAAAGACACGACAAGAACCCTGCAACGCTTTCAAACCACACTTGGATTTACCACAGGAATGATATCCAAGGTCCATGTTTCACGCTGGGAAAGATCTCTATTTGCAAACACTCAAGATACAATTGACCAAAGCTCAAACCAAGATAACCCAGTGAAAGAATCTATGTGAGCGTGTGAAAAAACTGGCACCAGCATACTCAATGCTCAGTTCCTGAGTAATTCCAGTGATGCTCCTAGGTGAAAACCAACACAAGACAACACATCACATTTTCCCACCCCGCCATCTGCTTTGCTTTACAGGATGGAAAGTTGAAACAAGTTCACTCTATTTGAGCAAAACAGTCTACAGCTTCATCCCTTAGGACTTTTATATTACCTTGAATTAAACATAACTGAAAATATTTGTCAGTCAGAATATGTATTTTGGAATACCATGTATGTTCATCTACATTTACATAACCAACTCAAAAGTAAACAAACTCCAGGAAGGCTCTCCTATGTATTTCAACATATTATTCAGCATGTAGAATTATGACTCACCCTCAAGGACTGGACCACAGCTGCAAAATTGTTTGGGGACCCTGGCTAGTCCCTCTATAAAAGCCTGACACATTACTAGATGCATTAAGAAAAGTATGATAATGAACAAGTATGTGCACATACACTGCCTTTAAAAACCAAACAAACAAAGAAAAAAACCAAAACCAAACAAACAAAACAAAACCCCCAAATTAGCAAATGACAAAAGCATTACATGTCTGAAACATCTTGTGGTTGTCTCTTCCTGGAAAAAAAATATGGATAAAGCCACCTGGAGAGATTCCTTCCTTTAAAAGAATGTTAAGACAATGCTCGCCCTTTTCCAGGAAACAGAACCCCAACTCCTCAGATTGGAGACTTCCTGGAAGACTTGCCTGCATTATGTTTTCATATTTAGCCACATTTTGTGTTTGCCACATTCAACTGAACCCACTGAGAATTAAATTCTAGCTTTGCACTCAAGTTTTGTTCCAGTAGATCACCAAGCTCACAAAAAAACCCCCCAGGCACACAAATGAGATGCAGGCAAGATCTGGTATCCTACTCTTTCCCCATATGCCTCCCAAGGTTATTTATTTTATTAACACGTATATTATCTATAGGAGACTAACTCTACCACTAGAGTCTTTCATCTGGGTTTCTATCTGTGTATGTAGGCTACAGAACACACAGGCACAAAACCACCCCACAGCACGGCATGTCTCCGCAGCCCCTCTCCTCTAACTCAAAGGCCTCTTTGTGTTGCAACCTTGGTTCATGCAGCTTGATGTACGTAATAATATTTCTAGAATCAAAAGGGAACTGTCAAATTGTTAATACTTCAAATTCTCTCTCTTCTTCTAGGTAGTCAAATTTACTGCCATTTTAATCTTACATTTTAAGTGTCATAACAGAGATCTGCTGTTCTGCTGAACTTCCACTTTTTCAGCATTTTAAAGACTACATATACAACATGAATAACACTTCTATGAATGCCACACTGTGCCAATCTGTCCAGTTCAGGCTTATTATGGATAAGCCCCTCCTTTTTCTATATCGTTCCTTTTGATGTTTCATCAGTGTGAAGCTCCAGCCCTATTGGGGTAGGACTAAAATTGGGATACCTAAGGCAAGCTACTTTCTTCCTTTTTTTGTGTGATTTGGTGTTAAGGCAAAAAACATGACGGGGAAAAAAAACACACATAGGAGAAAGTTATCAAGCTAAAGGTAAGAGAACACCTACTCTAACTGGCAGATGTTAAAAGCAGCTTCTCTAGATAAGCAGTTTGGGGCTCTGCAATCAGCAACATTCACGTGCTGTGGAGACTGCGTGCACGCCCTGGCTATCACGTGCTTGGCATCCATCCTCTTTTCATGAAAGCAACACTTCCATCCTCTCACAGGCTCAGTCTCCCACAGAATCTCAGACTCAATTTTTAAACACGACTTTACCAAAGCTTACTTTGCATAGCCTGGACAAGATCTCAGGAAGCCTCTTCTGCATTACCTCATACAAAAACTTTGATCTCTGATGATATTCGTTCTCTGTAACCCTACCAACAGGCTTGAAAACTGCTACATTTTCAAGCTAATGTATGTTAACAATGCTGGCAAACATTCTTAAGACTTCTTAACTACTAAAAAAGAGTAATTTTAATTATATAATGACTAGAAACAGCACAAGATGCTGTAAAACGCCCTTAAGAACAGAGATACAGTAAAGGTCAACCAAGGCACAAATTCTTATCATCCATAATCTCATGCAATCATGTAACATTTATTTAGTCCAGACGTTACATATGCTAACTCAAAACAGGGAGAACATACTCTTCTTCTTCAGTTTATTATTTTTCAATCTTGGAATTTACCCTGACAAACAAATAAGAAGTTTTCATCAGGACAATACTTGCTTTGAGCATCTCACAAGGAGCCTAACTTGAGTAACATAACCAGTAGAATAGCTGCCAAAAAGAAAAAAGGCATTTCATTAATAACAGGCGTAAAAAAAAATAGGACGTGCTCCGACCCATTACATCACTGATAACTTTAGACATATAGCACATTTCCTGTCATTAAGGTACTATAAATACAGAACTATTACAATTACTACTGCAATAGCCTTTCTTAATAGTAACAGCCCTGTAAAGTGCTTAGATATAAGTGCTATGTTCTCAGCAAAACCACTGAGAATAATCCCCTGGACAAGCCTTGTTAATAAAATACATTCAGACAGATAAGGCCTTCAAAGCCTACCCACATCCACATGAAAAAAAGTATTTATTTTACTAATTTTTTACTGGAAGCCTTTAAAGAAAACATTTTCAGCTGGTACATACTCCTCCGCATGCATGAAGTCAAGAGGACAATGCACCAGTTGCCAACTAGAGACTACAACACAATCATATAAAACTCCGTAAAGTCATCCCCAGCAGAAGGGACCAAGTCCTGACTCCAAAAAAGTGCTCTATTAACAGCCACAAATTACACACATTTACAGTACTTTCCAACACACACAATATGCAAAGCCTTCCTCTTTTATTCAAAGGGAAGGTAAGTCTGGCACAGCTTTCACTACTCCAGTGTCACACCTACACTCTTGCTACACGTGCACGCAGATCTCTCAGTAAAGCTGCATGACTTTAAAGTATTTATAGCCTGTAGCTGTAGAGCCATCTAAGCATATCCATCTAGACACTGCAGACTACACTCACTAGGCTAAGCAGTTTCACTCTGCTCCAACACATTCATTTCTTCCCCAACAGCCCAGTAATCAAAATTTGCCTTCAACCTGGCAGGAAAAAGGAAGCATACTAGAAGCTTCTGTAGCTGATAAAAAACAGCCTCTTACGGAATCACTGCACAGAAGTCTTAAATAGAAAGAAGCAATAGGTCCTCTTACCCAAATCTCAGACTTATTTGTGAAACTTGTTATTTCAAGCAGTGTATCAATTTACCTTCTTCATGTGAACTTATTTTTGAGTATAATGCAGATTTTCTATCTTGTTTAATCATTTGAAACAGCCTTATAGAACTTTGTTAACATAGGAGTTCCTCAAAATATGAAGCTACTGCATTGTAACCTCACTGTGAGCAAGATTATCTAATGTTAGTCAACAGCATGTAAGCATCTTTCAATGGTTCCTGCATGTATATCAGAGTACCCCCAACCAGTGCTGATTAACAGAATTCATCAGTACTCCCACACCAAGATTACTCTGTGAAATGATCTTCAGCAATACACCATTCTAGGCTTTCTTTTAAAGCCACATCTTTAAAACTCTTTTTGTCCCAATTATCAAAGACTGGACAAGTAACAGGACAGCTACCCACATCTTCCCGTGTAACACTGATGCCAACATATAATAATGCATCGCTACAGACAGCTCATAACAAGTGAGCTAAAAACCAAAATACTGCGGGGATACGCCTAATTCTTGATGATAAGCCTATAAAGGAGCAAATGAAACCACCACCAGCTCATTCAGTAGGACGTAAGTGAGGTCTTTCCACTGCATTAAATTTTCTTTAGACTTGGGTTGACTACCACGATCCATCTGTGCAGAGAAGTCTCAGGCAGCAGTCAAATGCAATGTATCTTTAGTGCTCTGTCAAAGGCCTCTCACTTCCTAGCATGCTTATCAGGAAAGAAAATGCAGTTACAGGCAGGTGACAAACAGTAAGATAGTATTTTCCATAATCCAAAACGTACACAAAGTTGGGGG
>VZRQ01002706.1:128160-139417 GCA_013397975.1 Machaerirhynchus nigripectus | reverse complement strand
TAATATATATAATTTATCTAAATACTCAGAATATAGAATACTCCAAATTTATCTAATTTATCTAAAATACTCAGAACTAGACAATGGGGAAAAAAAACCTCACCATCCTAACATATTATTTTTAATTAACTTTTACAATTTTTTGCACTAGGCAATAGCCCCACCCTTGATGACAGGATGCTAAGATGAATACTTATGAGGGTCATATTAAATATTGCCTGTAATATGTCTTTCTTTTCCATTCAACAGAGTCTATACAATTAAATCTTTTTATTCGTGCAATGAGCTTGCAACTAAGACTCCTGGGAATTCCTCAAGGCAAATGAAGTAAATTGACACAAAATCTCTCTATGTGCAAGTATTATCACAATACAGGCTATGCACTGTACACAAGAATTATATCCATTGATTAGGATAAAACCATTGTTGAAGATAATACCACCTATTTACATTATAGGCAATAACATTAAAATCAGGTAGAAATATAACCTTGATCTACTTAAACTAACAAGTTAAAGAATTACTGTTCAATTGCAGAAAAGCTGTACTCAAATTTACACCTTCCAAACCTCTTATAGATAGTTTTTGTTCCTTTAAGGTAAGACAAAAAATTTAGCTTTAACACTTTCAATTTTCTCTAGCCAAGGTTATCATTCTTCCTACGAATTCAGCACTTCAGCCCTCTAAATCAACACAGATTTAAGAGGAATCTGAGTGTGGAAGGTCTGCAAATACTACTGCTATTGCACACTTTAAAAGAAAATACAGTCAAGGCCATATCATGTTTACTGATAAAAAAAAATTTAGAGAGCAACCTTATTTTTGCCAAACATAAGAACTGTTTGAACTTCTCTCCAAAAAAATTTCAAAGCATTTGTAAGATTTTCACACTAGAAGAACAACAACTTTTCCTTCCCTAACATTTCTCCTTCTCTCCTACAACCTATGTCCTCCAAATATCACTTTGCTCATTTCTCCACACTTCAGATTCCACAGCATGTGCCTCATGCTGAAGCCACAAACTGAAGCAGACCCATTCTTACAGTACGCTTTGTCTTCTGAGACTAATGGGGAGTGACTAAGACTACAGCTACACTTACATGGAGACAGGAGAAACAGTTCAGATTAATACAAAATAACTTTATACATTTAAATAATTCAACAAAGAGATTACTTCAGAGATAAGACTATTTTAAGGAGGTCCTCCCCCTTCCTATCCTACCCATCCCCACCCCTGCAGGTTTTCTTTGAAATTTTCAGATTGGACCAGTTTCTTGAACCACCTCATTATGCATCCCCACTGTGGCTCCACTGGCATAACCAACAGCCAGATGAGAGAGAAAAGAAGGCAGCACACTGCAGTGTTGGAGCAAACAGCTCAGAACTCCTGAGGTTTATACTTAGCCTTGGCCTAAAGCACTTAAATTGGTTCGCTCTCACCAGCTCCCCCCCACTGAGTCAAAACCTTTCAGAAGTAATCTTTCTGTGTCAACTTTATGCATACAAAGTGATTAAACTTCTAACACACCTCAGTTAAAAGTCTGAAAAGTCTGTTTCAAACTCAGGCCACTGTAACCAACAAGTTCTGCTGCCACAGCCAAAGGCAGGGAATGTCAACAGCAGTCAGACCACACCACAGGCACAAAATTAACTCTAATGAGCATAAGCAGTTCAGAGAAATTAACAACCTACAATTAGAGATCTTCTCACAACTGGAGCTTAGAGCTTTCTCCTTCCCCAGAGGATTTCTATCACCACAGTGATAGTGTCAGGAGTGCTTGAAGCTGGAAAACTGATGGACAAAACTTCTACTGCATGTATTCCATATAATATCCTAGAGGATATATCCTTAAGGAAGTCAGCAGTTGAAAGAAAAGAGGAGGGATGAATCCAAAACCAGAGAAGAAAAAAAGCCTATGTAAATATCGATTAGTGACAGATAACAAAGACAGTGCACTCAGAGCATAATTTTTGGAAATGCTAGAGTTAACACTCTGAAGTAAGACGGAGGGAGCTTAGATGGTCCACTACTCTGAGAATCAGTCCCACCATTCTCTTAAACTTAAGTTCCCGCACTCCTGCAGTCATTCATTTTGTACACCACAGAGGAGAGAAAAAACAAAACCAGAAGACTCTACTGTTTGTCTCCACCTATCCCCCCTCATGGGGAGGCTAAATAAAGAGGTACAGTTAACATAACCCATACATGATGGATTACATACAATGATTTCACAATGCTAATATAGTCCTAGTGTTCTGTTACAAAAAAAGGACTAGATCTCTTTCCTCCCCTGCTCTAAAACATCCCAACTTTCTATGAAAAACTGACGTTTGCTACCTTGTTTCAGCTAGAAAGATGGCAACTAAATGACTTTCACCTTAAGAATTGTTCCTGACCTAATTCTTCAAGTCCTGTTAACCAACTGAGCAAAAGGACCTTACTCCTTAGCTTATTCCAGAAAGGCAATGCACACACAGAGCCAAAATTCCACGAGTAAACACAGACCAACAAAGTCTTTATAAACATTACAGTTCTGTGGATAAGCAAAGAAGTTTATTTTCTAAATCCTCCTCCCATACATTTTCAGGAGCTCCCTAATGCTGTTTCTCATTGAGCTAAGAGATGTGCTTTCGCTGGTGAGTTCGACCCAGGTTTACTGAAGTTTTCTTTTTCCACCAGCTTTGACAGGGTTTTGACTATGCTGCAGAGTATACATATAATTAACCTCTTCTCCTCCCCTTGCTATTTTCAGCAGCTCTATTATATATACACCCCCCTTTGGTTTTCCACAAATTCCACCTTTCAAATATAAAACGAGCTGTATTCCTGCAAGGCAAAAAAGACAAGGAAACAAACAAAATGAACACATGACAAGTCAAACTTCTATATCCTAATTGCAGGATACTACCATCATTCAAATAAAATTACTCAACTGAGCAATTCTCAAGCAAGAACACAATTTTGTCTCTGATAACCAGAATATGATACCTAACGTAGAAAAGGTGAAAGACACCAAATGTAGAAAAGTACACAGATCAAAAGGCAAAAAGGCCAGAATGGAAGAATCCCTGCTCTCCAAAGTGAACATGATATTAGCTGAAGTCAGAACTGTAAAGATGCAGAATACCACACTGCAGTGGACCCCCAGCTCACCAAAACCAGTGCCCTACCACAGCTGGCAAACAAACCATTCTGCAGCAGAGTTCTCTTTAATGCACTCTCAGAGTAACTGGGATGAGATGTTTCTCCATTAAAATGCAGTGATTTATATGGAAGGGAGATAAGGAGAGCACAGTTCAGTTTTCTCACACAAAATTAAAAAAGCGTCACTTTGGAGCAATTCTCAGTTATGCTCCTGCTACTTCCGCTCTCCAACAGTACAGAAGAGAATCTGCCACTCACTCAGCAATGCCCTGCAGTACAAAGGCAATCTGCTACCTCCTTCTGTAACGGTTTTCTTAATTTACTGCCTGCTAAGTAGCTATTATTACACTTATCAAGACCTATCTAAAAGACCAATTTTATGTAGCAATATGCACAAGGTATGGTCACAATCAAGAACACCAGAAAATCCGATGTACACATTTCATGCAAAAATGTTGGAGAAAGGAGAGAAACCTCCCCACCTCCACACATGAAGTGAAATAGGGAAAACTTATAGTGGGCAAACCAAAATTTACACAAAATGACAGAACACTGTTGAATTCATTCTTTTCCCCCTGAGTGCAAGATGAGAAACAAAAGGGAAAGACATAGTTTATAGTGTCATGGAATCCTTTAGCTTGGAAAAGACTGCTAAAATTATCAAATCCAACCCCTCTCATAGAACTGTCAAAGCCACCACAAAAGAATGTCCTTAACCATAACATCTACACATCTTTTGAAATATCTCTAGAGATGGTGACTCTGCCACGTCGCTGGAGAACCTGTTCAAATGTTTAACTTCTTCAGGTAAGAAATATTTCTTAATATTGAATCGAAACCTCGCCTGGCACAACTTGAGGACATCTCCTGTCCTACTGCTTGTTACTTGGGAGAAGAGACTGATCTCTACCTGGCTACAGCCTCCTTTCAGGTAGTGAACAAGAAGGTCTTCCCTGAACCTCCTTTTCTCCAAGGCTAAACAACCCCAGCTCCCCCAGCTGTTCCTCCTAAGATTTGTGCTCCAGCCCCTTCACCAGTTCCACTGCCCTTCTCTGGACATGCTCCAGTCCCTTCATGTCCTTCTCATAGTGAGGGGCTCAAAACTGGACACAGGATTCAAGGTGCCTCACAAGTGTACAGGGGCTGGCCACACTGTATCTGACAGGAGCCAAGTTGCCACTGGCCTTCTTGGCCACCAGGACACATACTGGCTCATGTTCAGCTGCTGTTGACCAGCAGCCTCAGGTCCTTTTCCACTGGGCCGCTTTCCAGCCACTCTGCTCCCCACCTGTAGCACTGCATGGTGCTGTTGCGGCCCAAGTGCAGGACCTGGCACTTGGCCTTGCTGAACCTCATACTGCCGGCCTTGGCCCATCAACCCAGTCTGACCAGATCCCTCTGTAGAACCTTCCTACGTTCCACCTGATCAACACTCCTGCCCATCTTGGTCTAATCTGCAAACCGATTGAGGGTGCACTCAATCCCCTCACCCAGATCATCAGTAAAGACATTAAACAGGATTGGCTCCAGCACAGAGCCCTGGGGAACACCACTCGTCTTCAGCTGCCAGCTGGATGCAACTCCATTCCTCACCACTCTGAGATTGGCCATTCAGCCAGCTTTCCACCCAGCAAACAGGGTATCCATGCAGGCCATGAGCAGCCAGTTTCTCCAGAAGAATGCTGGGGGAAACACTATCAAAAGCTTTACTAAAGTCCAGCTAGACAACATCCACAGCCTTTCCCTCATTCACTAAGAGGGTTACCTCGTCGTAGAAGGAGATCAGGTTGGTCAAGTAGGACTTGACTTTCCTAAATGCATGCTAGGCCTGGTTGTCCCATATGTGCCATATAATGACACTTAAGATCTGTTCCATGACATTCCTTGGCACAGAGGTCAGGCTGACAGGCCTGTAATCCCCAGATCCTCCTTCCAGCCCTTCTTGTAGATGGTCATCATGTTTGCCAACTTCCAATCATCTGGGACCTTCCCAGATAGCTAAGACTTCTGAGAGAAAGCAGCTCAGTAAGCACTTCTGCCAACTCCATCGTACCCTTGAGTGTATCTGGTGCCATAGACTTGCGTGTGTCTGAGTGGTGTAGCACACCCCTGACCATTTTCCCTTGGATTACAGGAGCTTCATTCTTCTCCCCATCCTTGTCTTCCAGCTCTGGGGATTGGATACCCAGAGAATAACTGGTCTTTCTATTAAAGACTGAAGCAAAAAAGGTACTAAGCATCTCAACCTTTTCCTCATCATCTGTCACTTTGTTTCCCCTCACATCCAATGAAGGAAATCTCCTTGGCCCTCCTTCTGTTGCTAATGTATGTTATAGAAACATTTTAATGGTCTTTCATGGTAGCAGCCAGATTAAGTTCTAGTTGGGTTTTGGCCCTTCTAATTTTCTGTGTAACCTCACAACATCCTTGTAATCCTCCCGAGTTGACTGCCCCTTGTTTCAAAGGTTGTCTTTTTTTATTTTCCCTAAGTTCCAGCCAAAGCTCTCTGTTCAGACAGACCAGTCTTCTTCCCTGCTGGCTCATCTTTCAGCCTGCTCCTGCACTTGGAAGATTTCCGTCTTGAACAGTGTTCACCTTCCTGGACTCCTCTGCTCCTCAGGAATGCCTTCCAAAGGACTCCTTCAATCAGGCTCCTCAACATGCCAGTCTCTGCTCTCTGGAAGTCGGAGGTGGCAGTTCTGCTGACTCCCCTCCTTACTTCCCCAAGCATTGAAAACTATCACTGCATGATCGCTCTGCCTAGGACAGCCTCTCACCATCACATCACCCAACAGCCCTTCTTTGTTCACAAACCACAGGTCCAGCAGGTGCCTTCCCTAGTTTTCTCCCTCATCATTTGTGTCACCGGACACACACTCCAGAAACCTCCTAGACTATTTCTGCCCTGCTGTTTTGTATTTCCAGCAGACAACATAATTTTAATCATGCAGCATTCACTACATTTATCATATAACCATTTATGTTAATTTTAAAAAAATCACACAGAGCATTCCCACTATTCCAGGACATGTACGCATAGAAAACACTATTGGACAAATCTAATCTCATGGAAATTCAAGTGTATCCAGGCATCTGACCAAAGGTAACAGCAAACTGCAGATCTCGAATTGAAGGCTGATGAACAACATTTGATTATGGTGTATGAAGGTTTACTCCTATTTTGGGAAATACGACAGCACATATTTTTCTGTCAGCTAGTAAGTTTTAGGTATGTTTTTCACAGTCATTAGTGATGCTGTACATGGACACAAGCCATTCAGTCAGCTCTGCTAATACCAAGTCTTTAGCTTGGTTAAAAGTTATTAACAAGACACTTTGCAGCACATAATTTTACAGGGAAAGTGATGTGAACAATACTTCCAATAAACTGTACTAAAGCTTCCAGCATAGTAGCTCCCTACACAATTCCTAGCTAAGAACTGAGCTCTTATCAGAGCTCATCAGAGGGTTCTGTTTAGGATTTGCAATTTACCAGCAATTAGATGACTGAGTTCATACTAGTAAAATAGTACAAAATAAATCATCATATTCCAGCACAGAATATGAATTCCATACACACTCATTGGTATGGACATAGGCAAGCCATGTGCTTGCAATGAAGAGGTAGGAGGGAAAAAAAGTAATTTTCCTAGCATTTTTGTTATTTGTTACATCACAGTTCAGCCAAGAAATAATGGGCTTCCCAAACAGAGAACAGGTCAAATCTGAAGGGACTCAAGCTAGGGCTCCGCGGCAAAGAACCTGGTAACACTTTTTTCCCCTCTTTCAGTATCATCAGAGTTTACAAACACTGTGGTAAAAGAGAAACACAAAAAGCACTGGAAAAACACAAGCATATTCACCGTCACCAAGGTGAGCTGACAAGGGAGGATGCTTGTGTTTTTGGCTACCACTGCTTAGCTCCATTCTTGAGGAATGACTGGTAAGAGGCAAGAATGGCAGTTAGTCTTACTGCAAGAGTCTTACTCTGACTGCTCTGTTGTATCCAAAACTGGAAGTTTGACTGCTCATGCTGTTGGTTCATGAAGGCAGCAAGAAAAAGTTGAAGAGTTGGTAAAATGCAGTTCTACATTTTTTTGGCTCCAAAGGCAAACAGGTAGCAAATCACAGACTCTAGAACACCCAGAGCAGGTCTTATCCTCCAACACGGCTAAAGATAATCCACTTTTGATTATATGTCAGCCTTGGCTTTTGAGTGTTTGGGTCTGGCTTTTCATTTTTGCCCTTTTCTTTTTTTTTAATGAAAGGAAACTGACGTACATGCATAATGAAGAACATCACATGCTTTTCCAAGTGACCCCAAACAAATCAATATGTATCTTAGTCGCAAGCAGCAGTGGAAAGGCTCAGCTGAAGCAATCAAGCAGTGCTGTAGCCAGACACCAGTGTGACACAGATGCACCAGCAGTGCTGCACATGACTGTAAGACATCTTCCATTTCTCCAGTTCAGTCAGGACTGAAGTCTAGTCAAGAACTGCCAGGAAGGGGACCCAGGTCATAAGAATAATTGAACCACCTTTAAAAAAAAAAAAAAAAGTAAGAAAAGTTTGATAGGAACAGAATTGAACATCAGGATCCTGCTACAGGAATAGCCTCTCCTGCATGATTTTAGAGAAGTATATGATTCTGCTTACACTATGCTTGTGTTCTCTATCAGTAACACTAAATGCTTCTTCTACAATAAAGAAAATTCTACGTAGCGTATCAACACTATTAGAAGTGAGTATAAACACTTAAGACTGCCTTTATTTTTGATTTTAGAAGTCCAAAAACTAAAAGGTTATTTTGAAAGAGATCTCACCAAAAGCAGTCAATAAAAACCATCTTTTGCTATCGAACTGCAGTTTTAGACTCTTGAATAGGAAGAGTTGGTTGGTCTCAGTCTAGTCTCCATCAACAAATCAGTTAGTTCGCTCTTCAGAAACTGCCATCCATAATTTTTCCCATTTAAGAAGCCAACCACAGGATTAAATAACAAATTCTCACACAGCCAGTTAAGGTACACTCTGAAGCCTGAGAAGCCAGCACTGCCAAAAATGTTACTAATCTTTGTAACTTACAAGAACTCAGGTTCCCAAAACATGAGTCTAATACCTTTCATAAGTATAAAACCTAACCAAAAAAGGTATGAAAAAATAAACACATGCTTTAATTAAAAAGCTATCCCACCCAAACGGAGATCTGGCATACCCTGCATCAAAAGGCAAGATATGCATAAGCCAGCTATAAACTCTTAAATACCCTTATCTCAAATTATAGAGAAGCCAAGGAAACAGCACGAAATTATTCAAGTTTATTACATAGTATGCCCTCACTCCAGACAGCAGCATGCCAAGCTGGTGCAACAGCAACAGGACGTGTGCACTGCAGCTCTTACGAAGGGACCCTTCCAAGAGCGGCCTTACTGCCATTTTGCTGTGCCTCCTGGGTGGTTTAGTAAAACGTGACCTAAAAGGGGAGAAAGGGGGTATAAAATGATTTCCTTTTTAACACTGTTCTAAGAGCCCAAAAGGTTGTCTTTGCACACATTTTCACAACAGGAAGTGGGAAAGGAAAAAAAAACCCAAATCCTACACATTTCACTCTTTGTCCTACAGACTTTACACCTGTATCAGTCATAGACAGAACCATACTAAGAATGTTTTTACTTATACTGCTTTAAGTCTATAAATTTAATCTGAGTATCGTTTAAAATGTAGCAAACAGGTTAATAACACCCTATTTCTTCAGCTGAAGATTAAGGAAGCTTCTTCTGACAATAAAAAGAGGTCTCCTTTACCACTAAGACACAAATAAGTTCTCTTTCATTTAAATAACCTTCACTTCTTATTTATGCATTATGGAAACAGATTTACTGCTTTAATAAAAATTCACCTCAAGTTATTTTTATGACGCATTAGTAACAAAGAAAAGGAACAACAACAAAATCAAAAATCCTGATCTCCTATCAAAGTCACTAACAATGAAGCTGCTCCTACTGCTTTTGTATAGACAACCATGATTAACCTGCCCCAGGCTGCAAAGCTATATGAAAGTATACATTTCAGCAAAAATCCACATTTCATCAATCCCAAAACCTCTGAAAACTGATTTACAGGTCAAAACCCAAACTGTGTCAAACACACTCAATTTACTCAATTGTACTAGAAAGGATGCCAGTAGACTTTAAGTAGTTTGAAGAATACCAAGCCAGCAAAAAGGTCCAAGGACTTTCCCCTAGACATTTAAACCCAATAATACAAAGCCCAAAATCTATCCCAAAAAGACAAGATTTAAAAGAGCAGAATAGAATAGCATTCTTAATATAAAAGGTGTTGTCATACTTTCACTCAAACAGCATAGTAACTTGCTTGTTAATTTCACCAGAATACACAATACGCATTTCATGTGCCAGCGATTTACAGAAATCAGGAATGACTATCTTCCTCTCCTTATAACATTAAAAAAGTTTTAAGAGACAAATGCTTAAGCTAGTAAATATCTTTTTCCTTTTTTTAATAGTAATTCTCTCTGCAGTATACTAATGCAGCTGACTTTTTAAATGCCAATGGAACCTAATACTAAGATTAAATAATACAGTTTCAAACAACTGAAAGTGAAGTAACATGGAACCCTATTTAAAGAGATGGATTTAAGGAAAACAAAAAAAACAAACCAAGAACATTTCAGTCAAATGAAAACTCAAATCACAATACTAAAAATTATTTATCACATACCTTAACCAAGTGCACTTGATTAGGCTATGTAATACCCATTAATAAGCCTCAAAAAACAAGCTTATCTGGCCAAAAAAAGTCTAGAAAATGTGTAAAAAAAAAATCAGCTCTTCTTGAATTGCGTTCAGCCAATGTGCTACAAACTTCATCCAGAAGATACTGTATCACCATCATCCAGTCACTTTATTGTTCTAAAATCTGAGTAGAGGTGATCCAACTGCGCCATGCACATCTACTGGTCAGGAAGCATGTTAAAAATCACACTCTCCAAAGAATTACCCACGCACGCAGCAACAGATGGCAACAAGCGACACAGACATGAATAGCTTTCAAAATGCTAACCTAAACACAGAAAGCTCTGAAACTCAATCCCCTCACAGGTGTACCTCTTATTTTTCTTTTGTTTTCAAAGGAGGACTTAGGAAAGTTTGAACGGTACTGAAAACAATGCTGCAATTTAATCAAACTGCCTGCCCTTTTAATGAAGGAAAAGGCAGTATACCCAAGAAATACAGGATTCTGGTGGTGCCAAATCTACCCACAATCACTTGTTGATTCACACACAAACGTGCTCTTATTTTCAGGTTAATAACAGAGCCCCAGTACCACTAGGCACCTCTGATACATAGCTTAGAACACTTACATTACATAACTTTCTCTTATTCCTTCCCTCAAGGTAGGAAAAATAACTTCCAACTGCAGCCCTACACACAACTTCCAGCAAGGTAAGAACCATTAACAAAAGACAAACTGATCCTCACAGCAGCCCAAACACATTATATCCTGATTATCTCTGCAGATAAGCAACGGCTACGTTGAGCCTCCAAAAAGCAGAGAGGCACTACAAACCTCAAGCATTCCTAACACAGCCTGGTCACCTACTACAATTTGAGCACAGGCTGCATCCATCTTCTCCAACAGTTTTAATCGTTTATGTCTTCAACGAAAACACCAATCCCCACAAAAACTTCACAATTCTTGCAAAAAAAACATTCTTCCGGGACAGGAAAACAGGTGGGCACCCACATCACGCAGGACGAGGGCCTCTTTGAACGCACGTAAACAAACACTTTTTTTTTTTTTTAATAAAAAAGACAAAAAGGGGATGGAGGGAGAAGGTTAAACTTCCCAGGAGCCCTTTCACAAGCCCCCCTCGCACCCAGCGCCCGCCCTCCAACTCACGGATGAGACCCTCACATCCCCTCCCACACGCCCAGCCGACCTCGGCTTCCCCAGCCAGGAGCTCGCACTCCCTCCCCAGGCCTCCCACACACACCGACACAGCACGGGCGAGCGCGGCCGCCCCTTACCTGAGACCCCCCCCGCCGCCGTGCCCGGCGCCCTCCGCCGCGGCGGGTGGGGCGGGCGGGGCGG
>VZRQ01002706.1:64611-118170 GCA_013397975.1 Machaerirhynchus nigripectus | reverse complement strand
CCCGGGTGGGCACGGCGGCGTCGCGGGGGCGGGTGACACGCACAGGGCGCCGCAGACACACGGCCGCCACCGCCACCGCCGCGCGTGGTCGGCGAGAGCTGGCCTCTGCAGGGCAATTTTCCACTCTCAACTTTCAGGGAGAGGGAGAGAGAGATAAAGCCCATTTACTGTACCTTTCTGGCATCTTTCTCAGCTTTCCCTGCTGCTTCTCCCCACCCCCTTCCGATTTATCTCAGCTACTGGTTTTATAAACCGAGAGGGTGGAGGGGGGGGAGGGAAGAGGAGGGGGCTTTTTTTCTCTTCTCTCAGCCCCGTCTGCACCTTCTGCTTGAGCCCGCCGGTGAAGTCACAAGACCGAGTCTCTGACATCACACAGAGCCCACAAACGCCGGATTGTGACTTCACTGCAGGGTAGAACAGGGAGGAATAGGAGAGGGGAGGGGAAAAGGCTCTTATTCAAACACATATCTGCAGTAGTAACAAAGGGAACTCAGGAAATGGCTGGCCAAGAAAATGGCTTTTTTTTTTTTTTCTATAAATCATACTCCCTTTTTTTGTTGTGGGTTTTTTGGGGGTTTTTTTGCTGTTTTTTCTTCACAAATGAACTTTGTGACCACGGTGGAAATACCTTTTAAAAGTGGCCTGGGCAGGACAGACAGCGAGCGCCAGTCCAGGTGCCATCCTCCAGCGCAGCACAGGCACCAGCAGCCCTTCTGGGACAGAACCACCTGCCGTAGCCCCTCTGGACCTGCCGGGACTGGAGCAGGATGAGCTGCTGGGGTGCAAATCAAGGGGTAGCAGTGGCCATAGGAGAGGTTCTGGGGGGCACGGCAGGAGGGGGACTGCAGGGTAAGGATGGAAACAGGCAGATGCTGTGGGTTGTGCCTGAGACACACAGGGAAGGCAGCACTGAGAGCCACCAGGCAAGCAGGGCCGTGCAGAGTGAACGGAACTCCATGGCAGAGGTCTGGGAGCTGTGGGCCGGGCAAAGGTACAGCTAATCAGTGGGCACGTGGGGTTCCCCCCCCCCCAACCTGAGGATCCAAAACCACTACTATAATACAATTCGAGTAAAAGTGGTCAGAGTAAAGGTAACAGAGTTGTATGTAAGGCCCAAGCAAGGCAATAGGGAAAAGAGTGAAGTTTTTGATTCCCTAGTGTATTTTTAGGTTTTAGGTGCCCTGGGGAGGGGAAGACAGACTGGGGTAGATGAAAGAAAGGCCAGGAGACTTTGATGTACTCCCAATACAAGGCAATGCTCGGATGTTGCTCTGGGAGCAAAAGCTGATGATACAAGACTTCTGTAGTCATTTCTGAAATGAAGCCTAGAAGAAAAAAAAGGTTTATTAAGTAGCTATTGGCTTAATGTGACCTGGAAAGTTGTAAGATTTGGGGCTTTTTTTGTTTATTCAGCTGGTGCTTTTTTTTAACATCAATTTCTCAAAATTTAACACAACCTCAAACATGTCAGTAAATAAGCTCAAAAAAAATAAAAATCTGTTACTTGTGTTTAAAATGGATTTTTTTTTCCACCTTTTGAAGCAAGGCAGCTCAAACACTTACACTGTGCTAATCGTGCCTGAAGGCCAGGAATTCAGAAGAGTAAGTCAAGGGCACAGCCACAGCCAAGTCAAATTAAAAAAAAAAAATTTTAAAAATTAAACTGCGCTAATTGCAGACATTATATTTATGAAGTTATTGGAACTGCAGAGCCAAAAAGAAAGACAGCCTGTGATCCTCACAGTGTGTCCACTCCTCTCTTCAACCTCCATCAGTGCCCTCATCAAGACCTACAAAGCAATTCCCATCACTGTGTCGACCTGGAAGGGAGGAGAAAACAGCACTACCATTGTAGCCTGCCCTTTCCGCAACCTGCCAGTGCGGCAGGAGGGAAATCTGTATGTGGAGCGAGCGAGAAGTGAGGAGGAAGCAATCCAGATCCCTGCCATGAACCAGCTGGCAAGTACATTCCCAAACTGCTGCTGCTGGACGGTGAGAGCACCCCATGAGTGCCTGAGGTGCCCCAGAGGGCTGGCACCACACTGGAAACCCAAGACAGTTGTTGGAAACTTCTGTACCCCAGCAGCTCTATGTGCTTCCAGCATAAAATCCAGGTATCCAGAAGATGGTCTTGCGGGTGGGAGTTCCTCCACGGCCAAAGCCTCTGTTCCCACATCAGCTCAATCCCAGTGCCTTGGGGCATCATCCCAGCCCTGGCAGAGCCACAGCATTAGGGAAGATTTCCCCTGTTGTTTTATGGCATCTCCGTGCCAGTACAGCAATAAACCAGGCTGCAATGGATGGAATAAACTCTCCTGCCTCTGCTTGTGAGAGGGAGGGAAAAGGTATGAATTGCAAGCAGGGAGGTCCCCATCCAATCTCATATCCTTCAGCAAGTCTTGCTCCTTGTTTGGCCACAACTTTATTAGCATTTTTATATTGACTCCTTTCAATTTTTTATCTATTTTTTTCCACCCTGCTGACTGCATGAGAGAAAACCTCCATGTTTATCCCATTCCTCCTCTCTTGGGAAATCTCTCTCAACCTGCCTGTGGCAGGGAGGCAACATGGCTGCCAGCATGCCAGGGTGCAAGGTGAGGAGGTGAGTGGGGGAGAAAGGGAGGCACAGGTATTTGCTGGGAAGAGGAATAAAGAAGGGGGAAAGAGCAAGGAATCCAACACATACACACAGACTAGCATGGGCTTGCTCCAGCTTGGCCCACGACGCAATTACCTTACTTGGAGGCTGGCCAAGCCTCCCAGGTTAAGTCCCTGTGCACTTGTGCAAAATGCTGTCAGAGCTGCCGGGACCATGAATACTCAGGGCTCCGGTAGCATGCCTCATCCAAAAACGAAAAAGGAAAAAAAAAGAACAGAGACAGGGCAGGGACTGAATGGGCTTATTTTCACACAACTGCAATTGTTTTGTTGATGCGGAAAGGTAATTAAAAAAAGTTCTGATTTCAAACGTGCCACAGAATTCCCAGAGCCCGGAGGCTGCTGCTTAGAGGCAGATTAATCACACTGAATTCTCCATCTAGATATTGCATGCACTCCAAACTCCCACCGCTAATAGCTCTAATATTCTCCTCAGCGTGTGCATGCTGCTGGTGTTATGTTCCAGGAATATTAATTCCCCAACTCGAGCTCCTTTCGCTTGCGCATGTACCCTAAAGGCTTGCTGCCGGGCACCGGGAGATTATGGAAAAGAGAAAACAGGGCTAGGGGAGAACCAGGGTGCAAAGGTACTGGCTGGAACTCCTCAAGGAAAGTCATTAATGTTCTTTGGATAAGCAAGCCGTCCAAATAAAATCTACCTGAAGGCCAAGTTCTTTAAACAAAGACAGCCAACTACACACGCACAAGATGGTTGAAATTAAAATGAGCTCCCAGTGCTGGCTTTGTGTTACCCATTCCCACTACCCTGAGACTTGCTCAAAATCTCAGTCCTGTTAATTGTGAGCTCTGAACTAGCGGTTTCGTTTGTGTCTTCTGCTGGTGTCTTCCCCCAGACCCCCTTACCCCCAAGCAAGGCTTCATGAATCTGAAACTCTTGCTGCCACACGCTAGTAACAGTGAAAATACAGCAGGTTTTGGTGCAAGCATCCAAAGAGCAGGTAGCACTTTACACAGCAAGTCCCTTCTACCCCTAGCAAAACTGACAGGCCAGGGGGTTCATGGTTCAGCTCAAGGCATCAGCAAGATCCTCCTTCCACACAGAAAAGGGGAAGATGAAGGCAGGAATGAAACATATAATTTTTCTTTGCATTCAACTAACTGCCATTCCTGGTAAGCAAGTCAGTGTGTGTGTGATCTATATATATGGCTAAAAGGCCAGCTGCTAAGCTTTAAAACCAATGCACGCTTGAGAAGTACATTTAAGATGCCTATGATGTAATTTTCAAAGCTGCTAAATGCCCAATGCTTCCAGTGCTGCTCAGTGAAGGCTGCAGGTAGTCGGCAGATTAAAACACAATTCCCTAAAACTGGCCGTACCAGGACTCTGGAAATTACCACACAGAAGAGACCACAAAAATGGATGGTGCTGGTCAGGCTTCCATTCAGTAGAATTACTTGCTTGACAAGAAGCTGTCATGGGCATGATTTTCTTTGTCAAGCAGTCAAAATACGTATCTCCATGTAATGTAAATCAGCGTACTTGTGTCAATGCTGGAAAATCAAAAGTGGTTTGCCCCTTTTGTTGCAGGTGTTTCTGATAAGCGAACCAGTACGATACCTGAGTCAGAGGTTAAACAGGATGTTTAGACCAGCCCATCAGCTGTTTTCAGAGTTTTTAACACCCTGCCTAGTCTCTGGACTAAACTCTGTAACACCACAGGTGCACAGGCATAGGTGGTGGCCCTCTCCACAATCATGGCAGGTCAAAAAGAAAAGGCACCTTTTTATGGCTAAATATTTTACAGGGGGGCTGTTGTTGCTGGGAGAGAAAACAGATAGGATTTTTGAAGCTTCTTCTCCTTGCTATCTGTACCATGCAGGTCTACAATCGTATGTGTGCCTTGAACTTTCAGCCAATTCCTTAAACTTGGTTTCTGCTGCAGGGAGGGAAAGGACAGGACTCCAACTGAGGCAGTGTCTGTGTAAGGCCGTTGGGGCTTAACTCTGCTGTAGTGGGCAGGGAGAGGCATGGGCTTTCTCCGCTGTGATAAACCAAGGCACTGGCATCGTTCTGTGTAGCTTAGGTGCAAATCTGTGATCCTCTTTCTCTCTTTGTGCACAAAGAATGAAGCTGATAGCAAAGCTGACATCTAAATCCTCACTATTGCACATCTGAGATAACCCCAGTTGGTTTTGTTTTTCAGACTCAAATATATGGGAAGAGAGAAAGACAGAAGGATTTCAACCCTTGTCAAACCCTGTCGCCAGCTTCCTGAGTTACAGATCTGTGAACTCTTACGTGGGATGAGAGCTCTTTGCTTTTATCTCCCTGTGCAGCGTGTGTCCTCAGCCCTTTGCAAACAGATGTTTTGCCCTCTGAAAGGGAATAGAGGGGGGAAAAGAGAGCATGAGCACAGGGGAAAGAGAGAGAGAGAGAGAGGGAGAGAGAGGGAGAGAGAAGGAGAGAGAGGGAGAGAGAGGGAGAGAGAAGGAGAGAGAGGGAGAGAGAGGGAGAGAGAAGGAGAGAGAGGGAGAGAGAGGGAGCATGAGCAAGAATGCTGTCTGCAGATGTCAATCAGGACTTCAGTCTAGGTCTAACCTGCCAGTCCTGCAAAAGGAGGATACATGAATTTTCTAGTTGGATAGTCAGTGTCATCAAACAAGAAAATTGTGAGGTTTAGATTGTAATGCAGTCTCACATTCAGTAGAAAGGCCTTGCTACATGGAGATGATGTGGGACTGAGGAGCCTATTCCTAGCACCTGAAAAATTAAAATTTCACTACAAATAACCCAAATGAAATGGTCAAAAATAGTACAGCATTTCAGACCGTTTTTGTAGAGCATGGTAGTATTTGGCAAGGGGAAAGTGATTGTAGGTAGAATACTGTCAGGTTTGGGGAAAGCTTTCTCTGCATTTAAAAAAATTATACGAAGGAAAATATTCTTGGGAATGAAGTCTAATGATTACATGTATATAGAGTGTCAGCTCTATCTTGGCGTTCAACAGAAATCAGCTCCCCCATGCCAACACCCTCCCCTCCAGCCACCCACCCTGATATTCTTCTTCACCACTTCCCACCCATTAACCCAGTACCTGCAGTGCAGTGTTCAAGTGGGACTGGCGGAGCTGCTGCCGCTGTCATCTCCTCGGAGCTGGCAGTCACCTGCCAATCTCGCCCCCACTTCCTCCTCCCTCCTGCTCCCCCCCACCCCTCGTCAGTGCAGCTTTCCCGGGGGATAGATCTCTCCCCCCCACCCTCCAGCAGCCTGACAAATAACTACTGTTAACTCACTAATATCCCCCTCCACGGTTTTTTGATTACCAGACGTCCACAGGGCATGAGACTTGCACATACAGGGAGAAACGGGCCAGAGAGGCAGGCTAGCAACAGTGCGTCGGAGAGTTTGGGCTGATGTGGGCTTCAGCCGAGAGACGGCTCCGTGTGCTCCATCCGCGTGGCAGGGCTGGCACAGGCAACCTGCAGACCCCCGCGGGGCACTGCCACCCTGGGCACGGGCACAGGCACACATAATGTGCCACTGTGCTTGGGGAGAGGGGGACTTGCTCCTGTAAGGGCTGCTGTGGAAAGCTGCTCCAGCAGGACAAGGGGATGCTCTGCTACACCAGCTGAGGAAGCATCATCTCCAGGACAGCGTTTGTTTATATGGTATTTTAAATGAGAACCAGAAAAAAAGGGGGGGAGGGGAGAAAGGTGGGAAAAAAAATCAGATGCATTTCTGTTGGTGTATCTTTACCAGATACATCTCTCTTTTCACATATGAAAAAGCCTTTTTTTTCCTTTGCAGGACAATAGCCTTATTTTGCCTTTTTTTGGTGTGAAAATTCATTGGCCTGTGGCCTGAGGCTTTTTCTTAGCCTTTTATTAAATGGACACGGCTTACTGAACTTTCAGACAACCTCTTCACCTAGTATTTGTTTGTTCACACCCATTTACACTCTCTTGATTTTTAACAGGTCTGAATAAGGCTTATTTTTTTAAATACTCGGTTAATGAAGTTTTATCTGAATAGTCATAAGCCTATTAGTGCTCAAGTTGTGCATCGAATCCCCCCTCCCCCCTAGAGGTTAAACAAGACCAGAAATCCTTTTGTATTCGAAATAACACGCTGGGAAGAAAAGAAGCAAAGAAGGATAAAAAAGCCCAAGCCCCCCATTAGGTCGCTTTTAAATCAAAAGGAGACACTGGAAAAGGGGCATAACACAAGGCGCTTTCCCCCTTCCCCCCTCTTCATTCTTCTCCTCCCTCCTTTGTAGGTCACCTTTACTATGAAGACATTGATGCTTCAAGTCTTCATTTGCTTAAATAAAGGAATAAGTTCAACACCCCAATCAGGTAGCCACTGTACCCCAGGCAGGCAATGAAAGGGAAGGGACATCCAGGGAGGGAGGCACTCTGCCTGAGGTGAGGACTGGCTCCTCAACACAAAAGTGGGGCTAGGGGGTCTTCCCTGGCAAACAGCAGGTGCTTTTGGAAGAGGACAAGTTTGACAGCATGCCACTGAAAATGCTGGGCTCGGGTGGAAGGGGAGGAGACAGACATGCTGTGCTGAGGGATGGCCCCAACGCTGCCCTCTGCACCCTGGGAATGGCTGAGGGCAGCAGTCGAGGGCAAGAGCGTGGCAGTTGTGGCCTAGGAGTCCTTTGGCAGCTGCCCCTCCATCCCGGCAGAGCACCCTGGCAGACGAGAGAGCTCCCGCTCCCCCGAAATAAACAGCAGCCTTCCCAATGCTTCATTAAACTAACACAGCTTCCCGCCATTGCCCCGGCAACCGACACAGGCCTCCTGTTTGCCAGCTGGGGGAATTAAAGGAAGCCTGGCAGCCAGCCCCTGGCTCCTCCGAAAGCTCCCCTTACACAGTCAGAAAGCATCCCTTGGCAGGGGAGGGGACCAGGTGGCCCCCAAGGTGCCAAATGAGATGGGAGAGTCCTGCCCACCCCGACTCTCGCAAGCTGTGGTCCCCAGGGTGCCAAGGACCCCACCACTGCCACCAGCGCTGCTGCTGGAAGGCAACACAAAGCTGGAGGGCTCACCAAAATGATCCCCAAACTGGAAAAGGACTAAATAACCCCTGGATGGTCTAATAGCACAAAGGTGGACACTATTCCCCTCCATGGCATCACCTCTGTCCAAATGCGATCAATAGTTCACATTAATTAGCAACACATTCCTCTCGCTGACCATCCTCCAGCTGAGTGAGCAAATTATATCCTCTTGTCCCTGGTTTGAATCCTTCCATCCCTGGTTTTCCTCCTCTCTCTTAAACTACATGTACTGTGGGGTAAGCCTTAGTGTGTCCCCCACTCCTTTCAGCCCCTTGGTGGATGAAGAAGGTGCCACAGACCCCCAGCTGCCCCACCCTTTGCCGCTCGCCCTTAGAGAAAGCCGTTTCAGGAAGAGCTCCGAATGGAGCTGTGTTGTACCAGCCTCAAGCACGTGGACACCCTCCTCCTCTTCTACCTGCTCTCAATCCATCCGTTCAAAACAAGTAGATGGGCCCTTCAGGCAAGGCAGAGACATCCCTCCACACGTCCTCAGCAAAGGAGCTCTGCCCAGATCCCAAAATCAGACCTGCTGGGCTGCTACGGGTGCAACATGCCAGCTGCTTCCAGCACCTTCTTCCCACCACCGTCCCAGGCCACCGAAACCACAAAGGAAGCTCAGCAAATTGGTGAGGAGAGGAAAACGTCTCACTTCACAACAGCAACGAATAAGGCAGCACTATTCACTTGCTCGGGCATCCACATCTGTTTTGTCCTGTTTTCCATGACTACTGGCTGTGAGCAGAGGTCTCACAGGGAGGAGCATTAAGTATTTATTCCAGCTCTTGGTTTTGTCAGCTTCTGATGCCACCAATGCGTTTCGATTCTGCTTGAAGAACTACATTGCTTTCTTTATTTTTAATCCAGGGATCCCAAAACAACCCTACAAAGGTACCTCCAATCTCGCCAGCAGTAGCCTAGCTTTCCATAGCTCTGCAGAACACATTTCGTAATAAACTTAACTCTCTCTGGAGGGATCCACTTCAGTCCCACCTCTGAACAATCTATGCCCTACTCCTCTCTTATTTTGTGATGATATTTAGCTTTGTGAAATACTACCTAGCTACATACAGAAAAAATAAGGAAAAAAAAAGGAGGAAAATAAAGAAATAAGTACATTCCAGATTCCAGCCACAGCTCTGCATTGCATGCGGAAGTCGCACATGGAAAATGTGGAGCTGTTTATAAGCATTAAATAGCACTCCCTAGCAATCTTGCAGGGGCAAACATAAAGGTAGTGAGTCCAAGCAACCTTACAAAAATTAGTGCAGTGATCCACCATAGTGACAGAAGACAGCACTGTAGTTAAAGGTGTGTGAGCAAATATTGAGCAGAGGGAAATAGGGGTAAGAAAATACAATTAAACACCTTCCTTCAGTGCAAAGCTCTCAAGAAGAACTGTTACAAACTGTGAAAGGGGAGTCTTTGAGGTTAAAGGGACTGTAAATTATCGTGGGAAGAATATTGCCTTATCTTTGATGAGGATGCAGAGAAAAGGGGACACTTTCCACTACTAGGAGGAGAAATTAAAAGGGGAAGATGTGTGTGCAGACCATTGCAAGTAATGGCCGTTAGACTGGTGAGCCTGGTAAAAAGCTGCAGGCCTGCCAGTGGTCCTGGTGTAGCCATGTCTCCTTCTTTGGAAGTTTTTGATATTCTCACCTTCTGGTTCTCACCTTGTTTGGGTCTCTGACCTCACAAAATACCACATATACACACACACAGAAAAAAAGGCAGGTTTATATTTCTTAAGCTTTTCTTTACAGCAATAAGAGTCAAATCCTGAAGATTTAAAACCAAACTTTTCCCCAAATGTTTTCCCCAAAAGAAAGCCAAATTATGTTTTTGTTTGGTTTGGGTTTTTTTTCCTTCAGGTATTGCCAGGGCGTGGAGGAATAGGAGGCTGACAAGTCCTAAGGCAAAGGACCTGCAACAATCTGGACTGGTCTGTGCCCTGTCCCCACCTCTCCAACTGGGAAGCACTTGCAGCATGCTGTTGCCAAACCTACTTTTATTTTTTCCATGCTCCTTGCTAATTAAACCTTCAGTCAGGTCTCCCTCTCCTCCCACCTGGACTAGTTCAGATCCCTCCTTTCACATTTTTTTCATTTTTCTCCAGACCCAGGAGATTCAAGTTTCTTAAGTCTCAAAGTTCCCGGAGGATAGGGTATGTAAGGAGCGGTCTCTTGGCTCGGGCGAAACACAGTCCCCCCTCTGGCTGCCCTCCTCTGGGGCTGGTTCTCCGAGCAGAAGAGATCGCTGTCAGCGAGCCAAAGGCGCGCAGGGGTAGGGGAGGTGCTGGTCTCCGTGTGCGCACCGCGTCCTCCTTCCTCACTGCTGCCATACATGATTAATCATCCCTGAGACACGCCTGCTGCTTCCCTCTGGCTCTCCAACAACCACAACAGCGGCGGCGGCAGCAGTTGAGAGCACAGAGACCTCCTCAGGTTCCCGGCCCCAGCCCAGCGAGCGTTTCCCAGCGGGGACCTCTGATCCTCGCACTCATCTCTCCCGCACATGCCGGTCCTGCCTCACGGCCTCGCAATTAATCGTCCCCCACCCCCCATTTTCAAACTCCCACCCCTCCCCCACCCCCCCTCCATCTGTGTCTAATTGCATTTCATCTGTACTCATTCTCTGGAAAACTCACCGGGAAGGTGTCCAGGAGACTAGCACAGGCTTAAACACGCGCTTGACACGGGGAGCCGGGGAGCAGCCCGCTGCTCTGCTGGGGCGGATCAGGGGCCCGAGGGAGCTGGTCCTCTCAGCAGCCCACCCCTCTGCTCCCTGCTCCCAGCCCGGGCAGGGGATGCGGTGCCTGCCAGCGGCCCCCGCGGGGCCGGCAGCTGGAGAGAGGCGGCAGGCAGCCAGGACGGCCCGGTGAGAGCCAGTGGGGCAGAGGTGAGGCTGCTCAGATGCCTGCTCGTGCTCCACCGCGGGAAGCATTTGCTCCCTTTCCTCTCTGCCGAGCACCGTCGGCCTCCCCGTGGGCTCTTCCAAGGCCGGTGTGGGGCAAAGGCAGGGGAGAGGCAAGGTCCCACCGGTACGACCTGCCCCCAGCGTGATCCAGGGGCTCCCCTTGCTTCTGACTCTGCAGAACTATGCCCCCATCCCCACACAGGTGCTCTCCACTTGCATCACCGATGTTCCTGCCTTGACCAGGGCACACTTAAGCCCGACACGTCCCAGCTGTGTCTCTTGTGGAGTGAACATCCCTGCTGGTCTCACAGCTCCACAGTCCCACCCCATCACCTTGCTGCTGCTCTGATCCTGCGTGGCCTCCTGTAAAATCCAACCATTATCCAAGGGCCCGTTCATCCTGGGAAGGGAGCGATAAGCTGGGCCCTGAGCAGATGGCACACTGGGCACTGCACACCAACTTATGCTGTAGCCACTCTTACTCAACACTGCTGGAGGAAGCAGCTCAGCTCTTAACTGCATACGAAAAATACCCACACAGAAGAGTCAAGAACAGCTGGGAAGCCATAAACTCACACCCCAGCTTACTGCATGCCAACTTCCTTGCATCAGCAAGCAGAAGTGCCCAGTGGTTTTACACTGAAAGCAAGGTTTCCTCCTGGAGAGGTAGGCCCTGAATGTGGGCTATTTTAAGGTTTTAGACCTTGGGTAGAAGATCCGCAGCCCAGGGGCTGGCCACAGACCGCAAGTTCATTCTGCGCAGGCTGGAGCCCCCTGACTTCACACGTCACTGCTGGATAACGCGAAGCTACGGGCTAATGTGTGGCTGCCCAAAAGCCCGGCTTGGGTCTCAGCAAGTAGAAGGCTCTCCACATTTTCCACAAAGAGTCAGTCTTCCAGCTGTGGGAAGGTAGGGAATAAAATACTAACCCATATAACACCACCTTCAGCTTTGTCCATTTGCAGCCAAAACTCTGAATATAAAAATTCACAGCTCAGATGAGGGTGACAGATATATTTCAGTAGGCCAGCAACTTAGAAACAGACAAAACTTTTTCCATTTCTTCTTGCCATCAGTTCTACAAGCAGATCTGCTTCTATCCAGACTATCCAGAGGATAGTGACTACATCCAGGTAAATCCCAGGTTTTTCCTTTCACTTGCCTTCCACTGACAATGGTTACCCACCAGAATCAGTTCAAGAGCTGCAAACACAGAAATAAACAATTGAGTTACCACAACTAACAAGTTACCATTGCCAGCTGAGTCACAGCAACATTGAATCAAGTAACCTCCTGATACTTCAGGCAAACATTTTACTCCTTACTGCAATGAAGAAAGATCACAGAGTCAAACTACTATAACCCAGATGACAACTTATAATTTTATTGTGGTAAATCAACTTGCTGGCGATCGTCTGTTCATACGTTTTGCTCTGCCAGTATCACACTGAGTCAAATCTTTTGATTCCACCAAATGCCACAAGCCAAGTGCATTCTTGCAATACAACTGCAATACTGTTTGTGGTGAAGATGCAAAAAATCCCTACATTTTTATCCTTTTAAACCCCTTCTCAAGACAGTTATGCTAATGAAAAAAGCGACATTGAAACTGTTCATCTCCACAGGCCGATTCAACACAAAAATATATAAATGTATCTTTAGGAAGCACAACGATCATCCTGCCTTTTCCCTCAGTCTTCCTGAGTATTGGACACTGAACCAAGAATCTGAGAAGTCTGGGTTGAGTTCCCAGTTTTAATGGAGACTTTCTGCACCATCTCAAACCACACAACACAGTTCTTTATGAAGCTGTAAGATGGAGACGGTACTACTTTTGACACAAAGCAAGGTAAAATACATGCACCAGCACTTGTAAAAAGCTCTATACAAAAGACAAGGGTTGCATAAATAACTAAATATAAATATACACATCAGATTTACCTCTGGCCCAGAACTCTGACTCTCTAAGGTAGTCTACAGAAAAGGGTATTTCCCTGACGCTTTCCCATCTAAAGAGAACGGGTACCTGTGAGAGAACAGACAGCACTCCATCTGCAGATGAATTTTACTTGCTTTCAATGCTATTTTAGAGCCAGCACATGCTGGGAGTAAACAAAATCCATTACAAGACAACAATTTAGGACAAATGAGATCAACACATGGACTGAGGACCATTGAACAGGTTCCCCCATACACAGGAACATGACAGAAACTACCATTACCCTCACAAACTCTTGCAGAGGTCAACTGGGTGAGACACAAACTTACCTCTTCTCCCACTGCTAGTGGCACTCTGCTCCGTGTCAACACACATCCTCCACACTGGCAGAGGAAGTTTTTACTGGCATTGTCTGAACTGTATCGTTACAGTGCAATGACTGTCAACCCTGGCTCATCAGCACAGCGTTCTCCTTATCAGAGAATAGGGAAAGAGAATTACGTACACACGAGCAGTGTTTCTCCGATGCTCAGCATAAAAATCTAATCAAAATTGTACCAGAATGGTGATGTGAAAAGCACCCTGCCAAGTCAGTAATAAATATAAAATTCATATCTTACATTTCCACAATGTATCACCTCTCATTCCGCAGTACTTTACGCATTGTTGGGACTCAGATGAATCCCCAAATCAGGACAGATTTGTACTGGAATCTAACATTTTTGTTGGCTTCACATTCACTCAAATTACAGCCCAAAGCGAGAGTAGGATAACAGGCACTTAAAATGGCCCCTTGAATGCGGCAGCAGCCATTTTAAATGGGGCCCAACTCCTTCCAGCCACCAGACTGATTCCCTGAAGATCATCCCCCACCCACCTCTCACTCCCTGTGCCCTGCATGAGGTCCTGTTTGCCCTTCCATCCACTCTGTGGCAGAAGTAACAAAGCGCTTACTTTAGGGTGCACAAACAGCGGTTTCTCCCCAGTAGGCCCAATTGATGATATCCTAAATCCAAACACAAACCATCTAATTTTGGAGACTGCAGCCACCAAAACCTGAGCACACCTCAGGTTTAAAGACAACAAACCCCTATCTTCTTGGTTTTCACCCTTCCCAAGCCATACCACTGCACGGGTATTATAAACAGCATCTGCAGAGATCAAGAACCCTGCAGGAGTTGAGCAATCAGCAATAGTAACAGCTTTTCCTTTTTCTGAAGACCTTGTGAACTGGGAGAAAAGTAGAGATGGCAAGGAGTGAAAAGTCATAGTCCACCTCCCTGTGGCTCATTATCTTAACACCCATCACTAAATCCTTCCTGACAGATGCACTTGCCAGCTACTCTGATGGGAATGCTGAGCAGGGCCGTTCTTTCTCATCCTATCAATATGGCCATATGACAAAACTGTGCCGATTTTTGGCCCAAAGTTTCACCTTCTGAAAGACAGATGCATAAAAGACAGAAGGTGTTAGAAACCGTAAGGAGCACTACAAGTGTTAATAGCAGTAGGTACCTTAAGACAGAAATGCTAATTGTAGTCCTTCAAGGATACCATATATAATCACTGCGTGTCTAGGTAGGAAAAGCATCTTCTAAACACTCAGCTAAGACTAAGGTGTCTAAACAAAGACCAGGTTTTCATGACTGCTCAAAAGCCTTGAGCAGTAGGTGTTCAGTTCTAAATTCTGATGTTGCCTCTAACAAGCCACAGATGATCTCCAACTCCTCTGCCTCATCACTAGTGGTAGCACAGCTAACTCGAGACGGCAGCAGTGAAATGCCTTGTAAGGTTTCCCTTTTGTCAGTAAGGTTTTGGAGAACTTAATATTTTTCATATTCATATCTATTCACTTCTTGGGGCACTGTCTACAAACCAAGTTGGAAGAAAAAACCCCTTGGAAGCCAGAATAATATGAATGGCTTAAAGTAGTCCACTCAAAGCAGGAAAAAGGAGCTACTAATACTTGGAGATGCTTCCAAAAAGAATTACATTATAAAGGTAGGAGTCTTCTGTAGTTCCAAGTACATTTATCTGCATCTACACTGATGAAATCAGGACAGTTATTTCACCTCTGGCAGCAGAAATACAGCTGCAGCACATGCAAGAATTGGCTCCTGACATTAAAAAACACCCCAAACCCTTCCACAATGTCATTTAGCTTTACAACAAAACGATAAACTATGCATCATTTGTCTTCCTCTTTCTAGTATAGATAAGGCCCTAGAACAGCATCACCTAAACTCTGGTCCATAGGTCACTGCTGGCCTGTGAAGCATAACAGGCAGTCAGTGCAGTGCCCTATCTGCAAACAACACTCCGCAAGCCACAGCACCCAGGAAAATCGCCTGTCCATTGCCCCGTGTCATTTTTCTCCTTATAAACACTGAATGTTTTTATGCTTGCGTGACAGATAAGCATTTACATGTACATGCACCGTCATCCATAGTGCATCTGTTTTGACCAAGGGGAAGAGACAGTATGAGACCCTTCCTGAGAGAACTGGCCATCACACCCGAACCATCAGTTTGGTACTCAGAGCCATTGCAATGACACAGGCTCAGGAGGTGCAGGATGCAGTCTCCTGGAGAAGACTGTTGTAACAGAGCTACTTCTGTGTACAGGTGGGCACTGCTGGAGGCAAATAGCTGCACTTGCTGCATGTGCTTACAGTATTATTAGCAGTCTCTAGAGCTGACAAGCCTCAAATTATTTTGGTTGCAACCATACCAGAAAGCTAGTATTTAATTCTGGGTTAAACCTGCTCAAAAAAACCTCATGACAAAAAACCTGACAAAAACCTCATAGACAAAAGAGCAACAAGTGCATTATCAAGAACCGGAAATAATTTACAAGCACAAGGACTAAATAGGAGATCTCTCTAAGCAATGGCCAATGAGCCGGGAACAGAACTGTCTACAAACCTCTGAGAGGCACAAACTGAAAAGGGGATCATTCAATGCCAGCTGACTATTCAACACAACCTGACCGTTGCTGCATGAGGAAAAGAGAACAGATCACCTTAACAGGAGACATATGGTCTTGTCTTCTCAAGAAAACACTGGAAAAGCAATCACTTGGGACAGCTAAAACTAAACTGAACAGAAACACCAGAAGACGCATGGAAGGAAGTATCCCATCTACTGGATTTTGGTCATGCATGGAGCTAGGTAATCAGATCAGTGGGGCGGGGGGGGCGGGTTTGTTGTTGCTGGCTAAAGAATATTCAATTCCACAGCTAAACTGCGACTTATGCTTCACATCCACCTTGCCTGTGTCTAACCAGGCTCCGGTGTGGGTCAGTCCCTGTCACACAGGACTGTGACACTCCTGTATCTACAGTGCAGTGCAAGAGGCTTCAGGCAGAACCTCCATTCCCGACTCTGCCAGGATATTCAAACAACCCTGCTGAATCAGACTGGTTGTTTGTTTTGCTTAAGATGTATTTACTTCAACAAGTAATTAATATTTTAAGTAGAAAAGGCCTTTGTTAAAGATTCACCACATTCACCCCTTCAATTAACGTTTTAAACATTCACATTCATAGATTCATTTATACCTCCCACTTGTCCTTCAGCAATGCCAGAGAAGATCAGAGTTTACATTCCTGGCATCTCAAAGATAAAAGAGAAAGGGAAAATAAAACCAAATCCTCCAGAAAACAGCAAAACCAAAACCTACATCAACCAAATTACCAAAAAACCCAAAAGCAAAAAAAATAACCAAACCAAAACCAAACCTAAACCTACCGGGTCTTCTATCCATCTCCAGAAAGAAGAAATGGTGTCCGAGCTGTTTAGAAATCTCTCCTCTCTCACATGCAATACTGCAGCTGTAAGATGAATTAGAGGAGCAGCTTGGGCAACTGGGGCATCACCAGCCACTGGAGGAGAAGACCTGAGCCCCCCAGCCTGGATATGGGACTGAGAAGCCTCACACTGCAGCTCTGCACCCCAGTGTGGCCAATGCAGAGAGGTGTGGAGTGGGGGGATCTGGCCCCCCTCAGTACCTGCAAGAGGGCCCAGACACTTCTGCTGTGCCCACAGTGAACTCGAGGTACCCTGGTGATGGACAGGTACCCCCGGGGTGGCTGTGATATTTGCATATGTTAATTGCAATGTCAAGGTGTTTGTGCCTGCCGCACTCACTTCTTCAGGGGGAAACAGCGATGACAGGATTCGGATCTACCTGTGCCGTGCTGGTGACGTCACAGGCAGCTATTTCCAGCCCTGTTGCCATGGAAACCACCAGGCCTCAGCACCAGTTAGCAGTTCAATATATAATTTACTTATTCTTTTTCACCTGAGTGATTAGGACTCAAAATACAGAAGCATCTCACACACCCTCAAATCGTCTGATTGTTTCATAGGAATTTCTGAAAGGCAAAAACCAGCCTGAAATAGTGAGCTGTGCACTCTCCAGGGGGAAAAAACCCAGGCAAACGAAAGCCTAAACAAGATTTGAAAAAAACCACAGCCTTTTTCCCCACTTCTTCCCCTGCCGTCCCAACTTTCAAGGGAAACGTTACGGCTCCTGGAAGACTTTACAGAGCTGCCACCATCTGAAAGAGATGAGCCAACAGTGAAGTAGGAGATAAAAGCTTACCACAGGAGCTGCCACATCTGGCAGCACCTTTGGTCCATCCTGCCCAGGACACCACACTCTCCTGTGTCCTCCAGCACCACTGACAGGGCAGGGCACCGTCTCCATTCTGTGCCAGTGGTGATGGGCAGCACCAGGATACTCAGCAAGTCTCCCCTGGCTCCCATGGGTGACCATTGTGCATTAAGGAATGAGTCTCTCCTCCTTATAAATCTTAGCAGGAGTGGTTATGGGTGCCGCTAGTCACTGCAACACCAACGAGAGCCCTGGAGAAGGCAGCTGTTCCATCTCCCCCCCTCTTACAATTCAGGATTGCAGTGGTTGCCTGTATTTTCCACAACTTTCTTAACTAGTGCTGCGGTCAGAGGTGAGGTGATTTCTCTGCTTTTCCACTGCCTAATTAGTCACTGCAGAAGCTTATTCGAGACCCAAGGTTACGCTTTAACATACTGTTTTGTTGAGAGAAAATAGAAATATTTTTACTGGGAGAATTTTCAAGTGATTCATCTGCCTTTAGGTAGTTTCAAAGTATCAGTCTTAATGTTTCTTATTGTGCTCCATTATATTTTAAACCACTATTTTTCAAAATGGGAAGTTTTAAACATTAATTTTGAGAACCAGCTGCTTTGTGGCTGAATCATGCAGTCTGGCAGAACAATAGGAACAGCAGCACTCCCCAGCCCCTCTGTTTCAACCCTGCATGGGCCATCCCGCTCTTATTTCCCGAATCAAGTCATCACAAACCAACCCTGCTGCATCCCTTCTCCTCACCAGTCCTTCCTCACACTCAGACTTGGCAGCAAAGAAAAGGGGACAACCACCATCAAGAACCAACCAAACAAAACCCAAAGGCATAACTGGGCAGTTTAAATCAAGCACATTACTCTCTAAACAGTAAAGGAAGAGAAAAAATCCACAGACAACAAACTTCCTGTGCTACTTTTTGTTGATGTTTTAAGTGCTTTACATTTTAGAAGCTGTCCTCTACAACACAGGACAAAAATTTGAAAGCCACCAGGACAAATTGGCAGGGGACTGTGTCAAACCATTACCAGAACAGTTCGAGGGACTATTTTCTAGGAAAAGGAGGGTACTATCAGACACCATTATGACCTCAAAGAGCAAACTTTAGAGGTCTTCCTACTCCAAATTATTTAGTGTGATAATCTAGAGTGTTCAGATGCTTAAAAAAAAAAGCAAGCCTCATTTCGCCCCAGGTTTAGAAGCATAAGGGTAATGTCTCAAAAGTAAAAATCAGATAATCTACAAAGCTAAGTGAACTGAACAAACCCTTTTCCTTATTCCATCCCTTTGCTTTCTTCCAACTCCTTGACTTAACCCACCTTTCTCCAAATCACTGCTTTCATTTGCGCTCCACTTCCTTTCCTTCTTTGATCTGCAGCATCTCCTTTTCTCTCACTTTTTGAATAATTCTTCCCATTCCTGCAGTTCAACACCAGCCTCCCACCAGTACCTCTCAGTCTAAACTTCGCTTTTTTTCTGTCACTGTTCCCTTTCTGCCTCTTCATGCTCTTCACCCTAATTCTTCTAGGTCACCAAGTATGTCCCCTCTTCTCTAATATTAAGATTCTTCTACCAATATGAACTATATTAAACAACCAGGAGCTACCCTGATTTCAAAGATAATGGAAATAAAAGATAAATTTACAAGTGACTGAGCAAAGGCCACGTGGCAAGTCAGTAGTATTGTATGGAATAAAATGCAGAATCAGGCTGATCTGTACCTGGGCCACTTCACAGTCTGAACTGGATCACAGCACTGACCAGTTTGCAACAGATTTGTCAAGTCTAAACCAGAAACAGCCACTGGAAAAAAAAAAAGTTGTTTGGCTGTACATCGAAACGATGATTAAAAAGATGATTAAATGTTTCTATTTTGGACAAAGAAAAACAAACCCAAAAAACAAAAACAAAAATCCTCAACCCAAACAATAAAGAATGTCTTAAAAAACTCTTTTGCTACAGCAACTCATTTCACACAGGGAATGAGGCAAGAAAAACATGTTGCAGTGACTTCAGCCACGGGAAAATGACTGATACTTCGGATTGAGCTGACAGCTGACTTAAGAGTCATCACTAGGGCTAACGTCTCCTTCTCCCCACAGCCTCAGTGGTCTGGCATGTCTCAAAACCTGAAGGAGAAAAAAAAAAAAAACCTGCTGATTTCATAGGGAAGTAGCCGAAGAGCCTGTTTGGAGGATGAAGTCAACTACATATGGTTCTATTTATTTGTTTGTTTTGGGGTGGGGAGAGGGAGTCAGTGGCAAATTCTCAGCCCTAACAACCAGCTCACAATAAAAGCTTATGAAGTCAAGAGTTCCTCAAGGAAAAGAAACACTCCTAAAGTTTGTGTTTATTATATAAATGCCAACATATTTGCAAGATTCCAAAATTCGGGCAGCATCCAGCTTGAATGATTGAAGAGTATTTCTCCTTGAGGATTTGAATCCAGCCCAGATAAACTGTAATCCAAAACTGCCTTTGGATGATGCAGGTTGTTACAATTTACAGAAAACCCCCTCTCTGTACAGAGGTGATACAAAACAGGTACACTAGGCAGGTCATGTCCTAAAGCACACTTAGACCTCTACACCACAAACCAAACCCAGCTGCATTTAAATGCATGACCAGAGCTTTCTGCATTTTCTGTTAGTGGGGGGAAGAAAAATATCTCCCTAGGAAACAAAAAAAAAAACCCCAAAAAATACCCCTTCTCTGTGCTTTATGAATGGGAATTGACATAGAAAAAGGCAGGAAACGAGGTAAGGTTGCTTTTTTCCTCATTTTCTGTATTATGACCACGATGCATACGTACATTTCTACGTTTAAGAACATAACCATATACTAATATATAGCTGCATCTCATCCAAGCACTGGTCACTTGGGAAAACTTAGAAATTCAAGAATTCTGCAACTCTGATCCTGCAACCATTACCAGTTGGGAGCTAACATACATTTCTTTTTTTGTTCATCCTAAAGCTTTGAATTATAATTTGCTCATTAGCCTAATAAATATCTCATCCTTGTGTGGCCCACAACAGCAGGAAGAGCAGTTATTATAGCAGTTCCCCACTGCAGCAGGGGAAGCTCATCCAACCTCAGCATCCCTCAGCACCTTAAGCAAACATGGATCCAGCACAGCCATGATCCTCATGGAGTTTTCCTGCTAACCCAGACATAGGAAAGCAAGAGGTGTGACTCTTCTCTCTCCAGAGTGCACACAGGCTTTTCTCCAGTCACAAGAGAAAAATCCCATCCCCAGGGGTTTTCTCCATCTGCTCCGGGTAAGAGAAAATTAACAGTCTGTGGCACAGGGGCAACATGTGCTGTAAAAAAGGTTCACTAGCTCAAGTGCTTTGGTTGTGCTGAACATTTCAGTTGTGACCAACATAATTTCCTGTCATTCCACTTTTCCCAAGTTGCCTCTACATCTGTCCTGAATCTATGTGAAACTCCTGTTTATACTTGGTTAGAAAAACTAAGAGATATTAACAGTTAACAGATTTTTATTTCTTTCTAGAAAGCTTCTCAATGCATATAAAAATGACCCCAAAAAAAAGAGTCTGGTTTGGGGATTTTTTTTTTTTTTTTTGGTTGGGGGTTTTTTTTTTTTTTTTTTTTTTTTTTTTTCCCCGGGTTTTTTTTTTGTTTTTTTTTTTTTTTTTTTTTAAGAAAAGAAAGCTGAGATTGGGATTCTGATTCTGTTGAAAACTCCCCTGGCCCATTCCCAAAACATATGCCTGATGAGTAGAACGATGACTCTCCCAAATGTACTAAATAGGACAATTTTGGGACCTCTTCCAAATTCTCTTTCCATCTGTCCATCTTCTGCCCAGCAATTAATCATCTCCCTCAAATCTCTAACTCCACTGCAATTCTTCAACCCTGACAGTGACATTTGTCTCTGTCCCACATTAACCCAGTCACATCCCACCTCTGAGCAACACTTTTGCTCTTCCTGGAGTTGTTTCTTTTCACGGACTGACACCAGTTAAATTCTCCAGTTTACCATTTCCGAAGCTAGGTGTCTCTGGGGCAGAACCCACTGCTTGCAAAAGGAAGAGGGGAAATCCTGTGTCACAGATCTTTGTTTTCTGCTGCAAAACCAGGAATCAATCCAAACGGCAGAGGCATGAAGTCCTGCCTCTTCTACACAAGCTCACACGAGTTCCAGTAGTCCACTTGTCCCCTTTCTCTTTGGGATTCCTTTATAAGCAAGACTGAACCTTCCAGCACCATTATCTGACCTAACCCAGCCCCGCTGAAATCCCATCATTTGCCTGCAGAAAACATGGAAAGAACTAGCACTGATCTTAGACTCCAGTGGTCCCTGTACACAAGAGAGTTAAGTACTAACATTGCACATGCACAGAAGAGGTGGCAGAAAGACTCTTCTGCCTGCAGCAGGTGAGAGACCTGCAATTTTCCTGCGAATCGGGCTTTTTCCTTTAGCCTTCTGATTTACAGTGCAATCAATAGGTTTCTGCCCATTGCTGCCACCCCCTTTAGTTTCAGAATTGATGGGCGGCAGCGCTCCAGTGCTATTGTGTTACAGACAAACTGCGAAATGCCACCGAGGCGAGCGCTCGGCTGAGTCACGCACAGTCAGCACAACGACGCGGGCCGGCAGTCTTGGAAGGCTCTGCACGGACCTGGCCGTGCCAAGGCATCCCGTTCCCTCCTGTCAGCAGCCCTTGCCAATGCCATTTCTTGCCCCGCAGAGGTTCCGACAGCAGAAATTATTCTTAGGTCTCTCTCCCTCTCGCACATGTATACACACACAAGCGTTTCATCGGATCACTTCTCAGCCTGCGATATCCTTATCACACCCTCATAAAGCTGGGAAATACTATTAAATGGGAATTACAGGAGAGGGCAACAGGAGGAAGCAGACAAGTTAGCTAAATGAGCTGAAAACAAATTGTCAGATAACACGTCAAGACAATCCAAGTCCTTACTTCTACTGAGGGGGCAAAGAAGCCCCTCCTGCCTCTTCCCTCAGCACATTTCCCTGACTAGATCTGGCTGAAAAACGTTGCCTTTACTTGGCTAGTTTACCACAGCATACTTGCAGCAGTAACAAGGAATGTGGGAGACAACTGGGTCCATTCCATTTGGTAACTGTGCTGATCTCTATCTACTTCAGCCTATCACAAAGCTGTGCCCTTATGAACAACCTGACACCTGCAACCCAAACGCCAGTATCACCCCATCTCTGAGCCATAGATTTCAGCTCCAAATGGTGAACAGCACAGAGTAAGTGCAAGCCTGCTTTCATTCAGGTTCTTCAATCTGCTTCCCTTCCCCCAGCTCAGTCGGAAGGGGTTCAAGCCTAATTCCTGCCTTCCTCATCAGACGCCCACAGCCAGAGCTTACAAAGGGAAGCCCTCCAGCACATCCTCTTCTGGAGGTGCAGAGAAGCTAAACAACGTCATGAGCAGAGGCAGGCTTGGATTTGAAGAGCAGCAAGTCAAGCCCTCATCCAGCACCGTCCCTCCAGTGGGATGGCCTACCTTCTCCCCTTTCCCTGAACTGCACGTGTTCTAAATGATACTGCAGCCACAGCACTGCCAGGACCACTTAATACAAACCTGCAGCTTGAGAAACAATAATTTAGTGCATCATATCAACAAGTACCTGGTTCATAACTTGACACTCAATCCTGCTCTTTCACCTTCCAAAATCTTTTGAAGGCATTTTCCAGGAGCAACTTACAGTAAACCAGCTTCCAAAGTCAAACAGATGCAAGAATGCCTTAACTGCACTGCAGCAGGTGACACACCTTTTCAAAGCTTTAAGGAAACAAAACACAAACCAAAACAAGCTTCTCCTCCCAATCCTCACAGAATGGCATGAAGGCACAGCAGGATCCTGGCTGCTGGGGACAGAGCCAGTTTGCAAAGCCATTTCCCCACTTGCTGTCTCCAGGTGTGACTGGGAAGCAGGATCCATTTCATAAAAGACAGCCACCAACAAACCTCTCTGCCCACCACCCTATCCCATCAGGAGCAAAGGCTTTGCTCTAGCTCGGAGGACGGCCTTTGTGCTGGCAGGCTAGGGGATATTCTGGGCAGACAGACAACACCACATTCCTTTCCCTGTGAAACTTGTATGCAATGCTGCGTCTTAGACAGACACTTACTAGTGTTTAAACTAACACTTTCCAAAAGAGAAAAAAACCCCACATTTAATCAATATTCCCAAGTGGCTCAAGTGCTCACATCTACAATGCATGGAGAAGAGAAATACCAAGAGGGGCAAGAGAGGGAAGAGGGAGTGTTTTCAGATTAAATGAGACACATGAGAGAGAAATGACAAAATTGTCAGAAAGTGCTTTCCAGAGTCACACAGCTGTACAGGAGCTTTTTGTACCAGAGAACAGATTTTATAGCAAGCCAGAAAATAAGCTGCTGTCTCCGAAGGAGCGCGAGTTAGGGCGTGAAGAAAAAGCAAAGGAAAAGGGAAGCTCAAGCTGCTCAAGCAGGTGTAATGCTTTGACTGGGACCAGTGGATGATGAGCTATAAAACACATCAGCTGGATGTATGGGGTAGTATGAACAGAGGCATCCAGCATTTTTGTCTCCAGCGCCTGCAGTTCTGGCAGGAGGCTCCGTGGATACTTGGACATGGAGGACAACTGAAATTTCTTAGATGCAGGCACCACCCAGGAGGAGGTCTTGCCAAATTGCAGTCTCTGCAGCCACAGGATAGAAGCACATGGAGTTCCTTTGACAGTCCAGAAGACAAACTGGCCAGTATCTTAATTCAGTTAGACTTTTACAAAGATAACAAAAACATCCACAGTGGTATCAGACACAAAATCAGTTATAAACTAGTGCAGACCCTCACATTTCAAAGTGTATGAAAGCCAACTGACAGAGATACAAAGAAGCAGCTTTTCTCTTAGGGTCATTGCTCCAAATTACCCACAGAGGAGGAGTTCTTCACTTTCCAAGGACACTTCGTGTCAACTCTGGCGTCACAGCCAGCTCCAGTGCCCAAGACAGGGTATCAGACCGAATGGGTCAGTGGGCCCAACAGTGGGGCAGCGTCTCTGGCACTTTACCATGGGCACGAAGGAAACCACACAGCAACACACAAACCATGGCACCCCACACAATGATGGTCCGGCAAGATGCCATGGGAAGAGGCTTGGAAGAACCACTGACAGTAGACATGGTCTATCCAGCCAACACCTCACTCAATTTCATCCATCATTCATGTTTATCTTATGTAACCAAAATAGTAATGAAAAATCCGGTTCTGTGGTATTTGACATTGAAGTTTGTGCTACCCCACTGCATCAACCTGCAACCTAAGTCTCAGATGCGTGAGAGTCCTATGAGAAACAGGAATAACCAGCAAATATCAGGAAAGTAGATGCCCCTCCCCAATAAGGATTAAAGATCAAGAGTACTCTGGGGCAGAAACATGGCTTACAACAAAAACTCAGGGGAGGGGACTAAGAAGGAGGACTGAAATATAAGGCTACATTTAACATAAAGCTCTTCTAGGGAAAGACACTTCTGCTGTGCAAAACCAGCATGGCCCATCTTCACCTGAACGGCCCACCCATGGGCCTGATCAACAAAACTGCATGTTCCACTGCTGAGGGACAGGCCAGACAGGCAAAGGCAGGTGAAACAGAGGGCATCTGTGAGGTCTCCATGACCTCCACTCTCCCAAGGCACAAGCTGGAAGCCATTGCTCCTAAAAGCTAATGAAAAATTGAGAGGTTTGGGGTGGTGGGGGGAGGAAGATCAGATTCTGTATTTGAGATGCTGGGAGCTGAAAGGGAATAAAAAGCTGGTTGAAGCCTAGCTCTGCTAAAAAACCCTATGTGCAGACAACGAAACAATGCTCATTGTACATCAGAAACCAGGAAACGAGGTGGAAGGAGAATGCAAGACAGCGCTGTGTTTCTGCATTAGGGTTTTTAAGTACACTGCAGGATTTCTGTCTCAGAGTACTCATTGAGTTACATCAGACTGTAATGGCCTGTTGATTTTGAGAGATTATGGCAGCGCTGCTGATGCAGGGGGAGAGGAGATGGAAGGAGAGAGATGTGATGCATCAGCCAGCGTGCACACACATTTCAGATGATTACCCCTACACTCCTGTGTGAGAAAGACACGGCGGATTCACAGCAGGACCAGGACCAGGAGGGGACCACGCATGGGACTCTGCTAGCAATCGACACAGACACAGCAGGCAGGTTTTTGCCCCCTGGGGCAGCAGATGCCAAAAGCAACATTTCAGCAGGAGAGTCCCATCCAGGGCTGGCAGGACCGGAGCCACATGGCGTGGCATGGCAAGCATAATGGAGAAGGTGAATCCCATGTTCAAGGTGTGCACTGTGTTCCTGAGATGGATTCAGTCGCACTCTGCCAGCCTGACAACTTTGCTTGCCTGCCTATTTCTCTCTCCTGTATTTCACAGAAAGATGGTATCCTTTCCTTTTCCTTTCTTTGCTCCCGGGCACAAGCAATCAAGAACAAAGGATGAAAGAAAAATGCAGGGGGGGTAGGGGGGGAGTGAGGCGGGGGAGGGACATTTGAGAGTTAGGGAGCAATCTTTAGCAGAGAGAAGATAATTTAAAAAAAAAGCAAAAAGGAGATGCAGAGGCTTGGAAAAAAAACCCCACAATATGCAAATGAAGCAGAACAAAAATCAGAGCTGGGAAAAAAATAAAATCACACTAAAACAACCCATCTCTCCATAAGCTCTCTGCCTCTCAGACAAGGGGATGCCACTGGGGTGAGGGGTTACCAAAGCCTTCTACCACCCTCCACCTCCAGCAGACACCCGTGGCTCACTGCAGACAGGCAATCTACCCTCTGGGGCATAGCAAAGGAAGGGAAGAGGGAAGAGTAAAGCAATTCTGGAGCAGTGAAAATCCTTGTTTTCTCTCTGAGGTAGGGAGCTGTGGGGCAAACAGAACCAGCCAGGTGCTTCTAACACGATGTCTGTCAAACAATCTGATTTCAAGCTTCACTGGAGGAGTCCCTCAGCAGCTGCTTTAATCTACTGCAGCACTTTTCCCCCACAGCAGGCTGCATTCCCCTTGTGCCTCCTCCACTCTTCCACCAGGACAGAGGTCCCACAGGAGCAGAGACCTCCACCTCAGCTGGCAGCAGGCTGCCTCACAGACTGAACCACCTGAGGCCACACCACAAGCTAAGGAGGATCAGGCTTGAACTGGAGTTTTCCAAAGGGCATCCAGCTGCACAAGGAAAAGCAGGGATTTTGCTCCTGCAGATGACATACTATTCTTGATGCAGAGCACTCACACTGCTCAGAGGTGGGTGTCAGCAAAGGTGGCTTCTTCCCTCCAGACCATGGCGTAAATAACTCATCCATCAGCTTGTTCATTAGCGGCACCACGGCTGGTGGTGTGTTACGACACACCATAGTGCAGTTACCCTTCTACTCACTCATCATTTATTTCTTCTCCTTCCAAGGTACAGCAAAACATCAGTGCGTGCTCCTCAGCTGGGAACAGTGAGAGCTGTAAAGGGGAACTAGGAAGCAGCAGGATTCCTGGCTTTTAGGCAAAATCTGGGACTGACTCACCTGAAATACCACTTTTTAGCGCCAGGAGTGCTCTCCTGTCATGCAAACAGCAGCTCCTCTGCTCCAGCTTTCTGTTCTCCTTCCTGTCCGCATTTCTATTTGAACCATTATTTGTTCGTCCAGTTCTGCCTCTGAACACTTGAAGCTAGGGACTGTAGGCTATGGGTTGGTCCTAACAAAGTATTTTTTTTTAAAAATCTGTCAATATCAGAAACATGGTATTACTTTTACTTACTATCAAGGAGCACCACTTAACTTAGTAAATACTAACTGCCTAGAAGCACAAGTCACAGTTGTGTTGCGAGGGCTAGTTAAAAAGCAATTTCAAGAAGCTGACAAATTCCACACCAAAGGTGTCTAAGCTCTTGGTGGCGAGTGTAAAAGCAAAAGCTAAGCCTTGCACCATATTTTACAAAGGACTGTGGATATCAAGGTAAAGCAAACACGGGAAGCTGTGCTGGTATTGAGGGCAGTCAGATGTCTAAGGGGAAAACAGCAAGAGAACAATAATACAGCAGTGAGAGGGCAGGGAGAAGAGAACAATAAGTTTTAGCAGAGATTTTTGGCATGCAGATTGGTAACTCCAATCACCTGCAAAGGTCACTCCCACCTCCAGAAACCGGAGTGGCTGCAGGCACTGGCTGTGTTTCCCAGGAGCTCCCTTGCTCCCAAGTGTGACTTTCCCACCCCAGAGACCCACAAGGAGGCAGAGTGAGAAGATGTATGATGTCTCAGTTCACATCTTGGCCAGGTCTCTGTCCCCATCAGTAAGAACTGCCACCACAACTGACACTAATTGGTTCTCTTGTCATGCTGCAGAGGTGACAGAGACCACATGGGCACACACAAGAGGCCTCCCTCTCCCTGGTCCCCCCAGGTCACTGCTAGGTACCCTGGCAGAACAGTGTGCACGCATAGCTGGTGTTGCCACGATGTGTGATGCCTGCTCAGTGAATAAAGAGCATCACTATCTGGAGCTGTCGAGCCTGCGTCACTCACTGCAAGAAGCGGGGGGGGGGAAGACAACTACCAGCTTAAACCAGATTTTACTGGTAGGAGCATCACCAGAATCCAGGCTCCCAGGGACTTTACAAGGGATCCTGAAACACTACCAGCTGCAGTTGCAGCCTCCATATCCTCCGTCAGCCTGGAAAAACAACAATTAGCACACGTGTGCGTTAGTGCATGCGTGTGTTTGCATGAGCCTGTGGTGCAAACATACAATAAACAGTACGAGGAAGAATGAGATTGTTGTTTGAAGCTCAAAGAAGCTATTTGTAAAAATCTGTGTGCAAGTGAGAATGAAAAAAAGGCAAAAATTACTTTCATCTTTCTGTGAGGCAGAGGGGGCAGGGAATTAGGCACAGACACCCCCCAAGCAATGCCCAGGAAGAATTATACTGCTCGTGATAAATGCACTTTTCTGGTTCTGTGAAAAATCTGACATAATGAAAGTACCTTGAATGCAATTACTGGCACTTGTTTAGCATGGCAGGGCATTGCACTGCCACTGGGCTCGCTCCTCTCTGCTCCCAATTAGCATGCCAAGTACTCCAGCCACACACATGGGCTCACGGGTCAGGGATTGGCGCGGAGGAGCAGCAAACAGCTACCTGCCCACCAATGAGGGAGCGAGCGGTGTGCTGGAAAGCTCCAGCTTCCTTCATTTTACATCCTCCCATCCCTATCACTCTCTTTTCCTCCACTCCTCCAGGGTCTCTGGAGGCAGTGATAAAAACCGCAAGCTCTCCCCCTCCTCTCTCAGCTGGTCTCATTCACGGCTCATGGCAGACCCGGTTTCCTCTGGGGACTCACTAATGAAGACGGCCAACGTTAATCTCTTTCCCCCTCCCTGACGGGTCGATTTATAGTTCCACGGAGAGTCCTGGATTGCAGCCAGAGGGCTTGACACATTCTTCTTGTTCCAAGACGAAAGGGGAGGGGGGGAAGAGACAGGCTTGCGCGCGCACACACACACTGAAGACACACGCACACGTTTGTGATTTGGATTCAGCTGGAAGATGCAGCTGGAAAACCTGTTTACCTGTTCCGAAACGGCAGCTGAAGGGAACAGTAGCCAACAGTGCTTTTGTATATGTGTGTACACTCCAAACATCTTTGTGTTTCCATAGCACCTCTTCCAGCCCAAAGACCCCAAACCACAGGGATCACTCTCTCATCACCAGGATGAAATAAAGCATCAGTTGTGTGCCAGCAGCATTACCCGTGAGTCATTAGGAGAGGAAGCAAATGATAACTTCTCCAGGATAAACGGCAGGGGGAGGGAAAGGGGAAATTTTAGACAGGCAGAAAGTAATGAACTGGAATTTGGCCAGGACACTGAGGTTGCTGTCCCCTCATCTCATGAGAAGTGCAGTGGGATCTTTAACAATCGATTGATCAAGGCCTCGGCTCTACCTCTCATCCATAAGAGTTTCCAGTAGTCATTGCAGCTTCTTCAAGAGTGATGCTGGTGCATGGGCTCAGCTGTGGCTCAGAGAGAAATGCACCCCTCTGATACGCTCACCTGCTTTTCTACAGCACTGCAAGGCACTGCCTGTACTGGAACTCCTCAGACCTCTCACTGCCACAGCTGTACCTTCAAATGAACCGGAGAGAAGGAGAGACTCGGGTATTTTTTACCACTGAGCTATAAGGGAGCATCCCTTTCTTTCCCCCCGTGGCAGTCCCTGCCGTAGCCCCATCGGAACCCCTAACTTGGTGCTATTTGTTCAGCTCAGCTCCCCGTGCGCACAGCGGACTGGCCCGCGCTGACAGCACAGCTCTGCTAATAGGGTCAGTCAGTGAGCTACTGCTGCAGAGCCGCAGGGGAGCACAAAACACTAGCTTTATTCCTGTAAGACCTATACATTACCTCCTCGCCCCCACCCCCTCAGGAACCAAGTGGTGGATTTAAAAGGAGCACTGTCAACTCATTTAGGCCCATTATTTTGCACTAGAAGAAATGGCCTTTACAAAGATGAGTGGAAGCACGCTCTTCTTCCATCTTTAAGTAATCTTGAAGGTTTCAATTGCAGGGCTGTAAACCACAATGCAAAAAAGCACAGACAAATAGATCAGATCAGATATGAGACTGCCCAGACACAGAGTTCCCCTTGCCAAGCTGACTGCAGAGCAAAAATAGAAATGAACACTGCACATAATTATAGTATTTTACATTTCCACTGCACTTTCCATCCTGAACGATACCCAAACGCACACACATGTGCATGTGTGTGCATACAGAGAGGTAGGACATCAGGAAAATTCACTTACTTGTGAAAAAAACCAAGAAATTGTGGTCCAGTGGTAACAGCTTGTACTGAACCAAAGCCTTCATTAACACAAACACACACACACACACACAAGCTCATAGAAAATCATTATAATGTGAAACAAGACTAAGCCAAGCCACAGCAATCTGTAGATCAGCAGCTCCAGCACTTCTGCTGCTGCTCAGCGTTTCCCCCAAAACAGAAGATTAGAAACTGATCTTTTATTAGCTCTCGCCCTCTTGTTTCCCAGCGAAGCCCAAGGTGCCAATTCCACTTTGCTACTGCAGGGCAGGGGCAGCTCTGCAGCTGTCGATCCACAGTCTTCCCTTCTCCTGCTGTCGAGTGCTTTGCAGTCTGTAAGCAGGCACATCCCCCAGCCCTGTGGGCTGCAACAGCCCCATTTTGCAGACAGCAGAGCATCTGAACAGGGGAACCAAAGCCAGGGACAGTGCCCAAACCACAGTGCTCCTCTTTCCCTCCTGACAAAAGAGCCTGTACCAGGAACAAAGACCCGTTCTCTACAATGTGCCACCCAAGATGCTCTGGGCAAGGATGAAAAGAGCCAGGAAGGAGCACTGGAAGATAAGCAGAAGCAGAGACCTGATTGTAGCAGAAACCTTTGACTTTCTCAGGAGGCTAGGAGGCAGGGGAGAGAAGAGCAGGCACTAGCTCACACCTCAGCCTGGGATACTGGGTCACTCCTTTCTCCTTCCCACGTGTCTGTGGCAAGTCAGTATCGTCTTCCACATGTTAAATATCTCACAGCAGTTTTAAACTCCCATCTGAGCACACAGGCGTTTCAATGCTATGGTTTCAATGGTATGTGGCCAAGCACATGAAGAATGGGGGTAGGAAGTTCAAGAGGAGACAGAGAAGAAAGCAGCTCTAAAGCACTATAGAAACGAACTGATAGGTCAGAAGCAGGGAAGGAAACAGTCTGAGGTTATGAAATGATACAACAGCTGGCCTGAGAAAGCTGGGATTTTTTTTTTTAAATGAAAACCAGGAATCTCACCAACAAAACAACGTAATCAAGTGTAGTACACAACTACCCGTTCAGGAAAGAGCCTTAGCCCTTACACTAGCATGAGGCTGATATTTGCCTTTGATGCCCCTCAGAAGAATCTGTTCACTCAGCAATGTGCTGCAGTCATGTCTAAACCTCAATGAACAACTGGTCCATGCCCCTCTTGGCAGGTATTTTGGGGAAGAAATAGATTTTGTCAAGGACACCGCAACAACACTCTCCCCTACACTTAAGGGAACAGTCATGGGATTGCCATCATCCAGAGAGGACTCCACGTTTTAATAAGGTCACATCTGAAAGAGCCCCACCTAATAAGCTGCATGGAAGTCAATTTATCGACCTCGGCACATGAAGCTGTGGTTGAAGGGTGTGTAGGTAATTCATACCTGATGCTCAAGGCCATCCCCTCTGGCTACAAACGGGAGATCAAAGTGATTTCCTAAATTTCATTTAGTTTAGTAATCCAGTGCATTATTTAGGAATGCAAGGAAGAACCTCCTTAAAACAGGATTTTTATTTTGACAATGTCACTTTAACGACAAAAAACTGGCTGCTCAGTTCCCTTAGCAGGAGACAGCAGGTGCTCAGCTGGCTGATTTAGCAGCAGCCACAACTGCCACCACGAGCTGCTGGGTGCAGTTCACAGGCTGCAATTCCCAATTCCCCCAGCGCAGATTCCCAAGGAGGGGGAAGGGCTAAGGAAGCGAGAGGAAAGGCAAGGGGGTGAAGTGTTATTGAATTTATGAACAAAACTCACTGCCACTTCCTTGGGACACCCTCAGTGGGCTGACAGGCACCTATGTCAGCTGCCTTCCCCCACCCTTGTGTGCACACCTTCCTGCATAAGGGAATTAAACTCCTTTCACCCCTCCTTCCCTGCCATGAAATAACGTGCCCACTTTTTACATGCAGCCAACACCAGCAAGATGCTCTGTGATCTTCTGAGACCTCCCCCAATGGCCTCATTTTATGGAAACCAGTGTCCTCAGTAAACAACTAGAAAGCAAGAAGACCATGTTGTATGGCCTTGTGCCAACAGAAAATCAGGACTATGGAAATGCATCTTAGAAGAGAGTCTGGTACAGTTAGAGGCCTGTGGCATGAGATTGCTAGAGACAGCCTTACAATAATCTTTAAAATTAAAAATAGACATGTGCATGTGACTTTGTGATTCCATTTTTGTTGTAGTTTGGCAATTTTATTTTTTAAAACATACAACATAAAAATGTCAAGACAAAAATTCTGGCCATTTCCTTTACTTCCCTCATCTTGCCCATCCAGCAATGCAAATTTTTTCTAGACTGAAAGACAATGAGAATCAGTGGGCCAAGAAAATTATATCTCCTGAACAGTGAGAAACTGAAAGCTGTGTTGTTAAAAGAGAATGGGATTTTACTCAGCCCACAACAAATTCTCGATGGTCCTCACTTGATTTTGCTACTGTCTATACCAAGACTTGTATTTATGGAGTTGTTTTAAGCTGCAGACACGCAAAATTCTCTTACCTACAATTAAAGTATTAGAGTTCACAGAAACATCCATTATACCTCAGCAGCAGCTCTCTAAGGCCTCCAAAAAATTAAAACACAGCACACATTACTCTTTATTGCAGCTTTAGATATATCAGGCTTGATGACAGTACCACTTTTTAAATCCATTATGATGGGGTGAATGGGGGAGATAAACTGGTACAAGCCTAGTTTAAAACAAACATTCCCTTTGGGTCCTCTGTAAAACTAATCTAGACTTAACACTAGAAAGCACACTCAAGGAGAGGAACAAAAACTTTCAATTTTTTTTTTATAAGCATACTATCAGTGGAAGAGGCTTGAGTAAAAATAATAATATGTGAGTGTATTAGCTGACTGTTATTTTTGGCTACTCAAGCAAAGTAGGACTTCAACAACCCAGAATTTACAGGGCTGGGAGCCTGGTGGGTCCCTGGGTTTAATTTTGTGCCAATTCACATTCACTCATGCTCCTGGGTAAGTCATGATGCTGTCAGCAACTTCAGCCCAACTGGAAAAGTGGGTTAAGAAAGCAGTGGACACTCATCAAAAACTAGGGCTTGCCTGCAGAGGGGCACATAGGAGAGGCAAGCTGAAGCACTTTAAGTGGACCTAAAATGCCTGTATGGACAGATTTATACAGAACGCAAACATATCCCTGACTTGCCTGCTTCACTACTAAACCTATTTTTACTAAATCAGCTGAAAGTTAATTTCAATCTAAATAAGGGCATGGTCAGATCAGCCAAGCAATCGGGTCAGTGCAGGCTAACAAGTTGTTGTCCTTTCAGACAGATATCAGTAACTCACCATATGTGCTTCCAGTCTTCTGCAACACAAAGAAACTTACAGCATCCTCAGAGAAATCTCCCACAAACTGTTTTTGTGAGACTTAAAAATCAGAAGGGTCAGTTTGGCTGGGAGTCAGCAATCTGGTATGTTGGCAGGGGCAGGCTACAAAGGATATCCCAAGAGTTGCCAGTCTAGCACTATTTCTTGGCTCCAAAATTAAATAGACATCAAATTTTTAATTTCCCTCCCCAAAATGCAGCTTTGACCCTGTAGGGATGCTGCCTCGAGAACACCCAGAGAAGTTGCCACCAAGAAGAGGCATATCTGCTGTGGGGCGTTTTCCAGCCACTCAGAAACAAGACGTCAGGCGAGGGCTGTTGCCAGCTCACACACACTACTCCAGGACTGGGCAGTGACTCAAGAAAATGACTTCCTGACATCCTCCCAGCAGTGACCCCAGCCATGCACCTGCCTCAAGAGATGCTAGCATCCCTTTACGAGTTTGACAAGAGATGCCCCACATCCGTTGGCTTCCTTATTTGGAGGAGGCCCCACAAGCCATGTGGTTTCAACACTGGGTGGACAGATCTCCTGTAAGTGGACATTGAGAGATGAGCTTGTCACTGAACACAGGGGAAACACAGAGCTGGCACAGTAGCTGTTTCTTGATGAACAACAAGTTGCTGGCAGCAGGGAAAACCCTAGTTTGGTGTCTACCTGATTTTCTGTCCGTCCGGCCCTAGGGTGACATCACCCTTGACTGGGATTTTGTAATGAGGACACAAGGACAGAAGAGACATGTCACTGCTTCCCCAACCCTCCTGCACCAGGAGTCAGCTGGGTGTGGATCCAAGTCCATTGTACCTCACCATACCATAACCCTTCCAGCCAATCTGCCAACGTGTCACGAGCGCCATTCTCTCCTGGCAGTTCCATCTAACCAGCACACACCGAGTGCCAGGGTTTCTCACTGTTTGCTCTCTCCCCCTCTCACCAGGGCTATGCAGCATTAATGTTTCACCGTCAGCTCTCGCTCGCCTCACAGCCCCATCAAGCACATCTCTGCTCTGACCTACTGCCCCAGGCACCTGGCTCCTGACCTCCAGTACCCACAGCTGCCCCAGCCTGGCCGCCCCTCAATCCCAGCAGTGCTCTGAATGCCTTTGCAACAGGAAAGCAGCAAAGCCCCTCATAGCCCCGGGCAGCCGGCTCGAACCACCAGCCTCATCCTGCCTGCAGCTTAACCAACATATTAAGGCTGGAAGGGGAAAAAGCCCAGCATCCACCCTGCATCCCTGCCAGCTCCCTCCCTTCCCCAGCTTGCCACCATAGCATAAACCCTTTTGTTTCTCACCAGAAATACAGCAATTATTTCAGAAAAATCTCTCCCCTCACCACTGGCAGAAATACCATAGTCTGAGACAGTAGCTCTCTTGATGATTGCAGACAGTGGAATATTCCAGAAAAAAAGGAAGATTTGGGGAGGGGGAGGGGAGGAAGTATCTGGGATCCAATGTTTCTCTCCCTGCCAATCCCCTCTATCTCTAGCAGATTTCATTTTTATCAACAGGATTTCTGTGAAATTTTCACTCAACCTTCCCTCTCTCCCATTTCAACTCCCAGCTAAGCTCAAAGGTGCACAAGAATAACGTGCTGCTACCCTTTTCTCGCAGGCTGGACAAATAAGTCCTCAGCTAGCCACATGGAAGCCATTAAAAATATATTAACATACCCAGCAGGGTCTGTCACTTTTTCTTTTCCTCTTCCCCCCCCCCCCTTCTTCTTCTTAAACACAGAGAAGGAAGAAATCTTGCCACAGTAACAAGAGGTTTTCATCAAGTCTCATTACCTCAAGCACAGCCGTGCACCACAGCCCCCACAGAGAACTGCCTTCGGTTCCTGCTGTCGTTAAAGGAACGAAGATCTTAAACAAAAATTAAACCCTGGACAGCATGAATTCGGGAGCACATGAACGGATCAGGAAGGGAAGGGTGCGAGAAAGCCGAGGGGAAGAGGAGGAGCAGAGCCACCAGACAGGGCTCCACTCTAGCGGCTTGGGAGGGATGGGGCAGGTTAAATGTGTCCCACAGAGAAGGGCAGAGGGAAGCATTTTCAACATTTTGAGCCAGCATCAAGGTATGCTGTATTTCCCACACTTAGTGACACAGCAACATCCTGGAACATTAATAAGGCTCAGGGTAAAACCAGACCAGCAATTATGATAAAAAGGCACAAAGCTTTGTCTCAGTCTGCAGTGTTCCACAAAAGGATGATTTTGCACACTTAACACACGTCCATTTTTACTCCAGGGGGTCCTCATCCCTTCCAAACAGCATCGTGTCCCATGCGTCCCAGAGAGGCTGCACAGCGCATCTTAACCTGCAGCAGCTGCTCTAAGCCTGAAGCAGGTGGCTGCTGGTGTTTAATAGCTCGGGAGGAGGGTTTGAAGGGCAGAGGCAGCAACTCTACATTTAAACAAGGGATTTCTATACCAGGGGGTTGTTAGTCAAAGGGCTATCAAGTCAAAGTGCTCTTAAACTATAGTTTTTCAAGTATTTCTTTGAGCAAATCGCTGGGTTAAGCAGCTTTCCTCTGCACCTTGGCTACTTTAATCCAGATCAATTCCCTGATCCAGTTCAATGTGCAGCAGCACGTTCAGCTGCACTGCCACAGCTGAACAAGTAGCTCAGGAGCAGCAGCAGGGACTGCTGAAAACAACCCTCATAAAACAACACCCTTGAATTCAACAGGCATGACACTTAGTCCCAGGGGAGCAAGACACTGCATGCAAACCCCACGAAAACAAAGGGAAGAGGGATACTTCATACATGGTTAACAGGGAAGAGATGAGATGAGCTAAGTCAAAGAGGATACAAACAAACCAAAAATCTGCTGACAGTGTGGCCATGTTTTATGCACCTCTAGACAAGACAGAAGTTTTATTTCTCTCACGGGAATGGAGAAAAGCAAAAAAGCTCTCCCTTGTGAAGTGGGAGGTACAGTCAGGAAAGGCAGAGCTTGTGGAAGAACCAACAATGGCAAAGCACCAATGAAAGGTGGATAAAGACCTCTGAGGATCAAGGAGGATAGGAAACCACAGCTGGTGAGGAGTAGGAACTGTGTGGGGACACCAGAGAAGTAACTCACTGGCAGAGAAGTGAGGAGCAGAAGGGAGCCAGGACATGAACTGGAGGACACAGAGGCAGGATGAAGATACAGAGAGTCCTCGCTGGGCAGAGAGGAGGGCATCAGGAGAAACAGTAAGAAAGCTACTTCAGATCTCTGGTGTCACAACCATTCCCGTTGTGATCAGTTTAATGGGTCGTTATTCAAACAGTGCATACACCCCCTGGTTCCGAAGTAATTACATCCATTCTTTAAAAAGACATCACATAACAAGGTCTACCAAAATTACAGAAGCAGATAGGAGAGTACTGACTGTACTAGAAACAGACTAGAAAATAGTGTCAATTTCATAATGATAAGATGCAAGTCAAAGATATATTTTCCTCTGCAGCACTGAAACGTGCTCTACTCATCCCACCTTGGACAGGGAATACAAGAAAGTGAGGAGGTTCAGCAAGTGGCAACAAAGAGAAGAGACCTGAAAAGTATCAGATGCTTTCATGAAGTCCACATGTGCAAAACAACAGCCATGTGCTGGGGAGGGAAATCTTCTAGTGCCACCATACTATAGTGCATACCAGGGCTGTGACACAGTGGGTGCATGCTGTTCTCCCCAGGAAACCTGTCCATCGCTCACAGCCAGCCACCACAACCTGGCCTAACTGCCACCAGCCTTGGAAAAGTCACTCCTTGAGGAGCTAGCAAGGCAGACTCCTCACCCACACCTGCCAAATAGGATACACTGCACACAGTCTCCATTGCTGAGCCTCATGGTTGGTATTTCCACAGCCTCGCAGACGAACAGCTTGGCTGGGTTGCTCTTCCTTGCTGCTTCAACATAGTTTGCACTTCAGCACAAACTCTGTCATGTAAAAGAAATCAAAAGCCCTGCTTTAAACTGATTGCAGGAATATACTGGAGTCTTACCCACACTTTTGGATTTGACAGCAACAAAATTAGGTCATGGGATAGCTGTGCTGTAACAGATTCCTTGGACTTGGCTCTATCCAAGGTAGAGACACACATGAATGCTGCTTCAGTGTGTATTTCCTTACTTGCCTCCAGCCTGGATTCTTGAAAACCTATTCTAGTCCATCTCAGATCACAAGTCAGACCCTTGATGTGGGCTCCCAGATCTCAACTTCTGCAACAGCCTCCAACAGCAGCGCTAAGGACGGTGGAGTTTGAGCCAAGGTACAGCTGCCTACCGCTGAAACAGGCCTACAATAAATGCCAGAGGAGGAGGAGGAGGAGCAGGCTCTAGGCAGCACGTGCAAGGAAGGCACTGGTTTTGATGCAGGCTAAAGTCATCCCAGGGACCAGCAGTCTGACACCCATGGTTAAAGCACAATCAAGAAACGTTTCCTGACAGAAGAACCTACTAGGCTGTGGAACAGGCTCCCATGGGAAGTGGAAGAATCCTCATCCCACTTCTCTGCAAGGAGTGATGGGACAGGCAGTAGGGAATCAAGCCCTAAGACTAGTGACATTGCCTGATAGGGACAGTCTCATTCTATGCTTCAGGAATAACACAAACTTAAGAACTTTCCTCTGCCCCTTCTGCAAAACTTCTCCTCCCCAGTTCTGCTGACACTGCTGCTTGCAAGGCAGCACCATGGACTAAATCACTGTTGCCTGGGTCATTTCACGTGTTTGGAGGAACGGGGCTTCTAACCCACAGCAGGTAACTGAGGTATGTTACAGCATGGTCCTGCTGCACCCTCAAAACCAATGGGATGATGGTGGCACAGGACACGAGTGAGTGGTGAGGAAATAAGAAATTCTTAGGCCATGCTACAGACATCTTTATATTAACTCTGTGTGCATGAAATCATGCAAAGAAAGGCAGTGGAGGATGCAACTAGGGTGGAGGGTGTTTACTAAACTATGATTGAGTATGGTCAGACTTGTGTAATAGGATACAGCCTAACATACATGGAGATTATCTTAATTTACAGCAGAGAATATCCCTGTTAATAATATATACAGTATCAAGTAAGTTTCTGACACACTGGACTGGCACTAACTTAAGTGTCTGAGGTCTGAACGACTGTCTCAGTTTATATTTTATTTAACGTTTAACTGCATCCCTTACATATTTAGTTTTATCTAATTTTCGAATGGGAAAAGATCAGCTTGGTCTGGAACCGTGCAGATTGACAGGAATGCTTATTTTGCCATATTTAAAGCTAGCAGATGCCTATCTCCCTTTTGGTTTGGGTTTTGGTTTGGGGTTTTTGTTGTTGTTGTTGTTATGGTTTTGGGGTTTTTCTTGTTTGTGGATGTGGGGAAAAGAGGTGTTAAGGGTTCAAAAATTAATGTCTCACAAAGTGCAAAATTACTGTCTCAACTTGTAACACACTTCCCCTCTCCCACAGCACTGGTTGCAGAAGCTACCCACGGCTGACACCACTCGTGAAACTCCATATGGTTCTGCTTCCCTTCACTTGTCCTCAGCCTAACAAACTTTGGCACTGCTCAGATTTTCCTGGTCCTGAGGAAACAGGAGAGATTCCAGCAATTCCTGTTTCTCCTTCCTTTGCTTTTACAAAGCTGCCATGGTGCTGCCTGTGAAAAACCTATTGTAATGGCAAAGCATAAAGGCATACTTGTCTGAACACCACTGGTGGTGTAGAATTTTTCATACTGCATTCAATATTGGCAACAATTACTCACATTGCATTAGAGTTGAAGGACTTCAGTAACATCAGGGCACCTCAAGCTCAGCACAACTTACACATACAGTAACAAATGCCTGTGCCTGACTAGCAGGCTAGTAAAGTTTTTTAAGGTAGAAAGGCTTCAAAACAGATCGTCATTTTAAAGCACCCATGAGTTGACAACAGTTTGTACAATTATCACAAACCACTCAAAAAAAGCTTCCAGTACACCTGGGAAGTAACCATGTACACAGTAAGTACCCTGCATGCACCATAACTCAGCAAGTGCTTTTTGCAGCTCCCTTCTACACTCAGTCATGAAGGATATAGATCATTACAGCCTCCAGCTATAGAGCTTTAGCTCAGAGAGTAGCAGCTCACACTTTTAGCTCTGGAGATCCCCAGTTCAATCTGCTGCATGTCAGCCAAGAGGGCAGCTGTCATATAATTACAGCCACAACTTTGCATGTGAAAAAGCAGCGAACAGAGATCTTATTATAGAATTCTAGTTGCAACCTGCTAAACAGCTCCCTATTTAAAGTAACTTCTTGTAAAGAGGAGGGAAAAGGGGCCAAAAAAAAAAGGAAAAAGGAAAGAGAATCTTCCAACTCAGGTTCCCAATTCCCTCTGTTTTGTGGAACAAACCAGTGCTGCTTTGCAGTCTTTTGTTACAAATGCATATGTACACTAGATGAAGCACACAAGTGCAGAGCCAGGAGTAAGGCTCCTGGCTTATCAGTCCAACAAAAAGGAAAAAAAATTCTCATTGCTGCAACTGAGGCATCTGAGGTCCAACAAGACATCATAGTTTCTTTCTGAACTATAACCATCCTGCAGCAGCCAACCCATTTAGTTATGCAATTTAAGTATTAAAATTTAAGTTCAAGCAATCTTAAGTCAGTTACATCCTGTTTTCTTAAAACTGTACATACAAGCTCTCAGGAAGATTTAACAAAACAGAGAATCCGGGAAAAGAGTATGTTTGAAATATGAAGGTACAAACCACAGTGAAAAATCCCCTCTCAAATTAAAAGTTCTTTTAGTGAGTGCAACGTAAAACAACTAGACCAAGTTTCTTCTTACGCATTCATCTTTCTGCAGATCCTTGTGCAGACACAGAGTCATTTTTGAGCCAAACTTTTTTCCAAGCCAAGATAGTCAAAAACTAAATTTGCAACAAGGTAATCCAGTTTTAAAGAAACATCAGTTTTCCCCCAACAACAATTCTAGAAATCTATTTCAAGCTTAAGATACAGATTCCTTGAAGAACATTCGTTTCTCCTCAACAGCCCCATCCATCCATCCATCCATCCATCCATCCATCCATCCATCCATCCATCACCCAGCAGTACAGAACCTGTGAGTCTCCCACTGCCTGAGGTGAATCAACCACTTTGGACCACGAGTAACAAACGGGAGCTAACTCTCCAACTTCCTGCAAACTCCTTACCTGCTTGCTAAATACCACTTAAGAGGACCAATCTGAATCAAACTGTTCAGTGTCTGCCTGCAAGAACACAGGCTTGCTGAAACACCTCAACTAGGTCATGCATGCTACATCACTGTCCCTCCAAAGCTCCCTGAAACACATGCTTCCATGCTTCCAACAAGATCTGAAGAAGTACCTAGTCCCCAGCCAAGCTGGAAGGTGTTCAGATAACTGCTAACACCAAGCACAAACCTGCAACAGTAAACTCCAGAACAGATTTTGTTGCAGAAATTTTGTTGCAGAAATCAGCAACACTTTGTATTTAAACCAGCTGAGTTCTCTGGTGACATCCTCTCATCAGCCTTGTTTCTGAAGACCCATTTTCATTTGGCTCAGCCTTCTGCTTCTTCCTTTCAGCAAGACCTACTCAGGAAACACACAAACTAGCTGACCATCTCCTTCCCTTTAGAAGAGAGTAAGGGAGAGAATCAAGGACATGAAGTCCAGTTTTGAAGAAAGTTACGTGCAGCTCCAGCAGCACAGATACATTTGGGATTGATTATGGACATGCAGCAAAACCCTGGCTGGGCTCATCCCACAGGAGGAACCCATAAAAAATTTGCCTTCCTCTCACCTCCTGCAACCAAGGAAAGCTCACAAACATCTGAACCACACTTGTCCAACAAAAGCAGTACAACCCTATGCAGAGATGACTGAAATGAAACATCATTATGCTATTTTCTGGTATTACTTCTCTGAATTCAGCACTGCTAAAAGGTTCCAGATAGACATGCTCTGAAGACCCAAATCCTCTGCCTACCTTGAGAACTCATGCAGAAGGAACAGCAGCAAAACTTATACATACTTTTCTCATCTCTTCCAGCCTGCCAAGGCTGAAATGACTGACAAAGGTCCAAAATGAGGAACACACATAAATTATTAATATTGCTCTAGTACTCTCACTGTTGCTGTAACAGTCTAAAGACTTAACAGAGGCAGGCTCTGCAGGGAAATACTACTTTACTTTAAAATCATTCATTCAGGAAACTTACAGAGGAGAAAAGAATCATTCTGCAGCACACTGTCAAACCCCTCAGCTTTAAGACCCTTCATTTTTAAAGCAAAAGCAATTTTAACAAGAACAGGAAATTGATGTGAAGCATAAGAAGCTTCAGATTTCAAGTGAGCAACACTGGAACAGCATTACTTCTGGACACAAATCCCAACACACAGATCCTCTCATGCCTGATCTGGAAAGTCCATCCCACTTCTGAGAGCCAGGTAAGTGTTCTGTTTCTGCAGCCTCTCTGCTGGAACAGCAAAGTGGCATACCAGCGAGAGGATAATGGGGAGCCATGCTCTACCAACTGGAAGGAAGCCAAAAAACCACTTCAGTTTGTTTCTTGGATTGCAACCTGTGCTTTACACCCGAGCAAGGCTCCATTTCACATTCCCACCAATCTTTTATTTCTTTCCAGGTGTCATGCAGTAACTGCTGCCACACTAGCCACATGAGCATAAGCAGTACACACAGAGATGCAGCTTCCTACTGATGTATATGCCTCCTCTCCCCTGCTGCAAGGGGATCAGCTTATGCAGGGGTATTAGTCTGCTCTACATTAATTTCAAGAACTAGGACAAACGACCTGAACTTTGACATTTCTGAAAAAAGTTAAATTATTTTTATCTTTCTTAGTAAACAGAATAGATTTACTTTTCATTTAAAACACAAAATTTCCCTCCCAAAATATCTGAAGTACTTACTGAAATGTTTTCTTTACCAAAGCCTGCAAAGTCTCAAGATTATTAATAATATTTTGAATATAAAGAGGCACAACTTTGCTCCATACCAACAAAAAAAGAAAAAGCAGTCAAGTTTTCACACAATGAAGCAATTAAATTTTAAACTAGTACTTTCTATTAAAAATTCTCAGACTAGGAAAAAAAAAAAGGGTTTTCCAGTTACTCTAGACACTGATGGGGGCAAAGAAAAAGCAGACCCTACCCCCAGCTGGATGGCATTCCTCTCTTTGGGTGCAATGTGGTAACATTTGATTGACGCATCTGATCCATTCCAAAACTCCAGGCGTTGTTTCAATCATCAATGGGTAGAATCCTATTAATTTTCAGGGAAAAAAAAAAGAAAAACAGAAAAACAGAGTAGAATATGGATACAGGACACAGAGCACCTCACGTTTGCCTAGCAGATCCAGCTGATTTAGCTAGATCCACAATAATCAACAGATTGAAGACTGAGTTGATGGCAGAAACTCACATCTACCAGCCTAAGCCCCTTTTTCCCTTCCACCCTCTTTCTGTCATCTCAGCTCAAGCCAGTCTCTCAAAACAACCTGGAACATTAGTCCCACACCAAAGGAAATGAAATAGGAATAGGGAAAGGAGTGGGAAGAAATAAACCAGGGTAAATAGGGATAGCATGAAGAGCCCACTGGCATGCAACCAAGAGCCTGCGCAGGCCCTTGCTACAGCAGCAAACAGGAGATAAGCACGTACGAGGAGACAGCGGGAGAACAGATGTGAGAAGAAGGTTCAAGTGTCCCTGGGCTCAGGGGGTGAGAAATGGCAGCAGAGAACAGCAGTGAGCCCCAGCACACACAGTGAGCTCAGCCTTCAGCAGCAGCACCAGGTGACCCGCTGGCTTGGTGCCTGCCGTGATAGGCACTTTCAGTGTATCAATACTGATACTGTATGGTATGAGCAATGTCGTGTGAACCTTCCACATCAACTAAGGCTTCCCAGTCTGCCCATAAATTTATTTGGCTATCAGCCAAACCCAAACCCACCAACACTAACCACTTTTGCTTAAAATAAGCCTCCACTTACAGTCTTGCAACAAACAGTCGTTGCTGTTTCATTTCAGCACTGATGAGAACTGCAAGCCCTAAGGACCCACAAACATAAGAGGCGGCACAATTCTAAAGGAATTTACTCGTTCCAGAAGCAGCCAGAAGGTGAGCATCTGACCCTTCCAGCTGGCCAGCCAATACATCAGACCAGCTCACGTCCCATTCATCCAATTCGAACCTGGAGTCTGGTACCTTCCCAACAGAAGTGGAAACCTGGCTGAATGGTCAGCAGGACATCAGGAAAATACTCCTGATGAAATACTGACCAGCTGCCTGTTCAGGAACATGAGCTGCACCAAGGTCTTCGGACACCTTGTTGTTCCTTGGTTGATCCTTATATCTGTTCTGTGTTCCCAAGTCTCCGGAGGATTACCAGCAGAGAAGCGCTGGGTGAGGGAAAGTAGGAAAGGCAAGAACAAGCTGATGTACTGCAAAGGGAAGGAAGCAGCAGGTTGAAGATGGGACTTTACAGTAGGAAAACTGGTTGCTAGAGTGTAGAGCAGGATCTGGGGGGAAGAGGAGGGGGCTAGTCACAGAAAAGAGGCAGGTGAAGGCTTCCTGCCGCAGGGAACAGGAAAGGCCTGTAGCCCCAGGCTGATAAATCAGATATTGCTGCCGAAGTCTCACACCAGCCCCTAAAGCCTCTAGCACTGACTGGGGGCTCAGCAACAAGCAGTATCTGCCACAAGTATGCCCACCCAACAGCTTCAGGTAGTCACTTAAGGTATCTCGGGTCCAGATCATTAAGTGCCCTGATGATAAGGACACAGACCTTGAATTCCACATGACAAGTCACATGGAACTCACACAATGAGAAGGATATGCTGCTTTGCCCAGCCTTGACAAGGACCACACAGCTGCAGCTCGTGCCTCCCTTAGGCTCCTCAGAGCCAGCGGCTGCATTCCCAGCCAGCCTGCCTTTGTAACCAACCTCCTGCCCGCCAGGAGGGCCTGAACCCTGCACCATCAGCAGTGAAAGCACAAACCTCCACCTCATGCTCTAAATAATTAAACTCTGTGGGAGCATCAACAGACTCATAAAACTCTTACACAGACCAAGCCAGTCATTAATGGGGGTCAAAGATGAGAGCTCTAGTTTTTTTAAGAGTGCTTTGATGCGTGGGGAGAGTGGTGAGAGGAGATCTTCATTACCCTTCTCTGGTACCTGATGAATTCTTCCTTTCCTGGCTATCAACACCTCCTATTTCCACCCAAACCTCATACTGCTGGCAGTCATCCGGAGAGCCAGAGACAATTGGAAGGTGTGTTTTGATGACATGTGTGCTAGCTGGTCACCTGCAAGCAGGGAAGCAAGGGGCCTCGCTGAGCAAAGCCAGGCTCTACCAGAGTCTCAGCCGGTGCTTATTACGAGATTTGGGTTTCCCCAGGGCCAGTGCAATGCTTAAAGTCATGCAAACCACAACCTCACACACCGTCTCCCCTACAGCAAGGCACGGAGCAGAGCACAAGCCAGTAAAATATGTCAGGATTATTAGCTTGGGCTCAGAGCCAGAGCTGGGAGCTGCCACAAGGGTAGAGAGGCTGCCTGCAGCCCTGCAGGTCAGCAGGAAGGAAGTGGAAGTCCCTTGACAGGGAAGAAGAGGCAGCACGCAGGAAAGGCAAGCCACGGTTGAGAAAAGGTCACAGAAACACTAGTCTGACCCACCCCTTCCAGCCTTAAGATACCTATACACACACATACACGTGAGCTTCTTGCTACTGTGCTTTGTTCAGACATTTTAAGCAGAGGTCTGCTCTTCCCAGTCTATCTGCATTTTCCCGATCCATAACAGCTTTGGAAATGGTTCTTTAGGCTTTCCATCAATGAAAGCCTTGGGTGGAAAGAAGAGAAAGCAGGCAGTTTTGGGGAAAGGATCACCACAACACAGAAACTTCCCCAGCAGCAGGCAGGGTGTTGGATGCTCTATTGGCAGCTCCGACTCCAGCTTGCACCAGCCTAGCCTCTGCCTGCTTTCTCTGCTGCATTTGCTTTGTGTGGAAGATAGGCCCCAGACTGGAAGTGGCTCCAGGATTTCTGCTACTGTGCCAAAAAAGCGACTGGTGTAGCAAGGCCAGCTTCTGTTTATTAATTATAAGTAGAACTGATAGATGCCCCTTTTTCAGGTCATTAGAAACCTTCTCCCAACAAGCCCCAATACTTGGATGTTCAGAAGGAAGTTAGGAGATTTACACACAACACCAGCACTCATCTTTCCCAAGATGGCAAAAGCAGCAGCTGTTACTTCCCTTGGTCTTGGAAATAAGGGGGAAACAGCTAGGACTCTTGAGCCTTGGCATCTCTTCCCTCCCACCCTTTCGCTACCAGAACTACTGTTACTATTCAGGGCAGATGTGCTCCACAGGGCACACATTCCAGGGGGCTGAGCCATCCCACGTGGCCAGGCTCAAAATGGCAGACAGCGATGAATAAGATAATTAGAAAGTACAACAGCAACCGCAACATAAAAACAAGCAGCTTCTATTACAAGAAACAGTTCTATGGCATGGTTAGATCCATCACCCCATATGCTGGGTTGTGGTGGTGCCTCAGGAGCCTGCTGCTACTATCTGTTTGCAATCACATTTCAGCCCGTCTTTCTGCTTAATGCTCGAAAAGCAAAGCTAATCAGATTCACTCTCTCTTTCTGCTTAATGTCTCCAGTTCCCAAGCATGCTCTGTACTGCTTCAATTGATGTTCAAGTAACACTAGCCAGGAGCATGCAGTGCAAAAGAAAATAAAATTGAATTACCTATTAATTTTAGTCCTTCTTTGCACCTATTTTGTCTAAAGTTTCTTCTATACTTGAGCTTTGCAAACAAAAGTCAGGAAATTCCCATTTCCCAACTCTATGCCACACCCTGGCTCCCATATGAGTTCCCTTCTTCAAACTGCTCCTCCAGTGGTATCAGGCCAATTAATTATAGCACAGACCTCTCAGGCTTCCCTCTTACTCTCTGGAATTGCTTTTTAAAGTATTTTCTGGCTAGGAACCTCCAGATTAGGATGTCTTCTGCTGGCACTGTATTAGCCCCTCCTTGTTAATCTATCTGAAATGACCATCACATGCTCTCCTACTCCCTCTCCCTCCAGTACTATTTAATTACTGCAGTCCTACATGGGAACTCTTAACACGCTCTCAGCATTTCAGGTCTGAGGACAAACAGGACCCCAAAACGGCTGCTTTTTTTACTGCATTCCTTTGCACTCCAAAGGGCAGCTGGAGCACTGCTGGAGTCAGCTGCAATACCTGGATCTTTACTAGAGCAACCATCACAAGAGCAGATAAGCTGCCCCCAGACAGGGCAGACTGCATGAAAATGCAGCAAGATGATCCAGGAAGAAACTGGCTTACAGGAACACCTATCATCATGAGCCAGAGGAAAAGAGTCACCCATTACAAGCACAGTAGAAGATTTGCCAGAAGAACAACAACAACAAAAAAAAAATCAGCAAGTATTTACATGAGAAGAGAAAGAGATGTAGGTGGAAGATAAATCTGCCAGGATACATATCTCCATCCAGGAGGAGTGAAAAAAAGGGAGACTGAAGAGATGAAACCCCAGACAGCCCGTGCACCTGTACACATCCCCCAGCTAATACCCACTACATCAATCAGAATAATGGCAGCTCCAGAGAAGACCCCCATAATCCAAGCTCCTTCACTAACATCTTCCCCAGAGGCTGCACGCATGTGCAAAGGAATGGAAAAAACCCATACTTCTCAATGAGGTTACTTTCAGCATTTTCTATGTTGCTCCCACTCTTACAAACGTGTCTTTAAAAAAAATATTGCAGCTGGCTTACAAATGTGTCAGTTTAAAAAACCCCAAACACAGCCTTGAAAACAAAGACACTTTGTACTTGCCATATCCAGTGGCATCATTATTTAATATCAATGCACTGATTCTTTCCTTTATTGACTCCATCCTTGGAACACAAACCCACTCTAACAGCCACCCAGTGTATAATCTTACCATGCAATGCAACACAACCCTACAATAACCTTTCTTTTGCCATGTCTTCAACTACCAATGAGAAGAATTTAGGTTTAAATGTTTCAAAAACCCAACCCAACCAACTACAGTACAGTGTGAAACAAATCTCTAACTCTCAAGGCTGGAGTGAATTCCCTTATCCCTCCCTATGACTTTCCTTATTTGAAAATGGCTGCACAAACAATTCTAATTTGTGCACCACACCAAATGCAACCTGCCCCTCCTGCCAAGTGCAGCTGCTGGGTCAGTCCACACATGCACAGGCTCACTGCATCCTCCTGCCTCTGGCACACTGCTCTTCAGTGACATCATCTCCACCTTCACGCTGTAGAAAATTCACCAGACAGGCACTGTTTCTGCTCCTTTAGCCATAAGGCAACTGCTATAGGCCAACAGATGCCTCCATCTCACCGCCAAATACACACTCTGACCTGCACTGTGCCCCTGCTAAGCAGATGCTTGGGCACGTGTCTCGTTGGACACACGTCCTCCCTGCAGCCAGCACAGGATAATGCAGATACACCTGATCCATCAGTGGCAAAGCCAAAGCAGAAACACCATCCCTGCCAGTCAGCAGAAGCAAAGTTTGCCTTGGCCAGTTCCCATGGAGCCAGAGCTCCATCTCACCCCTGGCTTCATCGCATCCCTGGAACAAGATGGTACCATTCTACAATACCACAGCAATGTCCCACAAAGCCTTCCCAATTTCTGCTAGTGTCTGAAAATTAGTTAGGCAGTAGCACCTGGAACAACTGCAAGCCACAGTTCGGAGATGGAGACACTTCCTCCTGGTGCCGTGGTACCCAGCTCCAGGTTGGCTCACCACAGCATGCAGAAAATTCTCCTGATGTTTCCTCTCCTTGTCATTTACCCCAGACCACCTGGTCCCACCAGCTCCAGGGGTCTTGGTCCGAACAGCCGCCATCACCAGGTCTGGGGAAGCTCTTTTACAAACTTGACCTACAGCTATCCCACCAGGCAGTTTCCTTTTGCCCTCATAAAGAATGATTACAGCTACTATTTTTTGAGCCCATTAATAATAATAATACATGAGCCCAATAATAATAATTCTTAGGCTCACAGCAATGGGCTCTCAGGAACTACAGGATGTCTCCGATTGTAGAGGCAGTGAAACTCAACCTTTTCCCCTTTTTTCCCCCTTTTGAAAATACTGCTTGGGAATGAAGTCAGCATATGGAGGCACATATCAGAGGGAAAGAAGAGGTGCAGGGGGGAAGGGAGGGATCTGAAAATGAAGGCTGAGGGTGAGGCTTCACATTACAACTGAACCAGGCTAATAGGTCACTGCTGCCAAAAAAGGGGGGGCCCATTTTCACCTTTCTTTCATTCCTTACCTTTCACTGCTGGCAAAACAAATCTCGCCCCTCCTGCGCAGCAGCTCTGATACGAGTCTGAACCTGGTGAACAGGTTCAGCTCTCTGTCCCAGGAGAAAACAATTCACTTTTTTATGGTTTTGGGCAAGTCAGCTTTCTGAAAGCTGAACAAGCTGTATCCACAAGGCAAGGAATATGGCCAGGGAGCCAGGAGCAAGGCATGATCACTTCTCTTAGGAGAAGCAAGTGGTTAGACTGGGTCGGCCACAGCAAGAAAAGCCATCCTAACACACGTGAAACTGCAGTTTCATCCAACAAGGATACTGGCCAGCACAAAACAAGCAGCCTAGCTGAAAAGCCTGCAATAGAGGTGGTTGCTTATAATCTTAAAACAGGTAGTTTTACCTATTAGTAAGGTGTCCTTACCAGTAGCATTTATGAAGGCAGCCATGCAGATAAAAACACTAAAACTGAACAGAACCAAACTAGACAGAAAATACAAGAAGTACTGCAGGATTTCCAATAATAATCTTCCCTATTTCTAAATTGGACTCTGTTATTATCAAACAAGATGGCTGCCTTCATCAGTATGCTAAAGAAATGTCTGTTTTCATTACAAACTTAACAGTTAGTTTCAGGGTGCATTTTTCTTTTCCCATTAGCTTCTACATCATCAGATGAACAAAAATAATGCTTTTCTTTTATTAAAAAAACCCAAGCCCATATTAACTCCACTGTCTTTATTTCTCTCCACCTCCTCTGCTCAATTACTAGAAGCAATTTACAGACAATAAATGTAACTTCACAGCTGCCTGTATGAAGTATTCCCTTCATTTTATAGATGAGGTTACAGGCTATACAGAAATTAATATCAGCAAGGTCTACTTCAAAGCTGGATAAGCAAGAGGAACAGATGCACTCTTGAAGAATACAGATCATGACTGTACTCTAGTAAAACCAGTAATAAAGAATTAAGAATTGCCAGTTGGATATAAATTCTTTTAATGTATCTGCTTAAACACAGTAACAAACAAAAGCTTGCTTTAAGGTTTTGCTTGGGTTTATTCTGTTATTATTAGGAACAACATCATGAGATTTCAGATTTACCACTCACAGACCAAACATGCTCACTTTACTAGTAAACATTGCTTAACTGCTTACCTCATGGACTCAAAGAGGGTCTCTTCCCAACTGGTGCATGATCACCAGGAATCTGCAGCTAGAAACTCTGTACATAATTTTAATCGATGCAGATAAGCAAGCCAGGAGAGAGGCCACTGTTTTCTGACATAGCCTCATGGGCTTTGGCAGAGCTAGGAGGAGCAAGAACCTGTATCTATTGTTAAAACTGCCAGCCGTGACTATGAAAAAGCACTGGGAGTAGCAACACTAAAGGGGAAAAAAAAAATCCAAAGGTGCAGTTTTGTGCAGGCACTCTTCTGATGATAACTGCTCCTTAAGGCTTAATAAAAATGCACAGCCAACTTGTCTTCTTCCACACATTATCAGAGCTCAGAAATAGCACCTCAGTCTAGTTATACAACTCAGCAGGCACAGCTTCTCCTAGGAAGCAACCACCACTGGCATGCAGGTACTCCAAAGGCTGACTCATCTCAACAGGCCCTTCAAGGGAAAATAATCCTATTAAGAACTGGTGTGTTGGTATTGAAGTCAAAAAGGAGAGTTAATTTTGGCAGTTAATTACACTGCTTCCACTCCATCCATTTTCTACCAAACCTAACACCTGTAGGTTAGTAAACTCACCACACTTCTCCATCCACCCCCAAGGTCCTTTTGTGACACTATCCCCTCTTCAGCCAGCAACCACCCTGTCATTGCCCATGTTTCCTTAGCCCTGACTAACACAAAATAGTATTTGTACAATCACAGAGCTCGGAAAACTAATTTAGGACTTAGGCCTTCATTTCTAGCCAGCATACAAATACCTTCACCTGAGGACAGGCTACAGCATTCCCCTCTCTCCTAAACTCTTCCAAAGGGGATGGACTGAGAAAGAAACCAGTGGCTTAGGTTGAGATTTTTATTTTTGAGACTGGTAGGTCTGTTGTGGAGGCTGATCCACTGATATTTTTCTAATATAAGGAACATATAAAATGCCTAGAATTTGATATCTGCTTTTTAATTAAATTGAAATAAGTAAATCACAGCCTGTTGCCATGGAGAATGAACAGACACAGCCTCTTGACTCCAGGGCAGGATCAAGCAGGAGAGGCAGACAAGGCTGTGAAATTAAAAACACCTATTTTAAAGCAAACGGTCTTGATAATTAGCAAAAAACGTGGCATAGGGAAATAATATAACCATATGGCAGGAAGTGGTTTTCAAGGTGAACTACAAAGCCGTTTTAAATAAATGAATAAACTGCTGGAGCTGCTGGGTCACCCACAGAATCATATATGCAGGATTAAACGTGATTTGAAAAATACACTGAAAAACAGCAATTAGCTCTTCTTTCACTTTCCTGCCTATAGCCTGCATCTGTGTCTGTTCTTATTTTTAAGGACTTGTTTCAAGCAATTAATGCTTGCACCTATTCACAGTTACCAGAGTCATCAAATTCAGACATTTTCAAAAGCCTTGCCGTTTACTCTGAAGCTAGAACCACATTTATGGGACATAAAACCTTTTATCGCTTACTCAGTGTCATCACACAATCCTGGTCAGGTCATCAGACACTAATAATCATTCCTGATTCTGTGCATCCTTGTTATGACTTCCATGACAAAGTGACTTTGGAGGGAATTTGCCCTCCACACACCATGTGCCCAATCCTGCGCTATACTTCTCAAGAAGCACAGCTCAGAGCGAGTCAAAAGGTAACTCTGGTACATCAGTGGGAGGCTGATAGTGGATCCACGCTTGGCTGGTGGACAAGAGCCTTGCACGCTCCCTTCCCAGTTTGTCTGGAGCACAGAACATCAAAATATTCCACCCCTTTTAAGATATTTCTGCTCTGCTCGGATCTAAAAGGGCCGCAGCAAGGAAACTCCCTCATCACCTTTCTGAGTCCAGCCAGGGCAAATCTGAGCAAGACTGTCTCACAATTTCCAGTGAGCATGTGGCCAAAGTGCATCAAATTCATAACAGCTTAAAATACTTGAAATAAATTGTACCTGATGACTCAGTTTCAAAAATGTGCTGTACATTTTTTTGAAGGGAAGGGACAGATGAACTAACTTTCACTTCAAATCTCCCATCCACTCTAGAGAAAAAGCCAACCTTTTCTCCTATTTTGTAAAGACACAGGTTGTCAGCCACAGTCATTGAGTCTTCCACAGCAGTTAATGACCCACATGAAACAAACTCTCAGGGTCTCAGATCAGACCCTTGTGATACAGTTAGTTGGTTACATTAAAAAACAGTTACAATCTTAGCCCTCAGCAGCATAACTTGAGCTGGCTATTGACAAGTCACCTTCGTTTTCCACCATGACCAAGAAACACCCACAAAGTGAGGAGAGTTGGGACAGAAATCTTGGGAAAACAAGGAGTTGTGGAAAAATGCACAATTAAAATTAGTATTCTCTGTTTTCACAGTTTTGCCCTGTTTTGGAACATTTGCTGCTTTGGCTGAAGTCACACTGCTTAAGATGTTTGGCTTCCATTAAAAATAAACTCCAGGTCCAAGTCTGCACGAAGGTAGGCATAAACTTGCAAATCTGGTTCACCCTGAAGGACACCAATTCCTTAAAAATGGTGGGGTGGGGGCAGTACATGTGGGCTACTTCACAGTCTTTGAACAGCAGTATCTGCCCAACCTCTTTGCTCATACACCCCATTTCTTTCCAAACCCTGCAGCGAGGGTGAAACACCTCAGGACACGTCAGCTGCACTGGAAGGTGCTACACACCCTTGGCTTCCTCACTGCCCACCACCTTCCCTGGCATGCCATCAGTTTCCTACTGCTTGAACCACAGTCATGCAATACCACCCAAACACAAATGGCTTTGCCAGAAACCTTCTGCCCTCACAGGCACCTGGCACACAGAGGGCAGCAGGTGGCTTGTTTCTCCTCACCTCATAGTTCTACTTGCGTTTAATTTTGACTTAAAGTGATGCAACGCAATCATAAAGGCTGGCCAAGCATCTCTCTTTGAAAGGGAACTGCATTTTCTTCTCTGTCCGCACAAGCCAAGATAACCACGCAGAGGAAGACTCCTTCCCAGGGACACTCCCAATTGGACAGACCCAGGGTTTAGGGGCGCCTCCGTTAAAACTCAAGCCAGTGGCCACTTGGCACACGAAGGAAGATGCTAACCATGCCCAGGAGAGATTATTTTCATATCGCAGCATACAGGGTCGCAAGCCAAAAAAAAAACCAAAACAACCAAAAAGCCAACAACAAAACAAAACAAATCCCCAACAACAACCAAGAAAACCCTCACTTCAACAACAACCAAAAAACCTCCACACCATCCCTCACACTGCTCCCCTCAGCAGCATCGAACTGAATCATATACACAATAGAGGGGCCAAAGCACCCTGCCTAGGTTGTCCACAGCTCCTCATTCCCATCACCCGTGCCACCTCCCTGCAAGCCCCTCCTGCACCCCCAGCAAACATCCCCAGGACCACCTTCACCCACCCACGAACTTTCTCCTGGTACCTATGCCCCCGGGCCCCCTTCAAGCCCCACAACCCGGAGAGAAGGCTTCCCAAACAAGCAGAGGCTTCAGACGCCAGCCTTGCTGGGGTGTTTTCCCCCCGGCGATGCGGCTGCCGGGGCTCCCAGCGGGAGTTTCCAGCCGTAAACCTCGGCGGCTCGAGGAGCGTGTGGCACACGTGC